>VZRU01000050.1:0-84281 GCA_013398155.1 Pedionomus torquatus | reverse complement strand
TCAAGGCAGCTGAAGGGAACTTTTTTTTTTTTATTTTAAATTGAAAATAGCCATAGCAATTATCATATTAAAATCAGTGCTGTGAGCTGTCAGTTATAGACCGCACTAGCTCTGCTCTGTCATGAATTGCTCCTCTTCCCGGCACAAACCTCCTGCAACTGCAAAGGAACAAACATTTCTCACCAAGCCCAAGACCCTTCTGCTCTTAATCTGAATATATTTGGTTTTCTCACTGAATCTGCCAACATGCATTAGAGTCACCATTAAGGGGCCATGATAGGATTTGAACTAATCGTTAACAATTTACAAAATTGCTCCGAGCACAGAAACTTTTTGGAGTGGCTGAGTGGTGAATGCATACTTGGGGGACAAGAAGAGTTTTCCTGGCAAACTTGCTGGAGGAGAAAGGAGGAGGAGGAAGGCTGTTTGGAAAAGGAGCAATCAGTCTAGCTCATGCCCTGATTAGTAAGAAAGGAGCATTTTGGTCTGTGATAAAGGAAGGAGCAGCCTGAGGTGTTTTGAACCTTTTCAACAAGCAGGAGAGGCAGAGGAAAGCTTAAAGGAAGACAGTCAGCCAGGCATCAGCCCAGCACCCGGAATTGTTTTAATTATGAAGGGGAGAGAAGAACAGGGAAGACAGTTCTCTGGTGCAAAGTCAGAGCATGTCAGATTTACCCCACGTTCTGTTTCGCTCTCCAAGTGCTGCCTCACACCACGTCTTGCTTTGAACACCCACATGCCCACTGATGGCTAAAAGTTCCTATTTTTGCACAGAGAGGTTTTAATTAGGGTCCTCTTGCAGCTTTGCACACAGATTTACTGCTCCCTTTCAACCAGTATCCATCAGCACTGTGTCTCCTTGCTGCTGTAGGATCACCATGCCCTGAATCAGCTGTTAATTTGGTATTTCAGCAGCAGCCAGGAGCCCTGTTTCAGCTGCCCATGTGCCTCACATTGTTCTATTCAAACTCCTGAACCTGGGAGAGCCAACCCTTGAGTCAGGAGGCCACAGCAAACCTTCTCAGCAGATGGTCTGAGTGCAGGGCTGTTGGCAATGGAGTTGGGCCAGCTGCAAGTAAATCTCTTGCCAAATCTCAAGCCCAGGTTTCAAGAACACAACAGTTAACCAGAAAAATCAATTCTCCATTGGTTTGGTTTTGAATTCCAAACCAGTATCTAATGGTGGCCAAGTCTGACTTTTGCTCTTATTTAATGCCATTTCTAGATACATGCAGAACTGAGTTTTGGGTTAAGCCAGTCTGACCTCATGTTGGGAACAAACTGGAGTGCCACTTGGTACTTGTTTTGAGAACCTGCTGAAATTAGAAAAAGTTAGCAAATACTATGTGGAGCCTACACCCACAATTTTGCAATTTCTTCTTACTTAGAAGACTTAGATGGAAATGACCCAACCTATGTTGAAGAGAAGTGTAGAGAATATAAATCCAATGAGAATAAATGGGTCAACAGGTTGTGCATTTCTGAGCAGTACATGCTTGGAAGATGTGAAAGGCCGACTTGCCTTGGAAACCCAAAGGTGGTACAGTGGCTACAGTAGAAAGAGCTAAAATTAGAAAATTAGAAGTAGCTTTCTGTCATTTGCTCTTCACCCCCAAGCAAAACTGAACCTTCCAAGGAACTGTAGCTCAGAGGGCTACCCACAAGCCATGGACATTCTAGAGATGTTCCTAGGGTAGTGCTGCTGGAAAGAAAAAAAATCATTCTGGCACATAAGAAGCTCAGCAAACCAAATGTTCAACACTAATCACATAAGCCAGCTTTACAGTTAAATATACTGGTGACTTGGACACTATTTTTCAGCTTAACAGCATAACAGTTCCATTGCTGTTTACCAGACATCACTATGCAATGTAGATCATTACCACAAGCATTTTTAGTGATTCTACTGAAGATAGTTTGAAAGGTTTTGGCACTTTTCAGCGCATTTGGGTTGTACAAAATGGAGTCAAACAGACATTAATGGCTTCAGGAGGTCAAGGTCTTTCTGCCCATCACTGTCCATGTAAAATGGTTTGGATTGCAGTATGGTGTTGAGGATAACAGCAAGGAAAAATCGTCCAGCTTGCTCTCTCACTGTGTAGATGTTGCCAGCTTTCATGCCACTTCTCCTAAGGACCCTATAAAGGGGTCTTTAAATGCTTTAAGCAAAGCATTTGACACTGTCCCGCATAACATCCTGGTCTCCATTTGGAGACTTGGTGGTCTTTAAGGTCCTTTCCTACTCTAATGATTCTGTGATTCTGTGAAAGGTATGGCTGTGCGTGGAAAGCAAAAACACAGCCAAGAGATCTTTTAAAAGCCTTTGGAAAGCATTGCTCCTTCTGATAATAAATGCATGTCATGAAAGTCCCACACTAGGGTGGGACAAAACCATACAGGTACATGATGAATCTGCATTACCTGTGCAGGTTCCAGCCAGTAAACGATGCTGTGATTGCAAAGGATATGGGAAAAGGACAGACTTTGAAACCTTACCCCACATCTTTAATGACAGATGGTTTTGAGGGGACCTCTGGCCTTTTCATGCTGGAAACCTCTCATCCTGCCCATGGAGAAGTCTCCAGATGTTTGGAAACTATCTGTGTTTTGCTGTTTTCTATTTTCAGCCCCACAGTGACCTGGCATGGATGGCATGCCTTGGAGGAAACCAGCTGATTCCTTCTGCTTATGCACCGTCTGCTGGGTGCTGTTCTGAGACCCAGGACCAGCTGGAACAACTGTCCCATGGGTTGGTGGGGGGCTGGTGTGGGGGAAGGACAGCTTGCATCACTTCACAGAATCACAGAATTGTAGAGGATGGAAGGGACCTCCAGAGGTTGTCTAGTCCAATCTTCCTGATGAAGCAGCATCATTCAGAGCAGGCTGAACAGCAATGCATCCAGGTGGGTTTGGAATATATCCAGTGAAGGAGACTCCACACCGTCTCTGGGCAGCCTCCTCCAGCGCTCTGTTGCCCTTAGTGCAAATGACTGTCAGGCTCAAATTCCACTCTGAATGACAAGATTCAGATGGAAACCTAAGGAGGCAATGTCCTGAGAGCTTTCTCTGGAGGGAGGAGCAGACAGCCTTGAGCTGGCAGCAGAGGATCAAGATAGGCAGGCAGGCTGACACGTATCATTAATAACGAATGACTTTTCTAACAAAGGCAGGGAGATGTTTTATCCCTACTGCTTAGGAAGAAAGTAGAGGGAGAGAAAATGAGAGGTGAGGAAAATTTTCCCTTACTTTTAAAATAATTCAGAGAAGGACCTCAAAGCCATCCTCACATATGACATGCAGAAGTGATACAGTGTCACTAGTAGCGATCTTTGATAGTGGAGGGGATGGGATGTGTGTCTGTGCATTGCTCCTGCTGTGGGAGCTGAAGGAGAAAATCAGTAATCTAAGTTTCATTCAGCTCAGTCAGTTCCTTATTTGAAGTTGCCCAGCCATGATATTAGCTCAGAAAGCATGTCTGCCCGGAAGGGAGGAACGACAAAGGCAATGCGAGAAAGTGAATGAGGGGAGAAGGTAACAAGCCAGGTCATTGGGGTCACATCCTGTTTAAAATGAGAGAGAGCAGGATTTTCTGTCAGTTGTGGGACTTGCTCATGCAGAGAGTAAACAAAGTCCACTAGATCTGCTGAAGAGATGTCCTTCTGAAGCCCAGCATGTTGAGATTATAGAATCACAGAATTGCCTGGGTTGGAAGGGACCTTCCAGATCATTGAGTTCAACCATCAACCTAACATAGACTAAACCATACCTTTAAGTACCACATCTACCCATCTTTTAAATACCACCATGGATGCAGTGGAAAGCCTCCTGCCTGTCGGAGGTCTCACATGGGCAGTGGCATGGCACAGAGCTGCTTTTGAGTAACATGGGGATATACAGAAAGAGATCATAGAATCACAGAATGGTTTGAGTTGGAAAGGATCTTAAAGATCCTCAAGTTCCAACCCTCCTGCCATGGGCAGGGACACCTCTCACCAGACCAGGTTGCTCAAAGCCCCATCCAGCCTGGCCTTGAACACCTCCAGGGATGGGGCATCCACAGCTTCTCTGGGCAACCTGTTCCAGTGTCTCACCACCCTCACAGGGAAGAATTTCTTCCTAATTTCTAAGCAAAATCTCCCCTCTTTCAGCTTAAAACTCTTACTGCTCATCCTTTCACCCCACTCTGTGAAAAAGAGTCTCTGTAGCATCTTTTAGGTATCGAATAGACTAGCCTTCTGCTTGTAATTCAAAGTGAATACATTTTACTTGTGATGCTGCAGTCAGATCCTGAGCCAGGCAGGAGAAAATACTTCTCAGGGTGATAAACATTTTCTGCTCAGCCACCTGCACCGTGACAACACCCTTCAGCAGACTGTTCTTCAAATGAATTGCCAATCACTGATACTTCTTTGGTGCAGACAACCCAGTCCTGCAGTCTTTATCTGCATTAATAACCCTTACTCAGGAGGAGTCAGGCTTGATGGCAGCCAGAGCCTCGTACGACTGGGACACTCCTGGAGCAAAGGTGGAAAACCAGGGTCACAAGTCTTGGGGATACAGTCATACCATGGATTCCCTTTGCTTCTCTACTTCAAATCACACAAGGACTTGTGAAGGCCTGAGCTAATACAGCACTATACTGCATTAAAAATGTGAGGGTTGCAGGGAGCTCTTTTCCAGCATAATTTGAGACCATTCCTTTGAGATGCCTAAAGAAAGAGAAATAGTCACGGAATGGTAAAGAATAAAGTCCTTTTTTAAAGAAAGTGGTTAAATGTAAGGCACAGAAGTATTATTTATTAAAAGAAATAAATCAATTCCTTGAGCACTTAAGAATCAACATGAATCTGTTTACAAGCTCTTGTTTGGTGTGTGTTTTAAGACAAGCAAAGTTTCTATTTTTGATGATCTTTTTTTTTGCTTAGAGATGCACAGACAAAACCATTTCCCTTCACCTCACCAGGATTTATAGCTGCAGTCTTTCAGGGGAATAACCATCAAAGCCTTCAGCAGGTGTGCAGTGACGGGGGATTTATATTGCACCATATCCACAGAGAAGAGATGACATGATGTTTCCCCTGGGATCCTTGTAAAAATGACACCTGAAAGACAGGAATGTTTGCAGATTGTACTGTGAGTGCTGCAGAAGATGTAGCAGCCAAAACAAGAAATAATCTTGGAAATTACAAACCCTCCTTGAAGATTAATGATTATAGAGATGTGGGAATCAGTCTCAGTGGTATGTTATTAGCCAGGCTGTAATCAATGTGTTTTCCATGAGCTTATGTGCCAAAGGCTTGTCCATCAGCATGGCACTTCCTGAGTTGAAGCTGAGGGATCTAACAGCTGTAGATATTAGATCCATAGCTGTCAGCTTCGAGCCAGCTGTACCTTCAAGTGAGCTCAGCCCTTCCACTCCACTGATCTGCCTCAAGCACAGGATTAGCTCAAGAAGCAGGAGAAGGAAAATCTAACTGTACCATTTAAAATCATGCCTAGTGGTGGACACCAGGTCTCAGGATTAAGTTCTCCAAAACAAGAGATGCAACAAATAAAAGTCATCCATCTATCAGGCTGAATGTATGTGCTTTCTGATTTCCTAATGTGGCACTGAGAATTGGTAGAAACATCTATTTTTTGAGCTATGTGCTTACATTATATGTCCCAAATCATAGAATCATAGAATGGTTTGAGTTGGAAGGGACCTTAAAGACTATCAAGTTCCAACCCCCCTGCCATGGGCAGGGACACCTCCCACTAGACCAAGTTGCTCAAAGCCCCATCCAGCCTGGTCTTGAACACCTTTAGGGATGGGGCATCCACAGCTTCTGTGGGCAACCTGTTCCAGTGCCTCACCACTCTCAGAGTAAAGAATTTCTTCCTGACTTCTAATCTAAATCTCTCTTCTTTCAGTTTGAAACCATTACCCCTCGTCCTATCACTCTACTCCCTGATCAAGAGTCCCTCCCCATCTCTCCTGTAGCCCCCTGTAGGTAATGGAAATAGTACCTAAACAGTGCCTAAAGGGGTAGTAAATGCATAGTTTAGCCCTTGTGTTGCACAAATACATATTTTCTTTATTAAAATGTCTTGTTGATTGTTTGGGTGCTAATAAAAGTGGTCTAGAAATGAATGCTTGCCTGAGCCAGTTGATGGTCTGGGTAGTTTCTCTGAATCGGGTGCTGTAGGCAGCACTTATGATGTAGCTGTCATTGATTTCTTGCTGCATTTGTCCCTTCTTGGCTGAAGAGACAACCTTCCAATTGAGGTAGAGGGGTTTACAATTATCTCTAGGGCTGTCAAATATTAAGTTGTTCTAGTTTTATTTGTTTTAACTTCATGAATGCTCTACCGCTACTGGAATGTCCTCAAAAAACCCTTCCCTAAACTACCAGAAAGCTGTGATTGACATATTCCTTACATCCATGCAAAATGCAAAGGCTATGTTTGACGTATGGGAGCCATCATCTGCACACTCTGCACTGAGTAAATAGAGCTGAACTATTTGCTTCAGCCGCACAAAAGTCTCACTAAAAGCATGATTTTCAACACGAACGAGAGTTGAAGATTAATTTGTAGTCTTCTGCGAGCATCAATCAGTAGGATTACAACTTAAAAATTTTGCTGAGGTGAATAACATTTTGTATTTTTTATTGAGATGTTACCTGCCTGAGTCCTTGGCTGATGTAAATCAACACACCACCAATGATGCTACTGGAAGTATAAAAATTAATGTGAGCTGGAGATCTGGTCCATTATCAGACTACAAATTTCTCTTCCAGAAAGTATTTTACTGGGCAAGGCAGCTAAATATATATATGTAAATTTCTTAATTAAAACAGATGGCAAGAACCCCTGAATTTTAGGGATGTGTAATGCATCCAGGTAACAAGGACACATAGCTCAACACTGTTTACGGTGGTGAATCACAAGAACCTAAAAGGAAGCTCAGAGAAACATGCTATCCTATAAAAACAACTGGATGGACTCACAGCTTCATGATGTGAATATGTCTTTTCATATAACTTTATCCAAGCTCCTATGTCTGCCACTCCAGCACCAGTTACAGCATGGTTACAGAGCAGGCAGTAGTATGTACAGCATACCTTAAATGAGCAATTTCTATCAAGGAGACCTGTTAAATAGCAAGGGAGAGGAAATCTGCCATGAAATCCACAGGAATTGAGCTTGAGTTCCTACAGGTAGATTGAGCATGTTTATGTCTCTGCTCCTTTCATTTCCTAGTTCCTCGGCTGATCGAAGATTGCCGAAGTTGGTAAATGTTTAATCTGACTTGGGCTGTATTTCCCAGTGCTGCAGGCAGGATCGGTTCGTGGAAGCACTCCCTCTGCATTTTCCTAGATAAAATATTAATACTCCCGAATATACCCAAGAAACACACATAGGGTTTCTTTTTGCCTCTGAATTTTAATATGTTTAATTCTCAGTATTCACGCACCACAACAGACTCATGGGCTGGGAAGCTCTGATCTTACACTGAGGTGCGGAGCAGGCAGAGCAGGGAGGGAACAGTCAGAGCACCATTCTGGCAGTGGCAAGCCTCCCCTGAGAAATTACATTTCCATCTCCCGTGCTGTCAGCCAATTTGCCATGGATCAACATTGTTTCATTTAAAGAGTATGTAATATATCTTCATCTTCTATAAGCATGTGGTTGTGTGAGCTACTGAGTTCTGGTGAACCACGCAGCAGTAGTGAAGCGACTGACATCATACATGGAGGTTTTTGATATTTTTTTTGTGGGCTTTTTTTTTTTTTTTTGTTACTGTATATTCATCTTTTTCTGCTGAAAAGAGATTTTTCTTTCCCCTTCCTCCCACGTTTTGGTGTGTTAGCCTGCTCTTCTTACTAACACTACACTACATCCAGATTTCCTTATGCATCCCTTGATGGAAGGGAGGAAGAGCTCTGAAATCTTGAACACAATCTCAGGTTGTTCTCTAGGATCATGTCTTGTTGCAGTGTGATGCCCTTCAGCAAAAGCGTGCGTCTTGTTTCTGGGCTTCCTTCCAGTTGTAGCTGACGTGCTTTGGGATCCCAGTTTCTGCCACCTCACAGAAATCCAGACCATGTGTGGCTGGGTTCCAGCAGACCTTGTTCAGTGCTACTGAAATACAGAATATAAATGGCTCCAGCCAAACTGGAGCCAACAGCAAATAAAAGAAAGAAGATAATTTCCTGGCTCAATATGGTGCAATCAATTCAGTGAATTCCTTGTCAAAATAAGGTGCACGTTGACAGCTATGAGCACACATCATCAGCTTTCTGTAGTGTCTGATAGCTCATGAAGAAGTTGTAAGTATTTTTGATGAAGCATAGTTACCTTAGTTATTGTTTGGAATTCAGAGAGTATGTCATGACTGACTTCTTCCCACTTGTTTCTCCTCATCACTTCTGTTGATGGCTTCTGACCTAGTCAGTTAACTTTTAAGCAGATGGCTTTGAAAACCCATGTCTGAACTGGTGCTCGATTGCCCTCTTCTTATTTGTGTCAGAGTGAAAACAGGAGGTTACGCATCTCACCTTGGGAAGCTGCTGGGGAAAAGAAAGCAAATATTCCTGCTGTGAAAGGGTTGCATTTACCAGCTTCTGAAATGGCAGTGTGTTCATTTCTGTATCAGTGCAAAGTGCAACTGTTAATAGAATTATCCCAGAGGAAGGTTTCTGCTCTCCCAGTGCTGCTGGGGTGGCACCTGGAAGAAGCAGAGACTGCAGCTCGCTTGCAGTGGTGACCCATCTCGTGTGAGGGTTTCCTTGAGCCTCCTCCTCCACTCACCCCATCCCTTTGCCTGTAGCCGTATGCTGAGATGCGAAACTCTGCAGGGTGGTGGCCACTTGGCTGTCACCTGGCAGCCATCAGGCTCCGTGCTGCTGTGGTAAGCTACAAGCGATGTTGGTGATTACTGAGCCAGTTCACCCAACTCCGCAGGGTAATTTCAGCTTCAGCCTGCTGGGTTAAATTCTGTTTTCAGTTAAACCAATGATACGTGATTAAAGAAAAGAGCCCATGGGGTTTCTGTGGAAGGAAAAGAGGTGGTCCCTTGTTGGAACACTACAGGCACAGGAGAGAAGAATGTTCTAGATGTTGTCTTAATGAAAAGATCTTTCATGTGTATAATTAAACATATGTTATGATAGCTATGTAGCTTATGTAAGGAGAGAACAATTTCTATGTTGTTTACTAAAATGCCGAGAGTGCAAAAATGCTGTAAGAACCTCAGCACCAATTTGAAGAACATCAATGTATTTGTCTTGGTCAAAATAGCAGCGAAACAACATGGGCAGCAGGGAGGGGACAGACAGCTCCTATTTTCAGTTCTGATGCTGCAATAGTGACCAGTGACACTAAATATTATCACACAACTAGCTGTGGGGCAGGATCTCATGCTGGGTGGCTTTCTCTCAGAGCCAGGACGGTTCACTCTAAACCAAGGGCTCTCCAGGATTTTGTGGCCATAAAGTAAGAGAAAACTCGTCTTCACTGAGGCAGTAAATTGTAACTGAGTCTTTCAATCGGGTGTTGAAAGTAATGCCAGAAGCCAAATTTGGGATGAGTCAGAATTCCTTTAGATGTAAAAATTTGTCTCAAGTTTGATCATCTTTCTGCCCTGACAAAATTTAGCATTTAATAGCGTCTCTCTTGTGCAGGTGTCTGCTGGTGTCAATCCTTATCAACCAAGGAAAGAAAAAATGAGATAAACAAGGAGTTTCTGGCAAAGTAGGACTTGTGGCTGCAGCTTGGTCCAGCCTCTAACATTCTGGGAGGAAAACAGGGCAAAGCAGCATGTGGATGCGAACAGAGCAGCAGGTAGCAGCCCACTGTCAGCTCTCTTGCTTGCTCCCAGAGGGAACCTGGGAGCTTTTTCTCTCCCAGGTCTGATGTCTGTGGGTTTGAGGTTGCAACAGACTTTCCTTGTATGGTGTAAAAAATGTGCCTCTGAAAAGAATAGGCTCACACTTGCGAAAATATTTTCATAGATGCTTGTTTTGTTTGTTTGTTCTCTATCTATTCTTGGGAATTTCTAACTCCTTGTATTTGATTCATGTCCTTTGTGAAGATTACTTGTCTGAAAAAATACCGTGCAACTTTTGTGATCAAGGCAAACAAATCGCCACATCTCAACTTTTGAATGCAGAATATGGAGTTCGCAGAGCAACTCTGTCACCACCAGCAAACACACAAACCACAGTATCCAACAGAGTAGTTCAGGAAGGCTGACAGCTGAGGGATGGCACGATGCCAACAAAAATATGGAAAAAAAGTATCTCAATTCCATGATTTGTTTGGTGGCTCCTAATAATGTTAAATATTACTCTGATGTGAAAAAAAATCATGTCTAACATCTTAGGGGTATTATTCAGTTACATTGCTACTTCTGGATCATGCATATGTAAGAACCTGGGAATAAAAAGGGGGCTCAACTATACCAGATGCTTTCCTTGCATGAGTAAGGAGTAAAGCAGGGCTGTTGTGAAGCATGCCCAACTTCCATCAAGTTTATTGGTGCCAAGGAAACCCAGAAAGAGTTTGGGTGTATGATGGACAAGTATTTTTAAAAAACTAGTCAGTGCAATGTATTCTCTTGTTCCAGTGCAACTTTAATGGCTAATGGTAATCTGAGAGGGCTTAGCTGTTTGTTATCTCACTGTGCTAGATACCACCAATGGATTAACCTAAACTTGTTTGCAAAAGTGACACTTCTGTGATATTCAAATCTGTCTTGTGGTATTTATATGCCAAAGCGCCAGAGCTTTTGTGAAGTGCTAATATGCTTCTATATTTATGGAGGGTTTCTCTATCAAGACTGTGAGTCTACATATCCTTCTGCACACAGGCAGCAGTGCCCCACACCCACGGGAGGTTCAGATGAGACTCACTGCCTTCCCAGAATCCATGCTGAGAGGTAGAGGATACCAGTGTAGGCTTGGCTAGATGGTTTCTGACCTGTTCTGACAGTTCTGCAGGGGACCAGGCTGCCCAGGGAAGTAGTGGAATGGCCATCCCTGGAGGTATTTAAAAATGGAGATGTGGTGCTGAGGGACATGGTTTAGTGATAGCTTGGTCGGTGTTAGGTTGATGGTTGTACGCGATGATCTTAAAGGTCCCTTCCAGCCTGAACGATTCTATGATTCTATGAAAAATTACTCACCCTTGGGTGCACATAGCTGGACAGGTCAAACGTCCCTGGATTCCTCTACGTGATGAGATGGGTAGTCTCATCCCTGTTTTAGCCTATTTCCTCTCAAAAGTCCCCTCTTGGACTACTTTGGGCATGCTCTTCATCTGCTTGCAAGACTGATGATGTATACCAGAGCAGATTCAGAGAAGATGGCCTATGATGATAAAGGGAAATGAAAATGTATCAGACAAGGAAAGATGAAAAACATGGCTTGCTTAGTCAAGCAGAACAGGGATGAGAGGAGATGTGATTTGAAGAAACCAGGTAAACAAACATCTTGGAGAGGGCAGAGCTCTTCAGTTTCAAGCAAGTCCAGGCACAGGTGAGAGCAGAACTTGTATCTCCAGCTATGCTTCAGCCCTCATGTGTCACAGAACTCACCTTTCCCTGCCACATGAACTGCAGTCACTGTTTTTCCAGCCAAGCTAAGCCAATAATAGGTTGGCTCCAGAAAACGGGAAGTGCAAGTTTAATACAGTCTCTGAATGAAGTTCTGCAATTTTTTTCTGGACATTTGTATTATTTACAGCCATTCTCCTCCTCAAATGTATTTGCACTTCTGTGAAATGCAAGGGTGTTATTTTTAAATTACATCATAATTCAGAAGAAAGTAATTCCAAGAGCATGTTGCTAGAGATGGAGAAAGTTGAGAGAGCACAAACCCCTTCCAGTAAGCGATATCTTTTTTCCCACTCACTGAAGAACATATGAGACAAAAAAGATTTGCCAATCAGCTGGACAATCCCCAGAACTTTATCACTCTTGGCTGCAGATTTTATCTCTTGGTGCATTTTATGACTAGAGGTTTGATGTCACTAAGGCAAGTGGGACTTTAATTTTGGCAGCTAACTGAACACACAGAATTTCCTTTTACAGGGACAAGTTCTGGAGCTCTTTCTGTCCTCAGAAATGCAGCAGGTTTTTTTGCATTCCTGCCACGTTCCTGCTGGCAAGTATTCATCATGTGCAGTCCCACCACCTCTGGTGCAAAGCCAAGTCCCAAACCCTTCTGGGAGTGAAGTCTGACCAGCAGGCACCACACTGCTCTGCACCTTTCTGATGCAGACAACAGCTTCTAGATGTCCATGGGAAGGACCAGGAACTTCTCCATCCCCATGTGCTTGTCCTAAATACATGCAATTAGGTAAAGTTAGGTGGGTGTGGGCAGGGTTATCACCAGGAAGGCTGTGTGGGTGGCATAGGGAATGGACTTTGAGCTGGCGCTGCTGAAATGTCTCAGCTGAAACTGCAGACAGTGATTTGCTGCACTGCTTATCTCGATGCATTTGTATGAAGGGAAAATAGCATTCCCTAGTAGAACCACCGAGTTTGTACCCTGACAGGGTGCAGCACCCTCCACTGACAGACCTATTCAAGGGCTTTTTCTATCAGCTCAGGGAGGATAAGCTCTGCAATGCCATATGCTGCACGCAGGTGACTGAATAAATTCCTACTGCAGAAATACGAGGTGATTTCCAGGTGACAATAAATGTGAATTAGAATGGAAGAAGAAGGGAATACTTTATCTTCCACTACCATTTGAAAACCCAAAATATTTACCAAAATTAAGCCTTTTCCTAAGAATTCTCCAGCTAAGCCTTGCTCAGAAGGCTTTTGAGGGATATGATGGTATGTTTTAAAATTAGTTCTATGGCAATAAAAGTGCCCATGAAAGACATCCTAAGTGATTCCTTGAGAAGCAGAAAAACTACAATAGAAATAGAGCTCAGGATTCATCAGAAAAGTTGTAGGACCTTATAACATCAAGCAAATATATTCTACTTTCAACCCTTGCCTCCACCTCCCCCTGGCAAAAGAAAATTAAGTTAACTTTCAACCATGGTCTTTGTTCCTGGAAGGTAACCCAGAAAGAAGGGGTAAATTTACAAACTGAAGTGGGCCTGTGGAGTTAGATAGCACTGCCTATCACATACGAGGTATCTGGGATATTATTGAATTAAGTACAGTAGGGCAGTGACCATACTCCAGCCGATTTGATGTAGGAGTCTCAATAATCACCTCCCCTTCTATCCTGAAGCCACCTCTCAGTCCTTCCCAAAGCAGCTGAAGTAGTCACACAAATGTTATATGACCTCTGACAGTAGTATCACCATAGTACTGTGTCCAGCTTTGGGGCCCTTACTACAAGGGGTAGTAGTACAATGTAGTACATAGTACTAGTACATAGTAGTACAATGTAGTCCTTACTAAATTGAGGAGAAGGACAACGAAGCTAGTGAGAGTTCCAGAGAACAAGTCTTGTGAGGAGAGGCTGAGGGAGCTGAGGGTGTTCAGCCTCGAGAAACTGAGGCTGAGGGGGATCCTTCTTGCTCTCTACATCTACCTGAAAGGAGGCTGTAGAGACGTCTCTTCTCACAAGTCACAGGTGATGGGACAAGAGAAACCAGCCTCAAGTTGTGTCAAGGGAGGTTTAAGATGGGTATTAAGAAAAATTTTTACACTGAAAGGGTTATAAAGCATTGGAATGGGCTGCCCAAAGAAGTGGTTGAGTCAGCATGTCTGGCAGTATTTAAAAGATGGGTAGACATAGTGCTTAGAAATACATTTTAGTGATGGCTTTTATCAGTGTTAGGTTTACAGTTGGACTTGGTGATCTGAAAGGTACCTTCCAACCCAGGAAATTCTATGATTCTATAATAACAACAGTGGATATTAATGCAGATTCTTCTGCATCAATTTGATAGGGATGCTCTGCCTAATCGTTAATTAGATAAGGATGACTGGCAAAAAACTTATGACTCAAGGCAAATTAACCAAGTTGAGAAGAAGAAATTGAATGTGTGATTCCTAGTCCTGATAAAATGGTCTGGTGGCGATGCTATTTTGCTGGAAGGTTTATAGGTTCCAAACTTGATACAGTACTTCTGTTGTTTCCCAGAAAGATGATAATTTGGGACAGTTAATAAAAGTCAGGATGTAACTTTTTATCTCTTTGCTATATGGCTCCAAGAATGAAATGTGTCAGCAAATGTGGTATGACCTTATCTGTTGTCCTTTATTCTTTATATAGAAATTAAATTACTCAATGCATCTTTCTCATAAAAAATTAATGTGCACGATCATGTGAATATAAAGCTTAATATTAAGCTTATCCCAAGATGTGGACAATTGGTGAGTACTGACTATTTAAAAACTCTGAACAGATATTATGGATATTCTGGAAATATTAGCTGTTTATAACCTTCTTTCTAGTCTGTTGAATTTATAGCTCTTGGACTTAACTGTTGTCTAAAGAGAAGGAAGGTCTTTTCCTTTTCTTTTTCCTCTTCATTTCTCTGCACAAGATAGACATGGTATTCCCTCTGTCACAGCCTGCATATCATTCCTTTTGTGCTATATGGTCTTTTTCATTTTTGCTGACACTTCCACCCCATTTTGACCTTACACCCTGGTGGCTGTAACACCAGATCTTTTTTTAGAATCACTTTTGCTGACAGCAGAAACCCAATGGAAATGTTTCTTTTAATTCTGTAATTTTTCTGCCCTCAATGACCTCTGTCTATCAAGGAAACTGGACTTTTATTTCTGTGCTTCTGTGGGAGCTGAAGTGAAGAGTAGTTTCAGCAAATCATCCTAACAGCTTATTATACTTATTCCTCCTCCATGATCTCTCTTCTTTATATAAGAAGGATAAGGGATGCATTTCCAGTGAGTGTAGTCACTTTTCCCAAGAGAGCCACTTTTCTCCCTTGCCTCAACATGATCAAGGTGGGGTTGAGCCCACCAAGGTCTCAACTGGCCACATGGGATCAACCATCAACAAACACAAAGCACATGGAGAAGAGGACAAGGAAAGGAAAGCAGTTGGCACAAGAGGCAAAGGCATGGCAGCATTAGCCTGTTATCCAACAGGGGAGCTTAAATTAACCACGAGACCACAGGATTAGAACCAAGACATCATTAAGTGTGTTGAAGTTCAATGAATCTCCTCATCATTTGACTTCCCCTGTCCTCCAAATGTTTAAAATCACAGGACACAGCAAAAAAATATTTTCAATATTTCCCATTTTCTTTTCTAATATAGAGCCATAAAATGGTTCAGGTTGAAAGGGACCTTAAAAATCACCTTGGTCCAACCCCCCTGCCATGGGCAACGGACACCTCCCACTAGACCAAGTTGCTCAAAGTCCCATCCAGCCTGGCCTTGAACACCTCCAGGGATGGGGCAGCCATGACTTCTCTGGGCAACCTGTTCCAGTGCCTCACCACCCTCATAGCAAAGAATTTCTTCCTAAGATATAATCTATATCATCCCTCTTTCAGTTTAAAACCATTACTTCTCATCCTATGGCTCCCCTCCCTGATAAAGAGTCCCTCTCCATCTGTCTTGTAGTCCTCTTTAGGTACTGGAAGTGGCTCTAAGGTCTCCCTGGAGCTTTCTCTTCTCCAGGCTGAACAAATGCAGCTCCCTCAGCCTGTAAGAGTTCCAAAAGATTTTTGGTACTGTTCCCATGAAGATATGAATACAATTATAGATACTTGATGATACAGATACTGTGCCTCTACCTTGGCATAGCATGACTTCACTATTGTGAGTTGACTTCAGCAAGAGCCAGCTGCAAATACTGCCACAAGGAATAACAGAGAGGTGAGAAATGTTAAGACAAAATGCAAAATAGGTGAAGAAGCCCAGTGGTGCTATCACCATTAACTTCAGCTTCTCAACACTGGCATTTGCAAAGATTCCATCAGAGCAGGTGTAGCCTTGTAATTCACTGCCATCTTTACTATGTGAAGGCTTTTAGATGCAGAAATACAGACTGATGAAAACTGGTATGTTTTTCTCTCTGCAGCATTCTCAGTTCCTCAATGTTTTCAGAATCTACTACAGTCAGTAAGGTTTCCCCTCTCATGTATCACCTCAAAGTTGCTTCCATAGTCTTCTCACTGCTAGTGAATTCATCCCTGTGCTTCTGAAAGAACAATGCCTATATTTTGTCCTCTCTACCTGGACAGAGTTAGGTTTCATGCCAGAGTCATGTAGCCAAAGGCAGAACTGGAACCCAGGTCTGATATTTACATCAAAGATGCACCTAGAATTAGTATGTACAAAAGGGTCCATTTCATTGAAGTATACATCTTTTTAGGAAGGAAATAATTTATATTTTGAGTGGAAAACTCTGTCAAGGGATCAGCTGATAAGCTGTTAATGAATCCAAACCAGGAAACACATCCACCAAATAAACCTTGAGAATGTGTTGGTTTATTTTAGGGATCAGAAAAGTGTATTTCTCAGAGGAAGATGGATTAAATAATCTTGTCAGAAAAAAAATAAGAACTTGCACTAAAGAATCAGTAGAAAGAATGGATTTTTTTTTACCTTATTTTCAATTAATCATGTTCATCTTGGAAGAAAAAAAAAAATTACTTTTTATCTCCCCTTGTGTGGGCTTCATTCATAAAATATTTTCCAAAAACTTACTAAGAAAGAAAAGAAAGTTGAAAATTAAACTGGCCAGTTGATTAGAATCGATTCATACATGCCATGTCAGGATGTGGACAGCATCCTAAAATGTTGACAAACCAATGTTTTGGTTGAATGTATCTATACTGCAGTTATATAAACCAAAAAATTAAAAAATCACTTAAATTATTTCTGGCAATCAAATATCAGGAATGAATAGAAGAGCTTGGTAAAGAGTCAACATGAATAAACAAGGTGGTTTACCCATTCAAAGGCAATGACATCCAGAAAAAAAGTTCACACTCTTAAGAGTTCAATCCCATGATTAAAACAGTTTTGGTTAATGGGGGTTTTTGCAAGCAATGAATAAGGCATTTTGAGTAACTTCATAAAAAATGACTGAAGCTTCTTTTGCAATAATTTGAAAACACCAGGACTTACCAGTTTTTTTCAAGGGGGAAATTGAGTCAATAAAGCCTGAACTTCTTTTTCCACCTGCCAGGAGCTGTTATTAAATGTCTTCAGTAGAGATAACAGCACCAGCCACCGATGCTACATGTACTGAAGCAGTTATGGTATCTTGCAGAGTATCACTGCTGTGCTAAACAAAATAGTTGACAGATATAAATGACACACTTTCCAGCAATATCTTTCATGAAAACAACTGGGTCAAAGCAGAAAACACTGTTAAATGCTGCCCTGGTGGAGTATTTATAACAAATCACTGATGTGCAGCTGTTAGCCCAACGCTGACAGTGCTGCCATGAAGAATTTAGCAGCTGTGACAAGATGCACTCGAACTCTGTAGTATCTCCCTGGAAGCCATTCTTCTCCATCTTGTCCTACCTTTTTCCAAATCCTCCACTTGATTTCACACAAAAAAGGGGTATAGTGTGCTCCCTGTTGCTGCCCCTGCCTGAGGTCCAAATATTTCCCCAGGAATGGTGACTCAAGCACTTGCCTGGGCAGCCTGTTCCAACACTTGACAACCCTTTCAGTGAAGAAATTTTTCCTAATATCCAATCTAAACCACCCCTGGTGCAACTTGAGGACACTTCCTCTTGTCCTCTAGCCTGTTACTTGGGAGAAGAGACCAACCGCCCCCTTGCTACACCCTACTTTCAGGTAGTTGTAGAGAATGATAAGGTCTCCCCTCAGCCTCCTTTTCTCCAGGCTGCACAACACTGAATCTGGTGTTCAGCTGCTCCTCACAGGACTTGTTCTCCAGACCCCTCACCTGCTTCCTTGCCCTTGTCTGGACACACTCCCACACCTCAATGTCTTTCTTGTAGTGAGGGGCCCAAAACTGGACACAGCATTCGAGTATTCCAGTCCAGCAGGAACCAGCTCTCTCACAGCGGGTACCTCACGCTCATGCAACCATGAGGACTATTTGCATTCACCTCAAAACACAGAAGACAATCAATGGGCAGCTGGGACAGGCTTGCACAATGCCTGGCTCCAGTGCTTCCTTCTGCCCCTGTTGCCACTTGACCAAAAGCAGGAAGAGGGTGATGAAGAAGTGATCTAAGGAAGAAGGGGCAGCCATTTAGCTCACAGAGTTGCAGCTGCCTTTGGTGGAAGATGCTCAGCTCAGGCAGTCAGTCTTGCCTGTGGTTTATAAATATGAGATTCCTTATATATAGCAAGCTGCCTGGTCGTGATGTCTGCAGCAGCATCTCCTACTGCTTCTGGTGGGGTAGGAGATCGGCTCCCAGGCTGATAGACAGCAACTTGTCTATCATTCACAATAAATAACAAAACTAGTATTTCCTTTTGCTTCTGGTAACAGCTCAGCTAACAGATGAAGACATTTGGAAAAATTTATATTCAGCCCTGGCAGTCAGTGTCTTTTAAATAATCTGGTCTGTTTCCATTCCTTTAAATAAACTTGCATTATTCATAGATATAACACTGATCCCATGACTTAAGTGCTATCATATACTGGAATTAAATCATAATAATTCAGTTCTGGGGGCTTGTGGTTTAGCTGAGACTTGAAAGGACTTGGTAATGCTTGCCTTTGTCACCTCCCAGCAGCACCAAAATACATATGGGCATGGAGCCACCAGAGTTAAGAAAATAGCAGCTAGCACAGAATTCTGTTGTGTAACCTACTATGAGTTCCTTATTAAGCTACCACACAATATTTTAGATTATTTTCCATATCTTTGAAATCATCTGTGATCCAGCCTGGAAACATAAAACATCACCTGAAGGATGATCATCGTGCTTGACTACTTCGTTCCTCAGGCATAGCAGGTCGCTTTTCAGCAAGTACAAAACTCACTGGTGCAGAATTGAGCATTTCCTTGGAGATTGTTCCATGGCTGCAGAACAGATTTGTGCAAAAATTAAGTGCCATCTGAAATTCAGTACACTCTATTCAGAAAGCAAGGTGTTCTTCAAGGTGGTTTTTTTCTAATAAAAATTGACATCACAGTAAAAAAATATACATATTCAGGGTATCACCAATGAAAACAGTGTGCACATTTTTAAGGAAGGAAATAATTACAAGGAACGATACACTATTGAAGGACTGAGGTACTGGTAATTATTACAAGTGGCATAAAAACCCAAAGCAAAATAGAACAAATGGCACCCAAACTTTTCATGCCTGTCCTTTTTTTTCCTCCTCAGAACTCTTCCATTGTGTAGATGTAGAAAAGGGCATCACTCTGATGCTTCTCTTATTTATTCCATGCATCAGACACACTATTTAGTATATACATGAGTCACCTTTAATTTTTTTTTTAACTTACCCAAATTTGTGGATGCTGCGGACACTGGCCATGCAGCCAGAGAAATGGGACCCAGACTAAGTCAGCTGGTGCTTCAGGAGAGACTCCTGGGTTGTTGGACAAAACCTAGCTTGTGCAGAACTTCATTTTTTTACATAAAATGTAGCTCATGATAGTACCAGCATACATACTTGTTTTGGGGAAGAAGAAACATTTCCTCTGCCTTACAGGCCTTCCTAGTGATAATTTCACAAAAACTTTCACTGTTTTACTGGAACAGTAACATTTTGTAGTAGTTTCACAGCAATAGCCAGCATACTTTTCTTAAACTGTCATAATGGTGATATACTATAGAATATTTTTACAGCATTTCAAGATAAGGAACTTTTTTTTCTGAATTCATGATTGCTTTCCACCGAGAAGTGTTTTGGCATTATTTAATTTCCCAGCTTTTAAGAATGCTTTTCCCAGAGCTGCGCTGTACTTCTCTAGCATTAAAAATAAAAAAATGGCAAAGGGAAGAGAAGCAACTTCCCTTAAGGGCTTACTCTGACATTAGCAGTCAAAGCAGCAGACAGATACCTGACATTTCTCTTCAGAAAGGGAGAGCTGCCTTGCTTTTGTAGGCACAAGAAGTGAGATACGAATGGGGTCCGTAACTTTTAATTGCATTGCTTTGTAAACCAGACTTTGATGTATGCTCAGCCTGTGTCACAGTTGGAAGATTTTTTTGTGGGTATTGCAAGTTATAAATGTAAGGAAAAAAGCAACGAAATTTCATTTGAATAGGAGCTTTTGTGTTTTACAATATTAGCTTTGGAGACATGCTTTCATGTTACCTCTTAATGACATAAAACTTAGGCATATGATAATTGTAATTATCCTTTGTTAGATAATATCTCACTTAGACAGCTATTTTATACATGTATTAGTATTCTACTGCCTTCTTCTTGTCAGCCCACTTTGTTTTAAACAGGAAACGTTTCATGTGGTAAGGGACTAAAATAATTCTGGGGTGCGAAGATCCTTAACGATTTGGTCGCGTGGCATGAAATGGAAGAAGCATAACGTTTCCCTAAGAGTNCTGCTCTTAGGTCTTCCTTAGCTATAAAAAAAAAAAAAAAAAAAAAGGCGATCTGATGAAACCAAAGTATTTGGGGCAAACACATTTATTGCAGCCAGAGCTATCTGTGGAGTGTGAAAACATTTTTCTCTGTGGATTGCCCAACTCCCCTGCTGCTACAGGAGAGGGCCTGCAGTTGCTCTGGCTTCCTGCAAAGCCCCTGCTTGTCTTTGAATTAATTGGTTATTGAAAGCAGCCCTGTTTCCTTAGAACTCACGCAGGGTGTGTTACTTTTTCCTCGTATTGTACCATTGCAGTAAATATGGATCTTTATTCCATCTCAGATAGATTTTTTTATTATTATTTCTGCTGCTCTTGCCAATATAAGCAATGCATTAGGCTGAACTGTACATGCAGAAGTGAGCTAACAAACAGTATATAATACCTCTGTTAGCCTGGGATATTATTCTTTGCTCACGTCAGCAGCAACAGAACCGTTTGCTTGGAGCGAGAATGTTGGGGAACTGATGACAAAACACTGTGGCTATGCCCAGCCTCAGAATTAAGTTCCTAATCTGAGAGATCTTTAAAAAAGCACCAATGAATACCAACAAATGTAGGAAGACTCTCAAATGTATGGGAGACAATCAAGTCAGGAAAGTGTGTACTGTCTGTCAAGGTATAGCAGCAGGCAAAGCTACTTAGCAGGTAACTTTAGAAATAGTTCAAGAATTTAGATATGAAGACCATGCACTTTTGGGGCAAAAAATTGGCATCAAAATTACAAAGTATATCAGCACAGGCCAAACTTCCAACAAATCAGTGCTCTCACAAAATCAAAGCCTAAAGTGAATCACGTTATTTGGCTGTTTTCATTGCTTTGCTTTTGGATGTGGCCCCTATTGATGCAAGCTACCAAAATCAAACACTCCACTGCATTAAGAGGATTTTAGTTCTTGGGAATCCCTCTGAAATAAAATGGATATCACAGTGAAGAATGATGCCCAATTTATTAGTGTATAAAATTTTGTGTCCATTAAAACCAGTGGTACTTTGATTTTGCCTTCTTTAGGTCAATGAGACAGACTGGGATTCTCTAGTGTTGATCTTTCCCACACTTTATTTAATTTTATTTTAGTTAATTTTATTCATCTGTTTATGAAGTGAGGTTTTGCAAAGGCTGAATTGTATGCTTATTTTGCTGAGTATGTGCATGAGTGAATGGAAACCTCTCGCCTTATTGTACTTAGGTGCTTGGGACACCCAGGTCACTCAGTTCCATGTTTCCTATCTTTGTTCATTTATTGGATTTACTCTGTGTGAAGGTGGTGATTTATACATTAATAGGAAAGGTCACCACAGATAATCTAGATTGTCCAGTAATTGATTCTGTGTCAACTCTGTGATGCAAAGGGCTTCAAGGTTTCATTATCCATTTGGAATGCATAATAGTTCTTTTTTTCTTTAATTGATGCTGTAAAAGCAAGGGTTGCTGAACAAGGGCTGAATTTTCTTGTGATATAACACTGCTGCCTCAGGCTGCTTTCAAACCCACAGATTGTTCCGCTGTTGTGGTTTCCACTTTGGACTTAATGAAAAAGAGGGAAATAGCAAGTTGGGCAGAAATTGCAGGTTCCCTTGTGAGAAGAGCGGGAAAAACACACAAGACATTCAATATCAGTTTTAGTGGATAATTTAGCTTAAGCGGGTCAAAAGAAGACAGATTTGACAACAGCTAAACATTGCTGAAAAGTCCAGCCTCCTAGATGGTACTAGAAACTATCCTTATATCTTAAACAAACCTCTCTGTCCATAGCTATTTTGTAATTGGCTCATTCAGAAATACCGAGTAGAAGATTAAGTAAGTTATCCTAAAGTTTCAGTGGTCTAGAATAAGGAAAATGGAAAAGTATATTAAAAACATTGAACAGGTATTCCAAAAAGAGACTTTAGGGTTTTGGATACATCTATTTATATTGGTTAGATGTAACTCCAGGCACAATAGAAAGCCTTACATCACACTTTTAAGGTGGATGAAGCCAGTCTGGCCTTCAGACCGAGCAGGAGCTCCATTATTTTACAGAAAATTTGGAGGAGAAACCAGAACTTGCATGTGACTTCTCAGTGGGTCAGCAAATATGAACTGGCTTGTGTGGAAAATCAGAGTCAGCTGTATTTCAGTGAATTTGTGTTCTGAAATAACAGGTTGCGCTACTTGCAGCAGCATTGGAAAACAGGGTACAAATCTTCGGGAGTAATACTATATGAATGTCATTATTAGAGCACCAAAGAAAGCATGTATGGACTTCACAGACAAATTTCTGGCATTCTGAAAGAGAAGATAAGACTGTGAGCTCGTTTTGATCTTGGGTGTTTAGATGTACCAAAGTCTTTGAAGAGTGCAGTGGTACAGACAGCAGGTGAGTGTCTTTTAAAAAGATAGTTAAGGTCATCTTAATTACTGTAATTACATTGAGATAAATGGGAGGTGGAGTTTTTCTATCCTTGGCTCAAATTCTTCAGAGAAAACAGGTGGTAAAAGAGTTATCTTTATGCCCTCATACTCACAATGGTATATAAAGGCCTTATTCTACTACTGTATAGAAAAAGGCTTATAGAATCATAGATTTACTTTCTACTCCTTCTAAGGTGCTGTATCATTTGTGCTCCATTTCATGTGTCCCATCAGCATTAGCTGGATTCAGCACCACAAGAAGAGAGCCAGGATTTCTGCCCTTACCTTTGCATCCCGCAATACTTTATTTACTTTAGCGAACACCGAAATAAGGAAGGACTAAAGTCTGTGAAAGAAAGGAGTTAGATGTCACCTCTGAGACACTGCGTGTGAGTGTTGCTTCCTTATCTAGCTCAGTTTTAAGAGGCGATAGGCAGGAATATTCAGACAGTTGCCACAGAATGGATACACCGCAAATTCGTGTTTCGTTTACATCAAACATTGGCCATACGTGCCCAGGTATGCTGGGTGCTCGCATCAGGAGCCAACAGAAAGCCCTCCTTGCTCTTCTCCTGCTCACCTGGGCAGGTTTCAGGCTACTGGAGCATGGACCATGCCAGAGACCATGCCTGATGCCAGCAGCAGAGGGCCACAACCTGGCTGAT
This sequence comes from Pedionomus torquatus, assembly GCA_013398155.1. Lineage (NCBI taxonomy): Eukaryota > Metazoa > Chordata > Aves > Charadriiformes > Pedionomidae > Pedionomus > Pedionomus torquatus. The sequence goes on along the minus strand of VZRU01000050.1, from coordinate 60,732 downwards.
AGTTTGCAGACCTCAGTCTGGGGTTGGTCCAGCTGTCAGAGAAGCCTTCTGATCTCTTAAAATCTTTCCTTTGACTTCCTGTAGCAACATCTCCCATCTCCTTCCCTGGGTGTTTTCACAGGTGAACCCAGAGGTGGACCCTCTGAGCTGGGAAGCTGAAGGCAACTAACTCAAGGTAGAACATTCCCATCTTGCTCTTGTTTGACAAGTGGGTACAGCTTGTCTCTCACAGCTCAATAAACCTCAAGAATGTTAATTGGCAGATTTGGGGAATTGAAGGCTATTATTTGTGCTGTGACAGGTGGCCGTTGCACAGAAATGTGAGAAGAAAGCATCCAAAAGTAGTTACTGGTTGCTAACAGACTGGCAGAAGGTTTCAAGGGAAGCAGGAAAATGAGGTGGTAGAGGACACAAGCCAAGCCAGCATGCTCTGCTGGTAGGAGAGCGAGCGACCTGTTTCTGGAGTTAATGGATCCATGTATTTTAGTGATGTTGTTCTCCTTCCTTTCCCTTCCCACTTGCAGCACTATTTACTGTGACTGTGCTATAAATAATGTTGGGGAGTGAAAGCTGTTTTCAGTCCAATGTACATATCCAGGAAAGCTCATCAAATTATCATGCATTTCTTGAGCTGAATGATCTTCCCAGTGGAAGGCAAACATGTAAAGATGACTTTCCTTTTTGAGCTCACAGCAAAATGGGCAGAGTTATAAATACATTAACCCTGGGTCTGTTTTCACTGGCAACATATGGATCACATTTTACAGTGGGTATTATAGTGGTAATCTGACTGTCCTGCTCTTTTCCTGTGAAGTCTCTTTCACAATGAACAGATAAAGGAAAGGCTTTTCTAGAAGGTGTTTCTCAATGCTTTCTAGGAGGGGGAAATGTTCCCACCCATAAACCTGAGAGGAGTTAGCAGACACAGAACACAGATTCAGTCCTTTGACATATCCCCTCTCAAAGCATCATCTTTAAACAACCCCAGAAAAGGCTCTCCCAACTGCTGGTACACAAGGAAGCCAACAATAAAGCCTGTTTATCGCAGCCTCCCTGTGCATCTACAAATAAATGCTGCATGCAAGGTTGACGTTTGAATATTTTTTAAGGTCTTTTTTACTGCTGTGTTCTGCGTGGCTCCCTTTCAGTGTGCACGTGAGTCACAAACTGATTTTAGATATCAGAAGCCTTAGGGACTCTGTACATAATTTTGTCTGGTCACAGGTTGCATAGACTTAAGAAAATCTGTGTGATCAGTTTGACCTGGTGTCTTGAGGTTTACTGTTCAGGACATACCACTCAACCAAGAAGAACGCAGGTTAGTTAACTTCTGCAGGTCTGAAACTTTGGGGTTGCTTTACTCTTTTGTTTTGCAAGAAAGTTCCTGCCTTCATCTGTGGACCCAACTCTTTTCTTTCTTTTTCCAGGGGGGCAGTCATGTGTTGAAGTTAATTTCAGGGGAAATCAGGTCATACAGACACACATGCATGTATATGTATAAAAAGGATCAGCAGCTGTACATTTTGCATATCCATAACTTTCCCTGAAAAGGGAAACTGTTGGTGTCAATTTGAGGCAGTGCCTGCTGATGGTGCTCATCTGTGCACAATTCAGTTTAAGGTTACTAACAGGGACTGGATATTCATAATTTTAATCTTTTTTTTTTAATAATGTCTCATTTTAAAGGTTATGTCCACTAATAAGGCATTTTAATAATGTTCACACTGAAGACCTAGTTTCAAAAATCAATGGAAAATATTGGGGGACGAATTTTGATACTGGAATACTTCTGCAGTTCCCCACTGAACACTGAGCTCCAGAAATACACCAGGCTGATATTTAAGGCTGTATCAGAGAAAGCTTTATCTGTGACATGGCATGGGTGCTTGGAACATTGAGATGGAGCAGGTAGCCTGTTGTGACAGATGAACCATTCTCTCTAAGGACCATTTCTTAAGGCTTTCCAGACATTCAACAGAACTGAGTTTGACCCTTATTCTAATTGTTGACATCACTGCTTTTACTGGGTGTCATTGACTTAGTGGGGAAGATGCAGATATTTTTGTGGGGCGTAGGCAGCAACCAGTAGGACCTAAATTGTCAGCCTCACTCCAGGAGAGACATTGGGAATAATCAGAGGTAGCAGAGGTTTCCAATGATACTGAGAGGCAGGAAAATAGAAGCATAGAATTGCCCAGGTTGGAAGGGACTTTTCAGACCATCTAGTCCAACTATCAACCTAACACTGACAAAAAACATCACTAAACCATGTCACTAAGCACCATATTGCTGATAGCCCCTATGCAAATTGTGATGGGTACAGAAAAGTACTTGTACTGGAAGTAATAGCACAGGAGAGAGGAGAGCACATGGCCAAGCAGCAAAAAGTGGGAAGTGATGCTCCTGCATGAGTTGTTCTGATTTCTTTTGACAAAATTACTCCTCAGCTGTCTGCCTGCTTCTTCCTGCAGAGAGGAACAGAATGTCCCATAGAGAGTGGTGATGGGATGAAAACATCTCCTTCAGGAGCAAATTCAAAGGGAGCACTTTGCATTGCTAATCTTGGTGGCATATACAGCTTTTGAATATACAATCCATTTTAATAAAACTGTGGAGTACATGCAATTACCTTTTTTAATGTGCTCAGATTTCTCAGAGCGTCTTCTTAATTTATTCAGTCCACTTTCTACAATCTTTCTAAATGTACTTCTTAAATAGCCATTTAAGAAGTTATTTTCCTTTCTTACCAGATCTTAGATAGGTGGCACTAGTTTATTTGCTAAGGAAGTTGCTAACTACTAAAAACTGAAGTTTCCAGTTAATACAAGTATTTGGTGTTAGTTATTTGTATCAGTCACTAGTCACAGCCTGAACTGACATTGCTTGAGAGTACGTTAACCTTCTCATTCCTCCTGATGGGACATCAGGAACTTACAACTATGTATCTCAAAACAACCGTAAAAGTCTTATGCCTCCTGAAGAAACATGTATTACATTACAGTAATCAGTATTTTCTGGAGTTTTTTATCCATTAATGTAATTTCATGAAGTCCAAAGACTAATAAGAAGTGTTCAGAGAACAAAACACTCTCAGTAGGAAAACTGTACAATGCTTTGGAGTTCACTTATTTTACAGACTGTTTTTGCACAGAAGGATGGAGAATTGACCTTATAACAGCTTATTCCTTCTCCTAAACAAAGCATAATTGCATTTTCATTTATTAGCTTCACCTGCATTTCTTTCTAAAGCACAACTGTCTTACCAACTCTTATTTTCTAGAGATAAATACCATGCCCCTGGAAGGCAGTGTGTCTTTCAGATGGAGAAGGTGTCCTGTTGTCTAAGAAGCTGCTTTTGTTAATTATTTACATGTTTGACCAGAAATGTTTCTAGCGTGACAATTTCCCATTAGTGGCCTATTTGCAGCACATAACTAAATATTAAATAAACTATGTTAAGGCACAAATCTCTGCAGAAAAAGGCAAGCTCTCAGCTCATTCACCACAGTCACATTACCTTATAGTGAGGCCATGGTGAACTTCTCCTTCGCAGTCTTGGTTCTGGGACCAAACAGTGGCTCCCAGGTGTGAGGTACAGTCTGCAGACAAGATATGTCCTACTGCAATTCCATACATCTTGTAGTCACATCATGCACATCTGTTTGTTGACATACAGCATAAAGGAAAGACTGAAAGCAAGCTGTGTTATCTAAGTTACCTCTTAAAAACAACTAAGTGTTCAGTGACTGAATGTATTCTCTTTTATGATGTGAAGTGTTCTCACGGAAGAGAAATAGAAGCCCCCCTCCTAGAATTCCTGTCATTTTAGTGACATGTGCATAGATTTCTGAATTATTTATTGTCATTAAAGGGAACATTCAGGCTGGTCTCTAGACATCACATGCACAGAATAAAACCAAATGGTTTTGTAAAGGCATAACTACATTCGGACCACCCCATTTTTACATTAATATATTTTGTGGTTTATTAGTTATATTTTTGTCACTAGTATTTAGGATTCTCCTGGATTTTTGGGGAGAAATGCCAGAACTCTTTTTCCTCACTCGTAAGACATGCAATTTCCTGATGCAGTCTGAGCTGTTGCTTTGCTGCCACTTTGCTATAATGTAGGCTAAACCCCGCATACTGAACCCCAGGGGACTTACACTGCAAGTGCCTAAGACAGAAAATGTAAGACAAAAGACACACAAAGAGAGAGAACGTACTTTCTTCAGGTCACAAGATAGAAGGAGTAGCAGAAACAGACCTAGAAATCTGTACAGCCACATCCTACAGTCCAGTGACTTGGTTGGGTCAGGGCCTTTGCTTTTCTCTTCTACTGCCATTTCATTCTGTTACCTACTGTCCAACATAAACAGTCTTTTGGTTTTCTCAGCATGCCTTATTTTCCATCAAAATCCATGTGGAACATACAGCTATTAAGCAACAGATTTTCAACGCAGCACAGCATTTTTCCCATATGGCTGGCAAGTGCTTAGTAATACAATAGTTTTTCCAACATAACAAGGGGTATTAAGATAAATATTCATATAGTGTGACATCCTGTGTCCTGAGAGACATCATTAGTTTTTAAGTTCACTGTTCAGATGGACATATGGTACTTCAGAAAATTTGCCACAGCAATACCACATCAAAACCTGAGCAGGTGCCGACTGCACACAAGCGAATTACAAAAGAAAATTACAGCCGCAACTGCGAGGGCGATGGGGTGTTCAAAACACCCTTGAAAACTGGTAGATGCACTGCTGAGAGACATCACTGTTGAAAATAAGTCCCTGATCTCTGCTAAATAAGAGCTGTTGGGCTGGATCCTTCCTTCCTTTAGGCTGTGCTGCATCCTAGGGAGGTGATGGTAGGAGGCAGGATGATGGTAGGTGCTTCAGCATATTCAGGATGCTGTTTGCTGGGCTGACTCAGCCTCTGGAGGGACTGGGGACTACAAAAATGTACTGGCTGAGCAAGGACTACCACGCAGATGAGGAGAGCTGTGGGGCAGCAGCCCCTCAAGCACTGACATGTAGCCCTGCCCTACAAAGGGCAGCATAAAGGCAACAAGCAGGAGAGTGTCAGAAGCTGAGGACCCAGCCCCCAGAAAAGTTCTTTGCCAACTGTTTTGTGTCCTGGCTGCTCTACCAGTCCGCCCGCGCTGCCCATGTGCTCAGAAATGTCGCAGCTTTTTTCACATTTCTGAAAAAAAACCAACAAGAAACTCTCAATTAAATATGTTTTTTTATACCAAATGACAGTTTAGTGGCAATTTCATTCAGTGCTGTTCAGCGTATAATTGGCATGTATTTCTGTAGGCAAAAGGGGAAAAACAAGAATGTAAATTACAGTTCTTACTCAGCACGGGGATTGTATTTTCCCTATGTTGTGGTGTAGCAAAATGAAGTCCTGATCGTGCTATAAGCTGAAAGCACTAGCTCCTTACACAAATAACACAAATCCTATGCAAGACTAAACGCAGCTGTAATGTCCCTCAGTGTAGCTGGGAAGCTCTCTGGAGATGAATTCAACTACATAACTAGTACCAAAATCTTCAAAAAGTGAGAGTCTGAAAAATAAGTAAACGGACACGAAGTTCCTGAGTCATCTTACCCTAACAATTTCCTGGCTGTGTCTGCTTTACTCACAAAAGAATGGGGAAATTGTAAATGATAACAGCTTGGGGTCAAAATATTTTCCTTTTGTGCCCAAATTCTGCTTTGTTTGTTTGTTTGTTTGTTTGCTGAGAGCGCCTGCAGCAGAGTAAAGTTAATTGGTTTTCCAGTGCAGGTCTAGATTTTCTCATGCAAAAAGCAGCACAATCAACAACATTTAATCATCTAACTTCCAAGTCAGAGCTGGAAAGAGTTCTGTAGAAACTAATTTTTGCCATTAAAACGAGTAGTAACCAAGGGAGAACTGGTGTGTACAGTCCTACCAGAAGCAGCATGTAAGAGTTTTCCAATGCTAATGTATGGGGAGATCTTAAAATATTAAACACAAAGTTAATTTCACAGAGGATCTAGTTGGCCCCAAAGTGCTGTGCAGGCTGGAGAGGTTTACTTGAAGACACCAAATCTTAATGAGAAAGCAGCTCCCCTAAAATTGACACCATTTAGTCACTAAGTCGCTGATCCGCAATACTTACTTTAGTCGTTTATTATGAGTGACACGAGCCTTTCAAGATAATCCTCCTATTTGAGGTTTAATATTTCATCCAGTTCAAAAGCGATAAGGTTAAGATTTTGTTCACAAGATCTCAGCTTAGACATAACATAATTCAAAATGCTGAAAATCACTTAAGCCCATATTTCTTACCTAGAGATTTATAGTAAGTTTCTTATTGGGTCTGAACCTCTTTTTCTTTTTTCTCCTAACATGAAGCAAATATAGTTTAATTTAAACAAAATCGAAAGTTTGCATAGAATAGAAAATTTTTCTTTTCCCAAATCACACTGATTTGAATCTAAGTCAGTCTGGGCATATAATGCAGTAAATAGATATTTTCCTAGTGTCTGTTTATACATATATTTATACGTATATATGGATATACAAACAAACACACACTGAAAGTGCCTTGTGCACAGTCAAAATGTGCAGCTCCCCAACTGAGATCCAACCCTGGTGCCAGGAGGCAACCGATGGCTTTTTTGCTTTTTATTGCCCACCACGGAACGAGTGAAGGGCCCCTCATGCTGGCCCTTTGCTTTCACACCTCTGCCTGTTTTCCACAAGCTTCCCCCGCCCATGCTTCCCGGTGCACTCCGTGACTCACACGTCTCTCTTCTCAAAGAGCTGGAGTATCCGAGCAGCACGCTGCCATTTTGCTTTTGGCTTCACAAAAAAAATCTGTGCTGTGGAGAAAGTAATGGAGAATTGCAACAAATACATCAGAAAGTGAATGGAAAACACATTTCCAAATTGTGTTGATGCTAAAAAGTATCTGGTTTCAAAATGAAACCATATATTAGCTTTGGCTGTGCAAAATAGGAGACACCTTAGAAAGCATTAGTTTCAATGTTTTTGCTATACAATTTGAGAAAAACCTTCTATTTGCATCTATATTTTAAAATATTCCCACTCTGGAATCTGTAAGCTTTGCTTCATACCCCTGGGGGATAATTAGGGCTGTTATGGAAGCATTATTGAAAATTAAAACATAACTTTCACTGTAAGAACCAAGATACCTTAGCCTTCAAAATTTACAGCTTTCTGGAAATTGCTAACTCAGTGCCACCTGAAATGCTCCTTTGCTAACTCAGCAAATGGGGAGTTAGTTGTAGCTTTTATCAGAACAATGCCTACACATGAAGATTTGCCTCTTGCAAAAATCACCGGAGGGCATGAGAAAAATGAGGAAAGATGCTAGGACTAATTGAAACGAGATGCAGTTTTATGCCCCAGCCCAAGGGAGGTTACAGAAATGGTCTTTAAAAAATCATGCAATGCAAAGAAGATCAGTTTATTCTTGCGTATCGAAGGCAATCAAATCTGTGCTCTTCCAACAAGTAGTGTTGTCGAGTGGGGAGAGCAACAGTCACTCTGATCCAAATATGAGTATTTTGGAGGATAAAGGCAGCAATTTGGGTTCCTCCCCAAAAAAGGAGCAGAAGTTAATGGAGCTTGCTTGGACACAGTACTGCTTGCCAGGTCCTGGTCCTGGGCTACTGTGAACAACTCAGGGGCCAACCCCTTGATCTGCACAACACATAGTAGTAAAATCCTGCATTGGAGCCCAGAGCTGGCTATAGGCCGCCTTGGAGGGACAGTGGGGACACCTGTAATCATCAGCAGCCCTGCCCTATCTGAGTGCCATGGGGTAGTGCCTGGGGATGTGAGGGCACTGCCCTGTGCTGGGGTCTCCTCAGCTCCCCACTTATACCCTGACTCCCCAGCACCTTGACATGATTCACAACCAGAGCTTCAGTTTTCTCATCCAACATCAGTGAAATCTGAACTGAGGGTACTCTTCAACCTATTTTTTACTATTGCCCCAGAATGATTAGAGAAAAACACCCCAAAGATTAAATGCCAGCTTTTGCACTGACAGATGAATTGGTACATATTGCATCCTTGTACCAAGGAGAAGTGGGGATATAGAGACGACAGTCAGACTCTCCTTGGACGTGCACAATGAAAGGACAAGAGGCAGGGACACAAGCTGCAATGAGGACATCTGCAGTGGAAATAAGAAACCTCTTCATGAAGGGACACAGGACTAGATGCCCAGGACGCCCTTCCTGACTACTTTCAAAACACAGCTGGATGGTGCTGAGTAACCTGCCCTAACCTGACAGGCAGCTCTGCCTGGAGTGGGGAGCAGGAAATGAGACCTCCATGGCCACATCCAGCCTGATGGACTCCCAAAACAACCAGCAGAGGACATATTCCTTTCACACCTCCTGGATGAATGCTCACGTCTTAGAGGCTCAAGACCACAGTAGTCATGACATGAAAAAATAATGTAACGTTTGTTGTAAAACCTGCAAATTGGCAGTGGTGGTGCGCATACTTCTTGTCTGATACCTCTGAGTCTTTTTGGTTTTCCTCCCTCCCTAGATGGCGTGTCAGAAGCTAACACTGCCTTCATCCAGACAGCAGGGTGCTGGGGTTGCTGTGGCAGTGATTTAAATCTGCAGTTCTTCCCTTCTGCTGCAGTTGATCTGCTCTTGCCTCAGATGCATGGTTTCCAGCTGTACTTACTGTTCCACAATAGCTTTTAGTGCTCCGCTGGGGACAGTGCTGGGTGGGATAACGGGTGGCAAGCTCAGCCTCCCAACACACAATTTTCAGTATATGTGACTGAAATTCAGTGGAGATTTGTTTCTGTATATTTCTCTTTCCTCGCTCAAGTCCTTCCTCCCACCTGGCCAGTTTCTAATAACTTTGGCATCAACAAGACTTGTATGTCCAGTCACTTCCAAAAGCATTGAGTGACAGACACTAGGACTCCAGCAGTCTTGTCCTGGCAGGAATGCAGGACTAACACATATGACCATTTGACCTCACCACACTGGGATCTAACCACCATCCCTCCCTGTTTTCTGGTGTGTGTTAGCTCAGGATGAAAGCAGAAACTGAAGATTTAGCTGCAGTGCCTTTGGTATGAACGGGCAACCTTAAATATAACTTCTATCACATCACAGACCTGCCTGTGCTTAGACTTTTACAATATTACCCATTCCCCACGCTTCTGCTACAGTTCCTTATGGAGTTTCAGTTTTTCCAATTAAATCTAGACCAAATAGCCCCAATTTTTCACATAAAATTTAAACAGGTTAGAGGTCTGCTAGTTTCCTCGCAGGCAACTTGTTTGACATGTCTCTTACTTTCCAATTACAAAATCTAATTTACTCTAGTATCTTAGAGCCTGTTATTAATTTCATTTTAATACAAAGAAATTGAATAGAGTTCAAAGAATGTATATATTTTTACTCTCCAGGAACAGACCATATAATGATTTGTGTGGCTTGGTCAGTGCTATATATGGGCTGAATTTTCTACTGCTTTGCCCTTTCTATGGCAATATCAAAGGCAGTTACTTTAAATTCGAAGATGTGCTGAAGGTCACAAACATAGTGTGTTTTTCCACAGTTCTCTCAGGCAAGGTATATTATAAAGGCAGAAAAAATCCTTTCTGTGCACCAATTTGTATTCTCCAGGGAATACTTCTTGCAACACTGTGCAGACCTTTGGTCCATGCTTGAATCAGGATGGGAAAATTATTTTTTTTTCCCTCTAGGTAGTTATTTCAGAACAGAGTACTGTCTGAAGCACGCACATTAAACTTGTATATGGGTGGGATCAGGTTGTGTTCATCCTTGCTTATCTGGACACACATGTAGGTGTAATTTAGGGCCACCAGACACTGTGAAACATCAGATTGCAAAGGATGGGTTATGAAATCGAATCCCTTGTATGTGTTTTTCCATTTGATCCAAACAATAAAGTCAGGGTCAACATTTTGTTTGTTAGCGAGATCCCCTAGAGGTTTGTACTCCAGTTCAGTTCATTATCCAATAAAAACTTATTCAATTAAACAGCGCTATTAAAGCATTAAAAGTCATCATTAAACAGAAAGTTTATGCTCATGGTTGCTCACCGGTTGTGGAAGTGCACTTTAAAAAAACACCACCTGTCACATCCAAGCAAAATCCAGAAATTCTGAATAATAACTGTTTTCCCCTGATCACACACTGGGGAAAGTCCTACACTTGCTGATTATCTGGAAATACTCAGAATTTAAAGCTTTCTGGAGTTAACAGCCACAGCAGTTCCCCAGCAACTAACTATTCCTGTTGCTGATTTTCCTTGAATTCACTTTAAAAAATATTCTTGCATTCTTGCATTCTTTCATTATCAGATGCTCTAGTGACTACAAATACCACCTTGAAGGGACAATCTCCTAAGCTGTTTGCCTCCTACAAATGGGAAAAAAAAAAAAAAAAAAAAAAACCCAGAGAAAGGAGGTACTCCTGCCCTTTCACTACTGCAGCAGAAGTCCTACCCTCTACGTCTATTAATGAATTTCCTGGCAGTTTTGCAGTAGGAAGAGTTAACTGAGGAGCTGACTCAGCCCAGTCCAAGGTGGCTACATCACTACCTAGTTTGGGTCTGGAATTGCTGGGAGATTTTGTTTCACAGTGTCTATTCTGCTCCCTATCACCCCTTTTCTGAAATCTTTCAACCTTTGGTTATGTTATAATTCATTGGATTGCAGGCAATTAATTATAAATGATCCAGTTAATTATAAATGAAATAGTACATAGATCAGATGAAGCTTCAACGTGGCAAAGTCATAGTTCAGAGCTTTGCACAGCTGTGCCCGGACTGCTGCCACAACCTCTCTCAACTCCCACAACTGCTGCTCACTTTCTCTTGCAATTAGCTCAGGTCTGTCCACACTTCACTGCAATCTCACCTTCTTGTAGAAATGATTTAAAGAGAGAGAGCAGACAAGAAAGAATAAAGTTTTCTAAAGGAGTATATGTTGTATGTACTGAATCTCTCCCATGCTGAATATGAGAGGTGGAGTTTTAGTTAGTGCTCAGCGTTAATCCGACATCACTCTTATAAATCCATAACCGGCTCAAAGGGTAAAATTCTGGTCAGTGTCGAGCAGTATTTGGGAAGCCCACAAAAATGGATGGAGTCTCCAGAAATCCAAAGGGGTACTGCAGGGAGATGAAAGGTGTGGACCCCTTGGGAAAAATAGTCTTGCAGGTATAACACATCCTGAGAATAAAACTGTGGGCAAAAAAGAGCTGCAGGAAAAATTTAAAACAGTGCAAAGCATTTCTCCATGAAAGATCTTTGCCTGGAAAAAAACCCAGTGATAATTATCATATTATCATTTTTTCCCATATTCATATAAATGCTAAGTAGAATTCCCCTGGAGTACATTATTCAGATTAGCACTTCTCACTGCAAAGGGACACAATGTTAATTCAGTCTCTGTTCTGTCTTTATAATAAATTGCTCAACCACCATGAGACAAAAACAGCTTTGTTTTGGAAAATGACAGTTTTTAGAGCAGTTAATTCACACAACTTTAATGTCTATTTTTTAAATTGCTCTGTATTTAAATGCTACTGATTATGAAGGCAATTGTACTGCTTAAATGTTTTTCATGAATCAGAAATATTTGCTTTAATTTTGTTTTGAGAAATAGATGTGCTCCAATGAAGAAAAGTGTCATACCTGTACAAAGTCATGTGTCTTCCTCCACTTAGGAGCTTTCATGATTCCTGAAGAGACGCAGTAATTTTCAAAGAGTCTTCTTTTCTGGGGATAAATAATGCACAATTTCCACTAGAACTAACAAAACACTATTAAAATTAATTTGGTTGGGTCTCATTCCTATGATTACGAGGGAGAATGATTTAAACTGAAAGAGGGGAGATGTAGATTAGATATTAGGAAGGAATTCTTTCCCGTGAGGGTGGTGAGACATTGGAACAGGTTGCCCAGAGAAGCTGTGGCTGCCCCATCCCTGGAGGTGTTCAAGGCCAAGCTAGATGGTGCTTTGAGCAACTGGGTCTGGCAGGAGGTATCCTTGCCCATGGCAGGGGGGTTGGAACTCCAGGATCTTTAAGGTCCCTTTCAATCTAAACCATTCTACAATTATAATTTTTTTCAGTGCTTTCATACATGCCAATGGGGTTTTGTTCCCCCCACTATTTAAGGCACAGCTGATGGTAAGAGTCATATTCTTATGTAACGGTGTGCTTGGTGTGACTGTATCTATTTGCCTCTCTCTACTCACTGGTCACTTCTTCCCAAATTTTGGTCAGAAGTGTCACACGGTAGTTGCTTCTCACAGTGATGGATTACAGACACCCAGCAGTCCATGGCCTGGTGATTCTGCCAGGGATTTAGGCTGGGTGGGGAAAGAGGGGAAGTGGGATGCTAACATTGGGAATATCATCTGCTGCTGGCCAGGCCAGATGCCTGGCAAAAGGAACAGCTTTGATGTCAGTTTTTAGTGTTTGACCCCAGTGTGGAGGTTTAATCACTTAAAAATACATTCAGGATATAGCCTATGTTTACCCTATATTTTGTTTCCCAGCAGCTCTCAATTCAAATGGCTGTATTTGCAATTAAGTCTTACCCTCCCACTCAGATGCCTGAATCAAGGAGATCTTGTATTTCATAAGTTGTGCGCTAGACATTTTGTAGAGTGATCATTTTCTTGGTTAACATACCCTTTCATTTGCACTCTTTATTTGAACATTTTTGATCAGGTGCAATAGCTCAAGTCATAAAAACAAGGGCTCTGCCGCCGGACCCAACTAAAGCAGGCCTGTTGCTAAGTAAATGTCCTAAGAAATCCTGGGAAACCCCAAAAAACCCTAATGCATCTGTGTGGTGGTCTTGGCTTCTGTACATCTCTCCACACCACTCTCTGAGGACAAACTTGACTAACTAGAATTTGAATTAAAATTTTTCATTAGAAGATTTTTTGGGTTGGTTTTTTGTTTGGGTTTTTTTGGTGCTTTTGCAGTGTATTTCATCATAAAGTATCCCCCGAAAAAACAATTTAATAGCTGTTAATAGATGTCATGATCCATGGGCATGGATCAGCATACGGTATTTTAAGCACACTAGAGATTACTGTAAATCACAATTAGAAGTCCCCTGCTTTATTATTTTGTATTATGCAGTGATTGGCTACCATTTATTAAAGATTTATTAAATATCCTTACCCTAGTAAACTGCTGCAAATGGGCTTATAATATTAAGTAACTAAAATGCAAAATTAAGGTGTTGACTACACCTGTTCCTGTTTCACCTTGTTATCCTCTGATCATACTTACCTTCTGCTGAGACAATTTTAAGTTTTCACTCTGCGTTTACTCAATTGCAGTTCCACATCGATGTAACCTGAAGACTCAATTGGCTAATGCTTTTTCTATCAGAGGTTATTAGTGAAAATATTAAATAATGTCAGACACTATTCAATCAAAGTTACTTCAATTATAGATATTAAATGTTTCCAAGAAAATATTGATAATTCAAGGCAGCACTTTTCAGGGTCTTAGTCTGTAATTTAGGCTACTGTTAAGAGAAGGGCACAGTCACAAAGAGAAAACTGTGTAGAAATACAGTTCATTCCCCTGCTTTCTTGGATGTAACCCCCAGCAAAGTTTGACCAAAGAATGAATCACAGGTTATGAATTATTTGGGATCCCTTATGATTAATTTACAGCTTATCTTTAGTAAGTGTATTTTCACATGCATCTATAAGTATCTATGGCTTACGCATGCAATTTTTTTTTTCTTCCTCTTTTTTTAATGTTTTCCAATTCTCCTACATTCAGAATTTCCTGAACTGGAATTCTTTCCCTGATTTGTTCTGTACCTTTCACACAATGAATTATGCCATTTTCAGAGTACAATTCATGAAATACAAACTATGTAGCAAAGCAGCATACCAATTTTTTCTATGCAAACATTTGCTGCTGGAATTTGAACAAAACTCCTTTGGGTTCCACTGTGTTAAGAGACTAAATATCTTGCCACACTTTCTCTTGTATTTAAAAATTAATGACTTGTATTTGCAGCCAATCTTGCATCACAATGTTCTTGCTTGCAATCAATTCCTTGTAGCCTCTCTTAGCAATGCTCCTTGCCCTTATTTCTGATGATGATCCAATTCTCAGACTCTGCTGAGACTTCAAGTAATTGAGAGTGGAGGTTCTTTCACTTTTTAGAAGTTAATTTATTCACTCCTACTAAGCATTTGTTGCAGTTTGTATCGCCCATTCTCAAATATATATATAAATATACATATAAATACAGATCTATCTATCTATATATATGCGCTGTTAATTAAATGTTGCAATATGGGATGACCTTCACAACAAGCTGTTTGATTACCGGGATTCATTCCATTAGACTGAAATTAATCCATACTGAGAAAAAAGGTACACACTTCACTTTGGATAGTGTCATTTTGGCAGCTTCTTTGGAAAGTCTGTTTGTTGTCCTTGCCAGCACTGGCTTCAAAGTAACAGAAGGAAAGGACACATCAATAAGGCAAGAAAATAAAAGTCATTTGGTCAAACTGTAAAGACGTCTAAATGTTGGGGCAAAATAAATGATATGTCTTGTCTTGGCTGAAGCCTAGTCATGTTGTGTAAATTAAAACTTCCCAACTATTTCAATTTATTTCCAATTTTAGCCCACTGAGCAAGATTTCCCACTGCCTTTTCTGACGTGACAGACTTAAACACTGTTGTTCAAGCTTGGGGCTATCCTGCTTTGCACTTACTGCAATAACTGCATGAGATGCAAAGCTATTGACCCAAATTGTTTTTTAAAAAATGCTTTATACCAGCATGTGACTGCACTCAAAAAGATATGCCAGCGTGGACCTAATTTAAGTAATGCAAACCATTCATATAAATAGAGCAAATGTTTAACTATCTTCACTAATAGGCTCCTTAGTAAAGAGGCACTTAAAGGTTCTGTAGTGATGCAAGAACCAGAGCGATGAAAGGCTGCTTGCAAAAAATAGATAAGCTTCATTCCTCCTGGCCAGTAACACTGAGGGAGAAACACAGATTTTGTTATACAGCACAAGGAAAAGCTGTGTTTTACTGCAAGATTTAAGGTGATAATCAGCAGGCAATAACTTTAGAAAGAAAATATGCTACCTGGAGTCAAAATCACATGCTGATGAAAGGCCATAAAGACATTACCTTGAAAAGCCAAAGAACGGCAGCCTGAATACAGAGAAGGAACGTGTCTGCACCTTCTTTAGCTAGGACTAAGCAAATTGCGGGGAATAAAACAAACCCAGCTTCCCAGAATCAGTCTCCAGGCTGTCCATATTTCTGTGAATTATGACTCAGATTCCCAGATGCAATCTGGTGCAATGCCAGTGCGAGCAGTGGTGCCATCAATGAGGTCTCTCATGCATGTATCTCTTTGTGCAAGGACAGCCGGTTAGAAACTCACTGAAGGGTAGCCTCTCCATGGAAAATAACAACCCCCCAAAAAGGTATTATCCAGAAATAAGAGGATACCAGCAGAATTTCAGGGCAAACCACACCATGCCTCTGTTTTTACCAACTTGACATCTCCTTCAAAAACCTGTGAAGTGAGTTAAAGTCCTAAGGAACAAATCTCGTCAGCATTGTAAGCTCCCTCTTGTAATGTCACCAGCTTTCAAGCAGTACTGGTGACACGTGCTCAGGAGACAGGGCACCCTGTATTGCCCAGCTGCCAGCCCTCTGGTCTCTTTGGGGTGCCAGGCTTGCCAAGGCCACAGGCATCCCCCACCAGCTCCTCCTGTCTACACTCAAGTTCGATCTTTCACTATCATCATCCACAGGTTTCTTGTTTCACTCGGCAATTATCTGCACTTGGAGGAGCTCAATCACTGCCAGCAGTGGTACGTCCCAAGTTAATTTATTCTATTTTGGCAGGAAATTCTAAATACTCATTCTGATTCCATTTTTCGGCTTTTTCCTCTCATTCTGAAGGTTTCTTTTGGTCTGAAAATCAGCTGGAGTTCCTTGTGCCACTGAACTGAAGTCACTTGTAACCCTTCACTTGCCTGGGGTCCTTCCAGCAGAGATGAACTGGGACTTAGGAGACTATCGCACACGTCTTTGCCCTGTACTATGATGCTGTCTAACGTTTGTGCTTCCTCAAGTCACCTGTCCTTGTTTTTTGTGGGCAAAGCAGTGCAGGACAGGGGATGGGAGGTCAGGCAGACATAGCTCGGGCTTGCCAGCCTCATTGAGAAAATTTTGAGGGACTGGGGGCAAAGCCAGTGCCCATTGTCACACCCCTAGCAACTGGAGGGTCAGGGTTCATGGCAGTTTTACAGTCTTCCTGTCCAGTCAGTCAGCCAACACACATTAAATACATACATGTACACCAACTCTGTCAGTACTTTTTTAAGGTGTGCTGAGGATGGATGAGTACTAAGCCCACAAACACATGAATATAAATGTACAGGAAAAGTGCTGTGTTTATCCATTTTTTTCTGTTTCCAAGAATTTTGAAGGACTAATTTGGCTAATAAACTTGTTAAGAAATTGGATATGCTGGAAAACTACTTTTGAAAGGTTAATCTTTAAAGAACTATTTTTGGTTCTTTCAACACTGGTGTGATCATAAAATAGAAGCTGGTCAAGCCATCACCATTTTCTAACTCACCATTTCCTTGGAAATCTTTTTGTCTCCAGTTCTTAAGTGATTTGAAACACCTCTGTTACCTTCACAGAGATGTTTGTAGCATTCTGAAACTACTTGACCACAAGCTCTTTAAAAATAAGCATAATCATTTTTCTAAAGTTGAATTACACTGACCTGCACTTCAGTGCCTAAAAAATAAGTGCAGCCTACCCCTGTAAGCAGTGTCATTCCAGTCTGCATCGCTACCAAGGCTTCAGCATTTTGTGAACCCTTGAGGGAAAGAAACAGGGAAACACTATCAATTACTGGTTTTAGAAACATGGTTCTGCAGATTTTGGAACACCTTGGATCTCTTAAAGGCTGTTGATATCAGAGAGGAGTGTCTGAACTTTGCTGGTGTATGCCCCCTGAGGCTCAAAAATTCAAAGCAAATGTGAGCATACTCTCCCTTCAAACGCTGCTTTATGAAATGAGTTTTCTGAAGGATGTCATTTCTGTCATGGTTTGCTGCCTGGCCTGGCCCTACAAGAGTAATTTTTTCTTGGGGAGCAGAGACAGGCTTCACTCTTGGAAGAGTGAAGAGTGGATTTGGAAGAGCATGGGTCACTTAATTTTACTTTTTTTTTTCTTTTCCTTTCCAACAGTATAACAAGAAGATTAAAAACCTCAGTTGTACATTTCTTTAAATACTGCCATTTTCAGTAAGCTTTTGGGCTTCACTTTTGTTTTATCTGAGTGATAAAACACTGGCATATGTACAAAACAAATATAAAAGCTTGGCCACTACTTGTTCTGAATAATGATGGTCAGAAAATTCTTTTGTAAGGTATTTACAAATGCAAAATCTATATGAAAGAAAAAAAATGGATATGATACCTTCTTGATATGCTAGAAGAGTTACTTTTTGTTTATTCAACACAGTCTCTTCCAGAAGAAAATAAATATATCTGTAACTGTCTTATGGCGTGGACTAGAAATTGTCCTTTGTTACTGTCAACTGCCATATAGAATCACAGAATCATAGAATGATTTGAGTTGGAAGGGACCTTAAAGATCATGGAGTTCCAGCCCCCCTGCCATGGCCAGGGACACCTCTCACCAGACACAGTTGCTCAAAGCCCCATCCAGCCTGGCACTGAACACCTCCAGGGATGGGGCATCCATAGCTTCTCTGTGAAACCTGTTTCAATGTCTTACCACCCTCACAGGAAAGAATTTATTCCTAAAATTTAATCTAAGTCTTCTCTCTTTCAGTTTAAAACTGTTCCCACTAGTCCTGTCACTCCACTCCCTTATCAAGAGTCCTTCCCATCTCTCCTGTAACCCCCTTTAGGTACTGAAAGGCTGTATCCTCTCCTTCTTTATGTGGATTTTTTTTTTCAGGCTTAAGAAATAGAATTTTAGGGACACTCAGTTTTTAAATCTTAATTCTGATTTATAATCTTGTTTTTGAGTCATCTGAAAAGCCACTAAAATGGGACTCATAAAAATTAGGAAGCACAGTCTCCAGGCTTCGCAATGCAGAGGACCCATTTCTACAACTGTAACATGGCATTAGGAACATGGGAAGGGAGTTGCAGGAGGTGTAAGGAATTCAGTTCATTGTCCTTGCAGCTGGTGGAGAAATTTCTCTCTGGTGTAAACTGGCAAGGAGTGAAAATGCAGACAACAGCCCTGTGGTGCCCTGAGTACAAAACAAGCAACTGGAGGAGATTCTTGCAGGGCAAAAGCATCTGGAGAATAGAGTGGAAACAATTTGTAATATAGCTCTGCGCAAATGTCCCTCTCGGTGCTGTGGTCTCTTTTCCCAGTAAGTTCATGGCCCTTCTGTGCATGGGCTATGGAGCTACCTGCCACTGGGTTTGATCTGAGCAGGGTAAGACAGTTTAATAAGGCTTTTCCTAACTTTAATACATGCTGGAAAATACAGTTGACCTTATGGGTGCAGCTGAATAAGCTTACTACATCTTGAAGCTAACTTTCTGGAACATTTAAATATGGAAAATCCGGGACTGAGACAGCTTCATTGCAAGGCTGGCTATATTTAATCCTAAAGCCCCTGGAAAATGTCAAAGATGGCACTGCAGTAGGAAATCCTATTTATCTTCAAGAAGTGTATGTGGCCTAAGCAGACACATTGTCTTCTGGAACACCAGATGTTGTGGAAAATGTCATTTTAGAAGGTAGACCTTGCAGTCTGATATATATAGATTCATAAGCCTGTAAAATGGATCATTACTTGCACAAAAATCCATACCATCTTCTTGGCTTAATATAGTAGTGAAAGAAATATTTCCAAGATTTCACCGGAGGAACAGATTGGAGATCATGACAAAGAATGAGCATGTAGTGTAATTTATAGCTTGCCTGAATTAGACTTCTCATGTCTGATCTGCTGTTAAAACTGGAGGTAGTAGGCTTAAGTTGGCTTCGTCAGCTAATGAAGAACTTCTATCAGGAGAGTGGCTGTTCATTTAGCCTGGCTGTGTTCTGCGATCCGGTCCCTGCAGCTGTTTCCTGATCTTGTTGATGTGTTTAAAGAACACACATTTGGTACTCCATGCTTCTGGAGGTGGCATATCTTCACACTTCCTGCGAAGACTTAGCACCATACTTTACAGAGTAGTAGAAACAAAAGCCCATAACATAAACAATCAAAAGTCTTTGGGGAGAAGGATTCTGTTTCAAAGCAGAGTCTTGAGGTTCAGCCCCATAAAAAGGCTCATGGAAAGTGCCACTGTAGCTCAAAACTAAGACTCAAAGCATACATGCCATGTCTTGCTTTACTTTAAGCTAATTCGTTAGGGTAAATATTACAAAATAGGCATAAACCCCAAACTTCTGCCAACAGACAAAAAAAATCCACCATGTAGCATTCACTTGAAAGATTTACATGTGGATGTGGAATTTTGTGTAGGAGACCAAGACACTACCACAAGCAGTAATAATAAACTATGGGATATTTGACTTGAAGGACAGACTAACACCATATATATATTTTTATATAACCTGTTTGTTAAATGAATGCTTGCCATAAATGTCCATTAGAAACATCATATTGCTTCTTTCTTTCCCAGATCTAATCTGCTTTTACTTCCTGGGCTATTGGAAAAGGTAAAAAAAAAGAAAAAAAAAGTAAGGGGAGATGTAAACGTTTTTCAGGTTGCTTTTTTGTTCTTATTTAAAGTGGCTTCTGCCTCTCCTTGTCATTTGTGACACTGAAGTCACCCTTGTACTGCTGCCAGTGTAAGATGAGGTACCCTTGGGAGAGGTGCTAAATGCCATTGCTCCGAAATGGAGATGAAGCCCATCAGCTCCAGGGAATGGTGGTACCCCCTTAGGGGATGCCTGGATTGGGACTCTGTCCTGGGTTGAGTGACACAGGACTAACTTCTCCTCTAATACTGGTGAAAACTGCACTTTTAGAAGACTCTAGTACCTGAATTCATGAAAATATTTACTTTGTAGCCAGGCAGGTGGTGTGGCTTTCAAGGTCTCTGTGTTTTTGAGTCTTGCCAGGTACAAGGGAGAGTAGGAGGAAGGCCTGGGCATTTGGCCCAGGCTGGTCAGGGGATTATTTCATACTGTGAACGTCATATTTGATAAAAATTAGAAAATTTGCTGAATAGTGCTCTCTCTCCTTTGATGGCAGTGGATCCAGAGAACTCCTTGCCCCAGTGCCAGACCGCTGAGCCCTTTGGTTCCTCTAGAATCTGCTCACAGTGACCCACATTTGCTGTCTCCAGTGGGGGTGCACAGGTTCCTGCTGATATTATACTCCTGGCCGAGTATAATTCTTACGTATCTTATTTTAGTATTGGGATTAATACTGATTCTTTAGTATTACTGTTAATGATTTCATTTTATCCTATTAAATCTATTTATATGCCAACCCTCACGTTTCCTTGCTTTCCCCAATTCCCCTTTCCAGGTGGGGTAGAGTCATCAGATGAGAGAATAATTGTCTAAACAACAATAAATTGTTATGAGTTTTCTCAAACCATAATGGAGTGAAATGCAATGTTGTAGATCAGGCAGATATCTTTGAGCCGCTTTAACTAGAGGGCAGGGCAGCCTCTTGGTGGTTACTATATGCTGCAAGTCTTTGAGAACCCCTGAAGGCCACTTGAGTTTCTAGACAAACTTTTGCTCTGTGCTGCCAGAGCTGGCAGAAGGGCTGTGAGTACTTAAAGCAGGTAGAATATGTTTCTACAAGCTGCAGTTAATCCTTGAGGTCAAGCGTGAGAGGGAGACAAAGGGACACACGAGTGTGCGGGCAACAGCAAGGGGCACCAGGGAGGTACTGAGTGGAGGGAATGAGTGGAGGGAATGGCCATAGAGCTGCAAGGAGCCCATAAAAATAGTAAAATTGGAATCAGCAAGTTCCAGACTGGAACGATGTGTGAAGACATATGGCATGGCAGAAATATAGTATACAACAGGAGGGTAGTGCAACGGAAGCAAGTGGAGTACAGAGGCAGATGGGGGACAGGAGTGTGTGTAGAAAAAGCATGGAGGGGGATGTGACGAGGGCAGCAGCTTCTCCCCTCTGAAGGGAAAGCTCTGGGGAAGGAGGGAGCACTGGAGCAGCATTTGCCTAGCTCTTCTCTGAAAGACGATGTCAACAGCTGAATTTTCCATAAAGAATAAAAGCAATTCAGGAATCATGAATGGAAATGATTTAAACTCAGTGAAGCTGTAACACAGTAGTGGTGGTCTTGTGTTCAGAAGGAAAATCTCAGCTCTGAACACAGACCGCGTGTTTGAAATGGGGGCGGCAGCTCTGAACTGAGTACAATTCAACACCTGATAAGTGTTGAAAGAATAAAGGGCAGGGCAAGGTCTCATTTTCTAGAGATGTGAGGGGGGAAAAACCTCTTTCTCCCAAGCACGGGTTAGATTGCTTCTACCTAGCGCTAACCTTCAGATTCTCAAAGTTAAATCAGTATTCAAAATACACTGGCATCCCTCTTGTTCCTGAAAGCAGTTGTGGAAGTAGTACTTTTAAGCTTTCCAGTTGTAAAAATAATTTCCTGTTCTATCAGCGCAGAGGTATTGTAGTAAAATTGATACTAACTAGAAAAATGAAATGTAAGACATAATCAAAGCAACCAAGGCAACCTGCTGGTGCTGCTAAAAGTTCTCTATATGGCCCCAACCCTATTTGATCACTTATGGAGAAATAGTAACTAGACTTGATTTACCTAAGAATAAATTAAGAAACTGACTACTGGACAATATGGCTTTGTTTATAAGCAGCATATTCCTGTCAAGAGAGTGGTGAACTGTAGGTCTGGTCAGCAAAGCAAGAAAAACACATGGAACTTCCCAGATTAGAGAAGAAGTAGGTAAAAGATAATTTCAGCAGGGGGAAATCATGACCACCAACTCACTGGCCACCTCCCCAGATGATGCCACCTAATCAAAAGAAAAGAATGAAAAAAGAAAGCAGGGTCTGTGTAATAACTTAGACAGGAAGTGAAGTAATCTCGACAAATCATTAAAGAGAATAACAATAAATATGTATTAATTGTTCAAATATGTTCAAATATGTAATAATCAGTGTATAAAAAGGGAAATTCCTGAAACTAAGGTGTGCTCCCGTTTTGGGACGAGCACCCTATTTCTGCACATTAATGGAATAAACTTGGAAATACGTCTTCTGTGTGGCTTGCACACCAGTTAAAGAACCCAGATTTGGGACAACAAGGGTAGGACATGCAGAAAGAAACAAAATTAAAGGGTTCAATAAGATGAGTTATTTCACTTAAAAATCCTACCTTTCAAAAAGGCTTTTTCAAAACTCCATTACCATCACATTTCTTAACTTGCTTTATAGCTGACCCACTACACTAAAAGAGGAAAGCTATCTTTCGTACTTTGGATATATACTACACCTGTTTTTTTCCTGCACTATTAAATCCACAGCTTTCAGGCTCTCTGGAAACCCTTAGGACTTCTGGATGCCCATGCAACCAGGAACTGAATATCTTCCATTTCATTTTTGAAAAGGTGTCATATAAACTCACATCACAGATTAATATCATAGTTATAATGTGGAAACAAAGCCACATATGCTAACCTACTAAATGTCCCTGTGCTATAGCCACAGAGCTTGTTTACGAGTGGCCTTCCTGCTCTCTCTTTTGTTAGGATGTCAACGTGGACACATTGCTACAGTTCCAGAAAAAAAGAGATGCATTTAGGATTTTTGAAAGGATGTGTCACATCCCCCAAGCTAGCGGCTTGCTGGGAAAATCAACTTCAATGAACACAATGAAATTGTCTACCCTGGGCAGGGAGCAACAGTGCAGGGGACAGAACCTGGGACTTGCAGGGGACTTGCACCTGGGAAAGAAATTTTGATTGTGGCACTTATTTTATAATCTATCAAAGCGACCCTAGTTCTCACAGTGCTCAAACCTCTTTTGAATTAGCTTTTCCTTAAAAATGCATCCTGGTATACAGCCTTATACACAGACATAGCTCCTCGTAAAATGCTTAAGCAGTTTCCTCCCTGCAGGTCGGGGAAAGTGGGACAGGAGAGTCTCAGTGACTTGACTGTCTCTGCTTACTTACAGCAGCCTAATCTTAGAACTCTGAGGCCACACAGAATCTCTTAAGGGCTGTATAGTTTGCCATGGTCTTATTATACAAAGATAAATTGTTTTGCTCCCATCCTAAATTGCCTGTTCTATGGAGCCTTGCCAGTAAATTAATAACAAATGTAAGAGAATTGGTAGAATTGTATTTCTGCAAGAGAAATTGATCTGTTAACATTTAAATTCTTTGCCGCAGGCTTGAGTAAATCTTTTATTTGAAGGTAAGATTAACTTCTTCCCTATGGTTCCAACATCTTGCCTTGCAGTGTTTTTAAAGACGCATCAAGGATAGATATCCTTGCCTTTCAGCTTTTTGGGCAGATGACTTGATTTGGCCAAATGCTGCCATGGCCATAAATTTCAAAGCTAAATATAACCTTGACTTTTTTCCCTCTTACCCCTTAATTCTCCCAAAGAGATAATGATACAGTGCTACCTTGTGACCTTTCAAGTCTAGCTCACCGCAAGTTAAGTGAACATTGGAGAGCAGCAGTCTTACACTTTAAGGATTTTTAAAGAAGAATTCATATTTCCTATCTTTTATTTAAAGTAGTAGGTAAAAGAAAAGTGACTTGATTCCTTTATGGCAGAACATACAACTCAGGAGCCAAAAAGGCTGATTCTGGTTTTTCACTTCAAATAATTCTAGCACAAAATTTTTACTTTTTACAAAACTGTTTCATAATACATATAAACACATTAAAACATTAGATTCTGTTTTCACCTGAATTTAGCATAAATCTTAGTAAATGGTTAAGGAAAACTGACAACAGGTTTGTGCCATTGTAGAAAAGAGGAAAGAACAATTGTCAGCTATGTCTATATGACTGCAATATGAATTGCTCCAAAGGGACTTTGTTAGCATCTTGGTTTAAAATGAATGTTATGGCAGGAACATGTTTTGTTTTGTTTTGTTTTGTTTTTTTTAAATAAACTGTCGCCAAATGTTTCTGTTTAAAAGTTTAAGATGAAATCCAATAGCCCTATGCAGACACTTGAAAGATTAAGACATGTTAATTCATCAGGAGTTCAGTCTTTGTGGAGGACGCCCCTCAACACCATATTTTCTGCCATTTTCTCTAGCGCGTCCTTGTGGGGTAATTCCCAAAATTCCTTGGCAGCATAAGATAAGCTGCTATCCCACACCACAGACATGATGCAGTTATCCAGAAAGTGCTTTTAGGAAGCCAGGGAATTCAAGACTGGAATTCTGTTTCACCGTTTTATCTTCCCTTTATGTTCAAGAAGGAAAACTTTGCTTCTAGTCAAAGGCTTAGCATAAATGCTGTGCTGGGTGAAACGGAAATATACGGAAGTTTTTTACTGGTAGAAAGAATCACATTCTGAATTCACTTCTTGGCATTGCAAAGGGTATCACCACAGCAGTGTGTGATTCGTGACTGCTTTGACTGGGGTCTAAATCACAGAACCATAGAATCATAGAATGGTTTGGGTTGGAAGGGGCCTTAAAGATCATCAATTTCCAATCCCCCTGCCATGGGCAGGGACACCCCTCACTAGACCAGGTTGCTCAAAGCCCCATCCAGCCTGGTCTCTTTACTTTTGCACAACCAGTATCACCAGAAAGACTGCAGACATAAAAAAACAATCAACAAAATATACCCAGCAGACTCCAAAAATGATTTTTTACAGAAAGGACATGGATGTGTTAGAGTGAGTTCAGAGGAGGCCACAAAGATTATCAGAGGGCTGGAGTGCCTCTGCTATGAGGATAGGCTGAGGGATTTGGGGTTGTTCAGCCTGGAGAAGAAAAGGCTCTGGGGAGACCTTATAGCAGCCTTCCAGTACCTAAAGGGGCTACAGGAGAGATGGGGAGGGACTCGATCAGGGAGTGCAGCGATGGGATGACGGGTAATGGTTTTAAACTGAAGGGGGGAGTTTTAGATTAAACATAAGGAAGAAATTCTTTCCTGTGAGGGTGGTGAGGTACTGGAGCAGGTTGCCCAGAGAAGCTGTGGATGCCCCATCCCTGGAGGAGGTCAAGATCAGGCTCGATGGGGCTTTGAGCAGCTTGGTCTAGTGGGTCCCTGCCCATGGCATGCAACTCAATGATCTTTAAGGTCTCTAGCAACAAAAACCAGCGTATGATTCTATGAAGAAGAAACCCAAAGAACACATCAAAAGCAATTTCTCTCACACAGGATGCTCGGTGTTTTTAGGATAATCCACCAGTGGATTGCAACAAGCTGCTTGAGCAGATGACTTGTACGCCATTAGTTACATCTGGCAATGTATGAACTGTTAGAATTGGTCTTCTGGGGGAGCTGTCACTCAATCCCAGCAGGCGGCACTGCTGATCTCCGTAATTACACAAGCCATCACAATGTAATGCACACTTCAAATAATTTGTCATGTTCTGCTTTTTGCATCATGTACCTTTAAACTCTTAATGGCAAGGAGCATCTCAGTATTTGTCGTTGCTACAGCACATGCTTGCTTTTGCTTTGGTTTTGATGGCTAATGAGACGACTGTGCTTTTTAAATGGTTTAAGTTATAACTAAAGCATGACATCAAAGCAAGAATAGTTTCTGAGGATTCTAGGTCAGTTCACAGTTCAGAGAAATGAGAGATGTCTTCCCAGTATTGGTTTTGTTTAGTTGAGTATCAGTTGATACGGTAAATTTAGTCCTGCTAAAACTGTTGCATTCTCCATCTCTTGGCAAAACTTGAAAAGCGTCTTTTTCTGAATACAGGCGAATCTCACTGAATTCATAATGTTTCATAGATGGTAGAAACCACCTCGAAATAACATCTAAGCAACTCAGAAATGAACAGTCTTGGCAACACCTGTAGGGAAGATCAGTAACCTTTCCCTTTTAAGTAGGAAACAGTCTGTCTTCTTTACCACATCACACAGAAAAACTGTTATAAAACTGGATCATGAACCTACATTGCAAAAATGTTTTATCTCAGAAGAAGAGTTCAGTATATGCTAAATTCATAAGCAAACCCAAAAAAGTCCACAAAGCAGCCCAATTCTGTTACCATCCCTGATAGGACTTGGGGGTGTATATAACCATTTGATTTTACTGTAAAATTGAACTACCAGATTCTTTGGTGTATTGTTTGCTGATTAGTGTATTGCAGTTGTGGGAAAACAGTCACTACAATGTGTGCATGGAATGAAAATCCATTATTTGGCCAACAGCTGCATTTCTCTTAGTTGCCTGACTTGTGTGGAAAAACACAGTTATGAGAGCCACTTCTAAAAGGCTGGATTTAGCAGCATCCCATTTACTGGGGACTGCAGGCATGCAAAGAACCAAAGAAACCAAACCAAAAAATGTTTTGAAGTATCACATGTGTCTTTTCAGAGCTCCATGTTTGTCATGCTGGTGCCATTTCTCCTGAAGTGACATACTTAATTCTCGATTTGGTCCCAAGGAATTCAGGAGATACAGGTCAAAGCGGAGAAGTAGGACCTTCTTCAGAGACAGGCATAAATAGTTCATTCTCCCAGTTGGCTCCTCTCCATCTTGCCAGTGTCACAGGGTGCTGTCAAAGATCTCTCTTGCTTTGAGAAGTAGTCCCTGAACAACATGTAGAGAAAACAGTGCTGCTGAAGGACTTTCTGTTCAGGGCAACCCACCAACAAACTAAATGGAAAAGATGCCAACTCCTTCATCCTGCGTCTTTGCTTTGTATTATTCCTCTTTCCTTATTCCTCTATGTAGCTTCCCATCCTCACTACTATTTAATGTGATTTTTTAAGGGAGAGAGATCTGTGCTGGGGAGTAACCGTTAAACTCTAATTGCAGCTCAAGGTATTATCAATGGCATCTCACATCTCTTATTTTAAGAAAATGACGTGCATTCCAAGAACATAAACTTAAATTCTCTATTTAGAAGAATATTCAGATTACAAAACCTCAAAGATAGGAAGTGTTGGAATCAGTGCTGCCCAAGCAAATACAATTTTTTTTTTATAAACTACTGAAAACTTTTTTTTTTCCACAGAGAATTTATCTTAATTATAGATCTCAGTCCCAGTAGCTTCTCTTGCAGTAAAATTGAATTGAAAATCCACGCAGGGAAGACTTCCAGTTCACATCATGATTATTTCTATGTGTTGTTTTTAAAACTCCATTTTGACGCCCCAATCCCTTTTTCTTGAGCCATGCACTTCTGGAGCTTGTTGTTTTAAATTTTGCAGGTGGATAACATGAGAGGTGGCCACCCTCTGGAGCACAACTAACTGGGCCTCATGGGAGGAGGCTCAGGAGAAGAAATTTAAGAGATTTCTCTGAGCCATGAGAACTGTGTCCAGTATTGTGCTCCTCAGTACAAAAAAAGACACTAAGGTGCTGGAGCATGTCAGGAGAAGGGCAATGGAACTGGTGAGGAGTCTGGAGAACAAGTCTCATGAGAAGCAGTTGAGAGCTGGGGTTGTTCAGACTGGAGAAAAGGAGGCTGAGGGGATACCTTATTGCTCTCTACAACTATCTGAAAGGAGGTTGTAGAGAGGCGGCGGTTGGTCTCTTCTCCCAAGTAACAGGTGATAGGACAAGATGAAACTGCCTCAAGTTGTGCCAGGGGAGGTTTAAACTGGATGTTAGGAAAATTTTTTATACTGAAAGGTTATCAACACTGGAAAAGGCTGGGAAGGAAGTGGCTGAGTCACCACCCCTGGAGTTTTTTTAAAAGATGGATAGACATAGTGCTTAGAGATATGGTTTAGGGATGATTTTTGTCAGTGTTAAGTTGGTGGTTGGACTAGATGATCTGAAAGATCCCTTCCAACCCAGGCAATTCTATTATTCTATGAGGCTTGTAGTGTGTCAGGGCAGAAATTTCGCTCAAGTACAACTTAAGCAGATGAAATGGCCTCCTGGAATGGAGATAAGCTCACTGTAAAAGGATGGGGCTGGGATAAAAAAAAAATAAAATTCTGGAATTAAAGCCAGCACTCACCATGCACTGTGCACCCAGACTACTACTACTTTTGATCTCCAAATTGATATAGGAGATGAGTGTAGTGTGCTTCCATCTGAGTAGGATGCTTGCAAGATTAGCGCAATTCTAAGAGTCCTTTTAAGTCTTATTATTGATAAATTATACTGCTTTGTTGCTGGCACAATGGAGTTACTGGCTAGATGACCCATCCTCAAGATGAAAAGAAAAACTGGAGCAAATTTACATGTGGGAGAGTTCAAGGTCCAGTTTTTGAAGGGAGAAAAATGAGTCTTAATTATACTAACTGCCATAGGAACACAGGAAAATTTCAGCACTCTTTGTAGCTTGGCCCTACATAGTAGAGTATTTGGACAGAATTAAGTTACATTTACAAACCTGCTACTACCACCAGCTGAAATTAGCTGAAATAAGCACTACTGGAAATCAAGAGACTTTGTAGAAAGACAACAACTTACACTTTATTTTACATGAAGAGAGATTTCTTAACTAACTCAGTTGTTTGTACTTGGTCATTTTATTACTTGTCACTGAAAAAAACACTCTTTACTGTTCTGGAAAATGGTTTTACATTTTTATGACCATTTTTTCTATAAACTTTCCTAATGAAGCATTGATAAAATACCAGGCATTATAACATTTACACAGCAATAGTGAAATGAAAAAAAATCCCTTCCCTGTTCCAAGCAAAATATTCTAATAAAACTCTAAAGGCCATTATCTTCAAAACATTAGCAATGTGGGAGTTCAGTTTGAAACCATGGAAAGGAAGCCTGGTTGCAAGAGCTGTAGTTATTCTGGGGCCTAACTACACTCAGCTGTGGAAGTATTGTGGCACATCATAACCTCCTGTCCCACTACTCTGACTTTGAAAGGTTTTGGATTTACCAGTTTGTCAGGACCTGATTAAAAGAACCCCAAGTGGTCAGGTGGGAAGCAGGTTCTGTGCAAACTCTGGCGGAACTGGCAAAATAATGCCTGATTGCTATGAAGTTTCTGCCAAGAAAACCCTGAAGATAGGAACTAGACTGGAGGCTAAGGGAAAGAAACAGAGAAGAAATGACAGGTTGGCATCCAATCCAGGAAGGGACAAGGAACCATGTCACCAGGTCAAGACTCTCCAAAGTGAAGAGAGAGTTGGGGCTGTTCAGCCTGGAGAAGAAAAGGCTCCAGCAAGGCCTTGGAGTCCCTTCCAGTACCTAAAGGGGCTACAGGAGAGATGGGGAGGGACTCTTTATCAGGGTGTGGAGCAGCTGGATGATGGGAAATGATTTTAAATAGAGTGAGGGGACATTTAGTTTAAATATAAGGAAGAAATTCTTTCCTGTGAGTGTGGTGAGACACTGGAACAGGTTGCCCAGAGAAGCTGTGGATGCCCCATCCCTGGAGGTGTTCAAGGCCAGGCTGGAGGGGGCTTTGGGTAACCTGGTCTAGTGGGAGGTCCCTGCCCATGGCACGGGAGTTGGAACTTGATGATTTTTAAAGTCCCTTCCAACTCAAACCATTCTATGATTCTATGAATGCTCATTATGGTAGGACCCTTTTGCACAACTCAGCTGAGAGGCACCTTGTATGGCATCCTCAGGCCTAAAAACAGAGGATTTACTGACATGGGCAACTGCTTCTCGTTCCAGCATGTGTCTCAGAAAAATCTGTATCCACTCAGAAACATCTCTAGCTTTAATCTTCAGCCCTGGAGCACTCAATCAGAACTCAAGGACAAATATCTCACATTCAGCAGCCCACTGATGGGTTTGAGTCTGGACTCTGCGTTTGGCATATGGAAATCTGTCACAGATGCCAAACTATATGCACTTCTCTTCTTCTCCCTCCTCTTTTTGGGAGTTGTATTTGATGATCCTGATGGGTCCCTTCCAACTTGAGATATTCTTTAAGTCCCTGATTTATTTTGCTTAACTACTTCTGTGACTCAAACTTTCAACTTTGCCACCTGAGGTTTTCCAGAGCTCTGCTGATTCTCATTGATTTATCCATTTCTCCAGATGTGCCATCAAACTGTGAAATAGGTGAGATTACAGCAATCAAATGGAAAGCTAGGGAAGTGAACTTCACAAAAGCTTTGAGCACAGAGAAAGAAATATTGGGCACAGAGAAAGAAGTGCACCTTCATCCAGCCACCAGCTGTTCTGTCTATATGGTATGAAGTGGCTGCTAGCTGCCTTTGATAAATGGGAGACTGTAAGCAGCAAGTTAAATGGCTTGCAAATAACATTCCCACTGGTCCTAAGCTCACAATCAGCTTTGGTAGTGACAGGACATGCAAGCAGGGAGCACAATTTCTCAACAAGGGACTGGAGCACTTCTCTTGTGAGGAAAGGTGGAGAAACCTGAGGCTGTTTAGCCTGGAGAAAAGAGGGGACCACATCAATGCTGATTAAACGGTGGGTGTCAAGAGGATGGGGTCAGGTTCTTCTCAGTGGTGCCTGGTGACAGGACAAGGAGCCATGGACACAAGCTGGAATAAAGGAAGTTCCATCTGAACATGCAGAAAAACTTTGTTACTTTGAGGGTGCCAGAGCACTGGAAGAGGCTGCTCAGAGAGGGTGTGGAGTCTCCTTCCCTGGAGACATTCTAAACACCACCTGAATGTATTCACCTGAATGTACAACCTACTCTGGCTGGATATCTGCTCTGGCAGGGGGATTGGACTTAGATGATCTCTGAAGGTCCCTTCCAAGCGCTACAGTTCTGTGATTCTGTGACAAAAAACTAAAGAAAAAATATAAAACAAGAGGGGCTTGATACAAGCAAGCAGAGAGCAATGGAAAAGTGGTAAGTACTTTCCTGATAAGCTTAAGGAACAACTGGTAGGCAAAATGAACAGGGCAAGCAGCAGCACATGATGGATGTCACAGAAAATGTAGTTAGCACATTTCTACCCACAGTCTAGGAACCACTGTCATAGTGCTAAAAAGCCATGGGAATTTTGGCAAGGCAAAACCCAAACCACAAATATAAAGATTACAGACTATTAGAGAGAGCATTTTTCAGCAGGGCACCTTTACTGCAGTCTACTTCTGGGTCTTTGTTTGATATGCAAATCTCAAATTAGGAAAATCCACTCAGGGAGATTTAATCACAGGAAGATTCATGGCAGCTACTGACTCAGCAGTGGGAAATTACAGCTGATGAGGACTTCATGGGATCCACCAGACCCCAGTAAACTACAAGGTATAGTTTAATCACGTAGATACTATCTAAGACCTGCAAAGGATGCACACATTTCATTCAGCTCAGAAACACTCTTAAGCAGCCTCTAGTATGGGTTTGATGAGAAAATGAGGGAAGGATACTGTAGCCTCGGCTGTGGAAAGGTCAGCAAGGAACTTCTGACGTATAATTCAAGATATGAAACATCCTAACAGAAAGAATCTCTTAGGCACAGGAAAGCAGCAGTAATGCATGGAAAGCCTAGCAGGACAACAACAACAAAGAAAAGTAATGAAACAAACTCTGTCCCAAGCCTGCAAGTGTTAAAGAGATTGAGGGACTGGGTACTTTCACACCACCTAAAGTCCATCTGTTCCCCTTGGCTTGGTCTTCTTTGTCTGCATTAGCTCAGGAGCCATCAGAACCCTCCACTAGTCTCCACATGGAATTCCAGCTACAAGCTGGAAAATCATGAGTTCAGGGAATTATCCTGAAAGATGAGATTTTCATGGCAACAGTAAAAAAGTCGTACTTCACTAGAAGGCCAACCACATCCTGGGCTGCATCAAAATAAGCGTGGCCAGCAGGTCAAGGGAGGTGATTCTACTCCCCTGTGGTGAGATCCCACCTAGAGTACTGTGTCCAGCTCTGGAGTCTCAGCACAGGAAGGACATGGACCTGTTGGAGAGGGTCCAGAAGAGGACCACAAAGGGTTGGAACACCTCTCTTATGAAGACAGGCTGAGAGTTGGGGTTTTTCAGCCTGGAGAAGCTCCGTGGAGACCTTATTACAGCCTTCAAGTATTTAAAGGGGGCCTACAGGAAAGATGGGGACAACCTTTTTAGCAGGGCCTGTTGTGATAGGACAAGATGTACTGGTTTTAAATTAAAAGAGGGTAGATTTACACTAGATAGAAGGAAGAATTTTTTTAAATTAAGGGTGGTGAGACACTAGCCCAGGTTGCCCAGAGAGGTGGAAGATGCCCTGTCCCTGGAAATATTCAAGGTCAGATTGGATGGGGCTCTGAGCAACCTCATCTAGTTGAAGATGACCCTGCTCATTCCAAGGGGGTTTGGAATAGATGACCTTTAACAGGTTCTTCCAGCCCAAACTGTTGTATGATTCTATGATTCTAATCATGCAGCAGAATGGGTAAATAATAAACAGTGCAATAGAGATGTGACACTATCAGTGATGTGCTGAACTTCAGGATGAAGTAAATTATGATTCTGTGAATATAGAAAGAAAATAAAAGCAATTGTAAAAGAAGAAAGGTAGACACATAAAATAAAAAGTGGAGATTATGTCACAGAAGTGTTAACAAGGATACCACCTATTTTGACACTGTTTTGACTTATCTAAGTTCCATAACTTTATTTTCAGAAGAGTTTGGAAATTTGTGGGCAGAAAGTTCTGCATGAGCACTGTTGAGGGTTAGAGGGGTATAATCAGAGTGCCAGCCCTCCCTTTCATTACTGGGCTCAAGGCTATGAAATAGCTTGAACTATAAAAGCCATTTGGATTATGATTGTAACATCTCAATTTAAGTAAAATGAATGTCAGCAGCTTGGTATTAAGGTTGGTTTTCCCACCCTTCTGCCCATGGAAGCCTCAGTTCTGTGTCTTGCTCCTTTGATATTTTCTGATCCCCAAACTGCTGAAAGGACCTAACTAAAACAAAGTTGACCTGAGCTGCCTATAAGGGTCACTTCTATATGCTAAAATATAAACTAGGCTATATATAAGCTATATACTTAGATTCTAATAACAAGCATTTACCACCCCTTAAACCCAATCTAACATCCAGGTGTTGTGAGAGAGCTGGGATGAAAACACAGGACTACCTCAGAGTAAGCCCCTTTGCCTCAGGCTGTGTGACCCAGCCAGTTGTGTCCCCTTGGGAATGAGCTGTAGTATGTGGTAGAAAGAAGGGAAAAGTCAAATCCACATTTGGGCTGTGCCACCTGGATGCACTATATTCTTCCAGGTTTTACATGCAGTTGGAATTGAATCACAAAATTATAGCGGTTGGATGGGACTTCGGAGATCATCTAGTCCTAATCCCCCTACTAAAGCATGGGAGGACAGACGATATTTAGCCACAGGACCAGAGTGTGGGGAAGATGATGTGGCAGTTCTACATTTCACACTTTTTCCTCTTCCTCCCCGCCCTCTTTCTGTCTCCCAGGTTTCCTACCATTTCATAGGAAGCAGTGGCAGCAAGAATTACAGGAGCTTTGGTGTATTTGACTCCTCCTGATGCCTCACATGGGTAGGGGGGCTTACCTTTCTTGCTCTGCTCTGGCTGTGACCCTTCCATTTGTTCACCCAGGAGAAAGCAGTAGGACTTCACTGCACAGGAGATGACCGCCCAGGAGGGATTTGGCCCAGGGCGTAAAAACACGTAGGGTTCCCTTGACTAGCAGAAGCAGAGTAAGCTGTCCCACTGGTAGGCTCTGTCTGAATCAGGTTCAAGAAGTGCTTGAAAAACTGTCAACCTGCCATAGAGACAGCATGATGCATTTCCCTGTGGTCAGGCTCCAGCAGACAAGCATAATCAGCCCAAAAGCAGAAATCACAGTCTCAGAGCAATAGCCAGCACTTATTAGGATCTCACTAAGAATGAAGTTGGCAGGGCCAGGGAGACATATTGCTAAAAATACATCTGGCAGGAGAGAAGTAAGACAAAAACCTGCTTCACTCAGCCCTCTTTGGCCACATATCCTTAAAAGAGCAGGAGGCCCCACAGCAGGCATTCACTGAAATCATCCTCTGTGGGTCCAATTTGTAAATCTGTATCAGTAGGTTCAATACTTAATCCTGTTTAACCCAGAAAAACCTGTGGAAGGAGAAAGCATAACCGTTCTTTCCATCAAAGAAATGATCAAGAGTTAAAGCAGATAAGTGCAGATTAGGAGTGAGACGATGAATAGGTGCATCACTCTGAACTCAGCTTCCACCCCAGAAACTCATCAGAGGGAGAAGGTTGATGAAACGAAACTCTACCTTTTAATTCCACTTTCTCTTTTTAAGTATTTTCTTGGTGTCTGTGATGCATAAAGCTTCTTTGGAAAGATATGTTTCTTTGGAGAGTTTAGTGGCCAAGTGCCGGGTCCTGCACTTGGGTCACAACAACCTCATGCAGCCTTACAGGCTTGGGGAAGAGTGGCTGGAATTGCCTGGTAGAAAAGGACCTGAGGGTGTTGGTCAACAGCCAGCAGTGTACCCCAGGTGGCCAAGAAGGCCAACAGCATCCTGGCCTGTTTGAGGAACAGTGTGGCCAGCAGGATGAGGGAAGTGATTGTCCCTCTGTACTCAGCACTGTTGAGGCCCCAACTCAAGTGCTGTGTCCAGTTTTGGGGCCCTCACTACAAGAAAGACACTGAGATTCTAGAGTGAGTACAAAGAGCAATGAAGCTGGTGAGGGGTCTAGAGCCAAATCCTGTGAGGAGCAACTGAGGGAACTGGTCTTAAAGGTCTTTTCCAACTTAAATGATTCTGTGAATCATTGGATCTCACCTGTCAAGTACATCCTGGTCAAGGAGCGCTGGGGAAGACATCAGGCAATTAAGTAGTGCTACAATTGCATTTTAACTGTCAAAGGTATTTTTCAAAACTTCCTAAAAAGTGTAATTTTGTCCTCAGAGCCTTCAATTTCATTGTGACGGTGCTGCAGTAGGTCAGCATGTATAAGACTTGTGCTTTTAGGTTTTATGAGGAGAAGAAAAAACCTTCATCATCAACAGGAAAGCTAGAAAGGAAGAGAACTCAGAGTAGGAGAGGAGATATGAAGGAGGAGCTGAGAGCAAGTGCATTTGTATTTATGGCCAGGAACGATATTGTTTCCTAGAGGAGGAAAAGTGCACAATACTTGCAGAGTTTCCACTGCTCTAAGTTTGTTGTTTTATGCTGCCTCTTACCAACTAACGTGTGGCACCTCTGCAGTGCAGTAAAACACTTGACCTACTTTTGACACTCCCTCTTAGTGAATACCATCTGATGGTAAATGAAGTGTCTGGAAGGCAGAGCAAGGCTTCTTGTAAAGACTATAACTAAGTTGTTGTTCCTTCTTGCCAGATTTTTGTATCCTGGATACCTCCATGAGTGCAGAGCTCCTGTATGGGCTTGGGGAAGATCATAGAATCATAGAATGGTTTGAGTTGGAAGGGACCTTCAAGATCATTGAGTTCCAACACCCCTGCCATGGGCAGGGACACCTCCCACTAGACCATGTTGTTCAAAGCCCCATCCAGCCTGGCCTTGAACACCTCCAGGGATGGGGCATCCACACCTCTGGGCAACCTGTTCCAGTGTCTCACCNCACCTCCAGGGATGGGGCATCCACTCCTCTGGGCAACCTGTTCCAGTGTCTCACCACCCTCACAGTAAAGAATTTATTCCTAAAATCTAATCTAAATGTCCCCTCTTTCAGTTTAAAAATGTTCCCCCTTGTCCTATAGATTCACTGCCTCATAAAGAGTCCCTCCCCATCTCTCCTGTAGCCCTCTTCAGGTACTGGATATAAGGTATACCCAGAGCCTTCTCTTCTCCATGATGAACAACAGCAGCTCTCAGCCTGTCTTCATAGCAGTGGTGCTTCAGCCAAGGGCATCTTCATGGATGATGTGGACTTGCTCCAGCAGGTCCTCCTTATGTTGGAGGCCCCAGAGCTGGACATACATGTACACACACTCCAGGTGGGGTCTCACCAGAGCAGAGTAGAGGGGCAGAATCTCCTCCCTCGACCTGCTGGCCATGCTTCTTTTGATGCAGCCTAGGATGTGTTTGGCTTCCTGGGCTGACAGCATACATTGCCAGCTCATGTTGAGCTTCTCATCCATCAACACCCCCAAGCCTTTCTCTTCAGGGCTTTTCTCCAGCCATTTACTGCCCAGCCTGTATTTGTGCTTGGGATTGTGCTGACACAGGTGCAGGACCTTGCACTTGGCTTGGTTGAACTTCATGAGGTTTGCATGGGCACACCTCTCAAGCCTGTCCGTATTCCTCTGGATGGCATCCTTTCCCTCCAGCATATTAACTGCGCCACAGTTTGGTGTCATCAGCAAACTTGCTGAGCGTGCACTCAGTCCCACCATCCATGTCGCCAACAAAGATGTGAACCGGCACTAGTCCCAGTACTAAGCCCCGAGGAATGTCACTTGTCACTAGTTTCTACTAGGACATTGAGCCATCGACTGCAACCCTTTGAGCGCAGCCATCCAGCCAGTTCATTATCCACCAAGTGGTCCGGTGGCCACTCCATCCAATGGCAATAACGCCTGGGGATACACTTCTTCTCATCCTTTCTAAAGCATCACTTGCAGTGTCTAACTATCTGACTTTTGACTCTTCAGGTAAATAGGTCTGGTAAAACAAACCCAGTGTAGTAGTATCTTTTTCTCGTGGTTGTTCCAAGTTCTCCACTTTGCAGGCCTCTGTCTTGGTCTGGTGACCAGAGTGAAGAGAAGCAAAAATTTACTTCTGGCAGCAGAACAGGAGAAGAGGATATGCTGTCTCATGTCTTGCAAAGTACAACGGTGTTTCTATAAGTGTGGGGGTGTCAATAAGTGACTGCTGATAAATCATCTCCAAGACACATGCTCTGCTGGAAGCAGACACGCTTCAGTTTATGAAAAACAGCAAAGTACCTGGTGATCTTGAACAAGTGCCACATAACCTTTTCGTGGTTAGGCTTTGTAGTTCTTACTCTTCACAAATACAAGTGGCAAGAAAGAAAGATACAGGGACATAAGCCTCTTCACATGACTCAGAACTTGAAATCTGTCTTCTTGCTTAATCCAAGTGTTGTGATGGCAGCACAGGCACTTTGCTGGCAATGTACAGTTCTGCTAAAAGCAAGCTGCTTCCTATGGGCACTTCTCTGCAGAGAAAATCTCCTTGGAGAGATTCCTAAAACCATACTAAAAGAGATCCCCCACTAACTTCTACTTCTCAATATATGCCCACGCTACTTGCCATGCAAATAATTCCTGGGAGTCAGTGCTTCACTTCAGCAAAATTTAGTAGTGAATTGAAAGTCTTACATAAAATCGCATCTGATAAACGAATTCTTGTATGACTTCTTGTTAAAAAATCTTATATATAATCAAAATCTAGATTTTCAGACATTGATCCAAAACCAATTGGTACCTGATCGTGGTGTGTCATGGTGTTTACACAAGTTTGGGATTGGTATATCTTGCATTTGCAGCTA
Source organism: Pedionomus torquatus (assembly GCA_013398155.1). Taxonomy (NCBI): domain Eukaryota; kingdom Metazoa; phylum Chordata; class Aves; order Charadriiformes; family Pedionomidae; genus Pedionomus; species Pedionomus torquatus. The sequence goes on along the minus strand of VZRU01000050.1, from coordinate 23,156 downwards.
CAAGAAGTAGAACAATTTAACCCATCCAGCTATTTATTTTGATAATTCTGCCTCTAATGTTTATAACCGTTTTCATTGTAGCCATTGTGACACCATGGATGACAAAGCTCTGCAAACTGGCTGGAACAGTGGAATCAGACTGAGAAAACCTCAGGACTGTAACTGATGATTTTTAACTCTTCTGGTGGTAAATTTTATATTGTAAAAATGTGTTAAATCCCTGTAGTATATGAATTCCATTTTTCTCAGTGCTCCAAAATTCTGAAGGATCTGCTTCAAAATGTCCTGTATTTTGCCTGTAGTAAAGTCCTAGCTATAGTAGCTGATCTCCCCAATCTGAAACAAGGAGACAGTCACCCTATGAACAGAAGTGCTGCAGTTCTCTGCCTGTCATTAGTACATGTCAACACTTCATTAAACTGTCCAGAGTCTGCAAGTGTAAGACAAATGGACTTGATTCTGCAAAAGAAGAAGGAAAAAAATAACAATTTTTCAGGCTCAGTGTTTTGTTGATTAATGGACATATATTCAATTGATAAAGGTAAGAATTTTAACGAACGAGAAAGGCAGCAGTTTAAAATATCATATTCCTGTAGCTGAAAGTGTCTGTGAGCCATTAGCCCTTGTAAAGGTTGAGAGACTGATGGCTCCTGGCATGAGCCATGAGATAGTCACCTCTAGATACCTTGGGAAAATCAAAAGTTATCATGTGGTCCACTAGCTGCAAATTCCAATCTGAAAGGTCAGGACTGAGGCACAATGGATACAAGAGCGCATGAACCATTTAAATGGGTGTTACACCTCTTTTGTAGACAATAATCTTCAGTTTCCACTGATATGTCTCTTGCTGAAAGCCATTCTGTATCTCCAAAAGTTCATCTTTTTTAAATCTAAAGGTTTGAAGCTGTTTAAATGTAGTGGTACATTATATATAGGCAGAAAGACCAAGCTGTTGTAAGAAAGTGTGCTGGCCTCAGAGGTGAGGAGAGAACAAAGGCAAGAGAAATAGTGCAGCAAATGGGCACATTTATGGACTTAATTAAAAAAAAGTGAAGTGAAATTACTGTTTTGTAAAAATAATTCATGGTACGCATTAAGTATGCTCTTATCAGAGTAACTTTAAGAAATAGAAGCAAGTAATATATAAGGAATGTGCTTAATTTTAGTCTGTAGGAGGAAGAAAATCAGGTGAAGGGGATAGAATCATGGGAAAAGGATGTCAGGTAATAAGTGAGTGACTATTGAGGAGTAAAAAGGACAAGAATCACCCTGTAGTGGAAAACAAACATTTGGGATGACAGGGCCTAATGTGTTAGGATTGTTCAAAGCCTCGTTATGCTGTTTAAATTCATGAGTGACCAAAACCACAGCTGGTTTCAAGTCATCCTAGGTTCTCAAGGGAGACCTAAAGTAGTATTTCATTAAAACACTCAGCCAATTTTTAATTGCCTGAAAGATTATCTGCTTTTCCATGCCTATCTGATAAAATATATTTCTTCTTACTACCCTTGGTGCTTCTCTTAGACCAACACTACTGGTGTTTTAAAACCTGAAATAATCAGAGTGAGAAATAAAAGAGCGTTGAAAATCGACAGGGTGGGGGGAGAGGCGGGGAGGGAAAGTAGCTTTACTATGTAACAGTTCACAAGGAAAGAAACTCATTGGGTGAAATTAAACTAGATTTCCCTGAAAATTGTAAGATTTATTGTATGTAGCAAGATAAAATTCTTTGGAAGAATGAGGTGTGCAATCTGCCACTGCGAGATCCCAGACAGCTGAAGAGATTTTGGGTCCAGCTGTGTTCCAACTCTACCCTGGGGCACAACATGGGTATCCAGCATTCTCCTGAGAGCAGAAAGCTGAGTAAACAAGCAGGATTTGCAGATCTAAGTAGTTTTGCTGTCTCTCCTGAAAGAATAAAACCTCTTATTTTATGTGCTGTGTCCAAAGGGCTTTGCACCATCTCAGACTGTATTTCAAAATCGATTTCCTCCTCCTTTGCTTGCACAGGTTCCAGTTCTAACAGTGGAAATGTTATAAACAAAGACTGAAGGAGGGGAATCACGGTTATAGCTCCCTACTGAGGTATAACATAGATCTTGATAGTTCAGAAAACGGGGATTTTTTTTTCACAGTGTCTCTTGAATTTTTTTTTGCTTCTGAATCTCAGTCTATTTACAGATTGAAAAAAGTCGCAGCTGGGCAAGACAAGCAAATGTAGCACTGATAGTCACAAAATTATAATCGATATTCATTCCTATGACACAGGTTTCTCAGAGAGTGAAGAGCTTCCCACTGCTAGAAATTGTCTATCAGAGTATTTCTAGTAGTTTTGAAGCTTTTGTAAGCAGTGAGACTAACTCTAATAAGTTAGTTATGAATTCAGACTTATTAGAACTCATGTGGCAGCTGAGAAGCTACACCAATCTCCTAAACAACTGATTTAATTAAATGCAAGTAAAGACTAAGAGGTATCAGATGCATGCAATCATATTCTCTTGATCTAGCAATTCATATTAATAACTCTCAAAAAACATTTTCAGATTTGTTATTTGCTGTTGCTCGGGGGGTTTTGTGTGTTTGATTTATTCCCATTATACATCTCATTGTATCCAACCAGCAAATTCTGCTTTACTATGAAAATATTCAAATTCTGTTTGGGAATATGAGTCAGGTCTAGCAAATCCAAACACTGAGGGATTCTCTCTGCCGAGTGGAAGCTACATGAAGCCTAATAATACTAGCTCCAAAAAATCCCTGTGAGTATAAAATGCAATGCTTAAAGAACATGTTTGGAGTCATTGGGTGAGTAATTTTTAGGCATTAACTACACTTATTTGCTTTGTCTGACACATAGATTGGCTACCAACTCTGTCTCTAAATTATTTTTGCAGCAGTAGTGCAGCATCCTTACAAAATATGTAGCTTGAACCATATTATCAATTAAACTAGTAAAAGACCTAGCCAGTAATCCCTTCTTGGGAGATAACAAAATAGAAGCAAATATTAGAGATTTACTGTAGAGGGAAATTATTATTTCAAAGCTGATTCTATAAATGTGAAGTAATAAAAGAATTAGACCTATTCTGTAAAACATTAAACCAAATCACTTTTCCCATCCATAAAATTGATACTTTCTTCTTTAAGGGATGAACAAACTATACTGTGGGTGATATATTACCCTGTACAAGTTCTTGAATACACATCCCAGAAGTAATTAAACTGAAATTACTCTGTGAAATGCAATGTAAAATAAAGATAATAGTTTAAGAATATGAACACCAGTTTTGGTAAAGTCAAACTGTCAGCACTCATTCATACCAGGAACCAGAGAGTCCTTCCACTTAAAAACATTAAAAAATATATACTTTTGGTGGCTGCTTCCTTGATGTGTTTTGTCAACAGCATGCAAAACCAAAGGAGATGGAACATTGTGTTCCTAGAAACCTTTGATCTCTTGCTTCACTGAGCATGCCAGGCAGCTTGAACTCCTGAAACTAGTGGGCATGTGCAGAAAACACCCAGAGATTCAAATCGCCATAGGGATACTGCAAAGAATCACAGAATCAAAGAACTGTAGTGGTTGGAAGGGACCTTCAGAGATCATCTAGTCCAAGGCCCCTGCCAATGCAGGGTCACACAGAGAAGACTGGATAGGAACATATTCAGGTAGGGTTTGAGTATCTCCAGAGGAGACTCCATACTCCTGCCTCTCTGGGCAGCCTCTTCCAGTGTTCTGTCATCCTCACAGGAAAGATTTTTCCATATGTTCAGATGGAACTTTCTGTGTTCCAGCTTGTCATGGTTGCCCCTTGTCCTGTCACCAGACACCACAGAGAAGAGCCTGATCCCATCCTCTTGACACCCACCCTTTAGGTATTGATCAGCATTGATGAGATCCCATCTCTTCTCCGGGCTAAACAGCCCCAGGTCTCAACCTTTCCTCATAAGAGAGATGCTCCAGTCCCTTGATCATCTTCATAGCTTCCGCTGGACTCTTTCTAGTAGTTCCCTGCCCTTCTGGAACTGGGCAGCCCAGAACTGGACACAGTACTCCAGGTGCAGCTTCACCAGGGCAGAATGACCTCCTTTAACCTGCTGGTCACACTCTTCTTGATGTACCCCAGGATGCCATTGGCCGCCTTGACCACAAGGGCACATTACTGCTTCATGTTCTACTTGTCCACCAGGACTCCAAGGTATCTCTCTGCAGAGCTGCTTTCCAACAGGTCAGTCCCTAACCTGCATTGGCGTGTGAGATTACATACAAAAGGCTTGGGTTTTCTGTAATGGCACGATTCTTTTTTTTTTTCCTCAGTGTTGTCACAGAGCATGAAAGGACAATGCCCTACCAGGTTCCCTAAGAAATGTCCTCAGTTGAATGGTCAGGGGACCATTCCATGGCTGCTGATCTGGTGTTCCCTGAGCTGAAATGCTTCAGAAGCATCTGAGCTGACACAGTGCAATGCACACGGGAGACCTTGCCCAGTTGTGTAATCCCTGTACTGTTTAAATGACTTACAATAATGTTAGCTCTTTTGCTAGTAGTGCTGTTCCTCTGCAGGAACATTTAGGGAATACTGTAAATCCTCCAGTAATGTTATGGCCAAGGCAATATAATACAGTCATTTTGGGCCTCAGCTCACAGCGATATACAATTACATCAGAATATGCATTTTCATAAAAAAAGAAATGGCAAGTTTCTTGCCCTTATGGAGAGCTGTAAAGGAATAAAATCTTCAAAATATAAAATTGGTGCAATGTCATCTGCCCGAGGGCCTGAAACAAGACCTCTAAAGAGATTAGTGCAATGTGATATATTTGAGAGCCTGAAATGTGCTCTAAAGAGTGTGAACTCCAGGATGCATCTTCATTTTGTATTCATCACTGGATCCACGGTTCCAGTTAAGCAAGTGAGAAGCACCCTTGCAAAGAGCAGTGAGAAGGCAGGCACAGGTAATTGTGGTAAGCCCTGCCCAGTCACTAAGTCACTGTGCCCTGTAAATTAATGTAGATATTACAGCTGATCCTGCTGCTATTGCTTTCTCTGGTACAAAAAGAAAAGGTTCCAATATCCCACTGCTACTTCCACTGGTTAAACAGGACCACGGCAGAAAGCTACTGAGTATGGAGCCATGGAAGGCTGGTTGGCAATGCACATGCGCTTTGGGTTATCTTATTCCAGCCACCATGTACTGAGAATGTCATTTAGTAAGAGGATGCAACATGTGGATGTAACACAAAGTAATGTTGAAAGTTCATGAATGTTGCATAGCTTGATAAACTATTATTTTTCTGTGTAAATAACCCTGGAATTACACATGGGGAAAAGGGAAAGAGCGGAATCTATCAGGAGATTGTATTGAACAATTTTGCACTTATGGCTAGAAGCAGAAAAAAGGCAGGACTCCACAGAAAACTAAAATTAATGAAGCACATTCTTCCCTTTGAGCCATAATGTTATCAGCCGGCTTTACTCTTGGTTTAGAGAATTGGCTCATCTCCATTTTTCAAATTCACTTATGTGGTATAACTGGAGGCATCATCTGGCCTTTTGGTATTTGTTACTATTTTCATCTGTTAAATCATTTAAGTTTGTTGTTTTTGTTTTTGTTTTTTTTTAAATTAATTAATAAAGGCTTTTAAGTGTTTTTTTTTTCCTCTTCGGGCAAAGCTGTTTTAATTGCTCCACTGCAGATCAGCTAATACTAGTTGGTTTGAATATTTGTGATCTGACAGTGTATTCTCAAGGGACTAAAAATATGCATGTTTCTTTCTGATTTACTGGATGTAACCATGACATCTAACTGATGAGGTCTTCATCCCACAGTGAACTTAATATAACCTTTTGTATACTATTGGCTTGCAGAAGAAAGAAAACCTTAACAGGGAGTTAAAAGAAAATAGAACTGAAGAAAGAGGTCATTGTAAAGCATCTGGAATACAAATGCAAACAGAAATGTACAAGAAAGGAAGAGAAATGTATCTGTATGTCTATGCATTTCTAGCTATTTTTACTTCTCTCTCATTAGTTGCATTTCTGTGACTACATTTTTTGAAGAAAAGGAGCTGAAAGAAAGAAAAGGATGTTCAGAACTTTTTTTTTTAAAATAAAGAGGGAAATAAATTGACAATAATAACAGTAGAAAGCAAGGAAACAGCAGTGTAGGCCACAGCCAGATTTGCTGCTGTGGCTCCAGTTGGGTAAGAGGTTACTGTTGAAGCTACTCATTGCCACCTCCCCCTCGATGTTACTGCCGCTCCAAGATCTGCAGGCGTAACAGAACGTACAGATTTGAGTTGTGTTATCTGACTTTAAGGAGCCATTGAATGTGCAACCCTGCCAACAGCTCCAAAGCCAGCACTACTGCAGGAGCAGCAGCACCTATCTGAGGGTCTACCTGGTGACAGTCACCCCAATAACTCAGCTCAGCTGCTGGAAGAACACTTCTGACCAGCTAAATCTGTGTCAGTCCAACACCACCAGATTTTTTACTACTGTAACTAAGAGCAGAATGTGACACATAAAAACTGCAAACAGAATGGGAGCGAAAGTGCATCAGCTTGGAGGAATAGGAAATGAAGAAGAAAAAGTTAAGAGGAAAAAAGCCCAAAGTGAGGCAGAATCTGGCTCAGATGTATGAACCATCTGTCCTTGTGTATCAGTGGAGCAACAAAGATCTGCAGCAACACAGGCTCCGAGGCCACATGGAAGAGGAAGAGACTGCAAAATGCAGTAGTTTGTTTATAACCAAGGACTGTTCCAGAGGAGTCTTTGGCAATGATCTGTGCTGCATGGGCTGCTCGTGAATTTCCAGGTGCAGCTCTGGTGTAGCTTTTTGAGTGTTGTTTTTCTGTTGTTTTCATTTTGTTGTTTTTGTTGTTTTTTTTTCAAAATGCTATAGAAACACCTTACGCCTCTTGCCTGATCAGTATTTCCACCCTAAGATGCAGCTTGATTCTGCAAAGTAATCCTGGCTTTTTTATGCCTGAGCATGGATCTCACTCACAGCTTTGTCAATAGACCCTCATTTGTCAAAAATCCCTCATTTCACTTAGCACAGAGAAGTGTGAATGGAGGTTCTGGGATGAGACACAGAGAGATCACTTGAGTAGCAAGTCTTAAAGTTGTGATGTTCTCAGAGATATCTCTTTTGGTGGGGAAAATGACCAGTGAGTGTTCTCTCAACAGCCAGTTGAACTGTGGGAGGGTGCTTAGAATCAAGCCAGTCCTCAACACAGTAATCCTATAAATCCAAAGAAGTTAATGGAATAAAGAGTGCTCTTTCTTTAATGACTTGGGAGCCCCCTGTGGCTGCAGATTTGGCAGCAGTGTCAAGCTTCATGTTCCAGAAATCTCACAAAAAGCTTTATGGTGGAAAAGCAAGGCATATTATATCTCTAAGCCTTTGACACTTATTTCTCATCATAAAACCTAGCAGGTTTTGTCCTTTTCTACAGACTTGTGGATTAATTTTGGATGCTCTACATAAAGATTCTGTGGGTTTTCCATGTTATTGTGCCCTCTGTGCACACTTGCTTTGATCTCCTACAGGTAGTATTGGCACCCCACAGGCAGTCAAAGCATCTGACATTGTCGGGAGACTTTTACACCAACAAGGGAAGTGTCTAGTGCCAGCCCAATCCCTTTCCACCAAAGTTACTCATCTTTATTCATTAAGAAATCAGTATTTTTCAAATTGGCTTCCACAGTTATGAGCCTTTGCAGCACAATGCAGCTTTGAGCTATCATTTGGACAGGGCTGGTGACTCAGACAGGAGTATGTCTTTCCTAATTTGCAGTTTATTCTGTATTTTAAAAAGCACTACAGAAAGGACTGCCACTGTCTTTGAGAAGGGACTTCTGAGAAGCAACAGAAAGAATAACCCTTTATAGTGAAAATGAGTGTGATCAAACTAGTCACTGTCATTCCATGACTTTCAAATACAATCTCAGTAAAAACCTTGTCCTCACCCCTATGAAATAAAGGCAACATGAGAAAAGTTTAGGCTGCGCTCAGCTCCCATGTAGGAATCTAGTGAAGGTAAGCAATTACCAACACTATTCTCCTCCCTGCTTGCAAAACCCCTTAGTCTGGTGACAAACGCACCCTGAGCTGGGATGGTGGCTCTACTGAGCTACTTTTAGTACCACAGGAACTGACCAGCCCATACTTTACTGAAAATTAGGCACATAAGAATATAAACCATATAAGAGACTGCTAATCTCTGTCATTTTGGGAATTTTGCCATCTGCCGCCCTCTCCAGGTCATGGATGGAGACGCTGAACGAACTGTCCTCACATCCAGGTCCTGAGAGAAACTATTGTTGAACGTTCTCTGCCCTGAAGAGTGATAGTTACGCCTTTCCTTTTTCTTCTTATCCTGCAGTCAGATTCCAGACCGTGAAAGGCCCTTTCCTCCAATTTCTTTAATAGATTTTCATGATGAGTGTTGTCAAAGCCTTCTTGAAAATCCAAGTGTATCATGTCTACTATGTGTCTTTCCTATAATGCACGAAAACCTCCTTGTCCTTGTAAATCATCAACATATAGAGTTATCATACAGGAACTAAACACATTTAGCACTTGGCTTCAGAACTTCAGAATTAGAAGGACCTTTGCGTCATATGCTTTGATTGCATCTTAATTATTGAATGTTAATTGCATTGTGCAAGGACTAGTCTAGGTTCCCCTCCCATGTGAAGTATCTGGTAGCAGCAGGTAAGCAATAGAACCTAATTCAAGTTGCACTTTTGTACGTGGTATCTTTGAGCCCTTTCTAAGGTGAAAACTAAAGAAAGACATATAATCCTCAGTTAAATAAAGAAGCTGAACAAATATGTGATTTTAAAAGCTACTTGTTCAAAGTCTACTCAAAAGGAAAGTCTGGGGTTTCATTCTGATCAAAATAGAAAGTAATAATGATTGCAAGGTCAAACTAAATAGTTTTGAAATCCAGTATTGTTATCTCATTAAATTTTAATATACTTTCATGCCATCTTAAATAGTTAACTCAATTTTTAAATAAAATATTACTTTAAAATGAAAAAGTGTCACACCTCATTGTAAAATATTGTATTAGAACAAACTGTTCCACATTTTAGGAGGTTTTCTGTATTTGTTGACCAATGTTTACTGGCCAAATTCTGGAGTGAATTTGCAAGTAGTTCCAGTTGATTCAAACTTGCATTAAGAGCAATTAATTTTTTGCATGAAAAATTTCTCCTAACTTTATAGACAAATCTCTCCATTTGCAATCACAAACAAAATCATATGTACTGCTATATCCTGTATTCTATTACTTCACTGAATATCAAACTAGAATGCTATAATTAATGCAGAGAAGTCTAATTTGAGACTAATTCACACTTCTTCCACTCTGAACTGCTTAAAGTCAGATGTTCAAACTGGTCATCTCACATACTTACTGTCATATTGCTCATGTTGTTCCTATACTACTAAATTGGAACAAACTAGAATCAAACTTGGTTATTCGCCGTAATTCTTTTTCAGATATCCATCCTCTTAAAAGCAGGATGTTTTGTGCCATATTGTTTTGTGCCATACCTTTCTTCCTGTCCTCACTAATGAAAAGGCTTAGAGTGTAACTTCTGAATATGCCTTACATTACATCCATCTTTTGATAATTTTTACTTAGGACCTCTTAGGCATCCAAGTTACAAAAGGCTATTGTCAACATGCAGGCCAAAAAGTCAGTCAGAAGGTGCATTTGCACAGGGTGTAAATACGGAATGAAATCATGATCAACTATGTATAAATCACTCTTTCAAAAGACAAATGCAGGTATTTAATGATCTAACCACATGCCTCAGGGAAATTTACATGCCAGTGATGGTCTCCTCAGAATTTAATAATGCGTATGCATTGTTAATGCGCTCCTTAGCAAACCTAGGGAGTATCATTTATCAAACAGGCAGGATTTCTCCTAGCTTCATTTTTTTTCCTGTTAGCTTGCTCTACAATTCAAAATGAAAAACCATCTTTTACTTAATAAAAACACATTTAAAAAAAAGACCTTTACTGTTGATAGGGGAACTCTTGTTTATTGCACAGAATTTTGGAGATATGCTGAACGGTGCAAATATTACTGGGCCTGCCTTTCACCAAGACTACGGAAAGTGGGGACAAAAAGCTAAGGGTGTCAAAATGTGAAAGCTGGGAAAAAGACAATTGCAGCGTAGTAAAAATGAAAATAATTTATAAGAAGCTGCTACAGACTGTACTTACTGGCAGGATTTGAATATACTACCAACTACAACAGGGACATCCCACCTCATACTTTTTTACAATACTATGTGAATTTGGAATTCTCCTAAATAGTGGTCTCATATTAGAGCTATGCTCGATTTTACAAATGACCTCAAAGGTTATAAAATCTGCAATATTACTGGATTATTTTTACTTTTTTTTAAAAACTTAACAAAAGCTCTGGAAAAGGGGAAATACCAAGCATTCAGAGTAACCAGACTCCATAGTCTCAATGTATTACGTAGAGGTGTATGAAAGTACAATTTATAAAATCATGTAAGGATCTCAATTGATCCTTTGCTACCATTGTAGCACTTTTCTAGCAATGATTTATTGTAAAAGTAAAGTTCAACATACAGCTAGTAACTATTTTTAAATTATAACAGCGCCATCAGAATATAAACAAACTTACTATATCCTGAATCTGTCATATGACTGCCAGTGACTTAAGTTTTTTGCTTGCATATCATCTCACATACCACCTAGGATATAGTTATAATCTGTTGGTTTCACTTAATTTTTAAAAACAAATTATTTTCTTTTCCCTTTGAAAATAAAATAATCATCCTGGCTCCAGGTTACCCAACTTTCAAGCATAAAACCCAGAAAATTGAAGTAATCTGAACTTAATTATGCTTTTAATGTTAGGAAAATATACTTCCTCCACCCTTTCGATATTGAAGCAAATTAATCCAAGCTGTGCATTAAGCAAAAGTGAAAACTGAACAGCAATGACACCAAATATTATAAATACAACATTAAAAAAATCATAAAGTCTTGAAGCAATAACATTCTGCAACCTGTTTTTAAAAGATGTTTATTTCCAGGCAAGCTGTAGTAAAACCACTTCAAATAAAATTTAAAAACATGAGTGACATGGAAGCCTAACCGTATTTCCAGAAGTGAGTGGGCAGCCTTAACAGAAGTCCTTTAAGAAACAGATATATAGAGATAGGAGAAAGCAGCACTTGACCCTCCTGGTTGTATTCTTTGATCTTTAAATGCCTTTAGAAGTCTGGCTCTTGAGCATTAAAAAAAAGTCAACCAAAACTAAAACAACCTTTTTTTTTCCTGAAAATCTTAGCAGGTTGAGAATCAGCAGGTAACTATGTTAAATGTTATTTATGCTGTCTGTTTTAACAAAGTCATGATGAATATTGTATTAACCTGTCACAGTTGCATTCCAAGAAAATAATGCCAGTGGTGATGCTAAACATTTCAGAGCTCTGATTCTGTATTGATTAAATATATCAGATCTTTGTAGTGATGGAGAAGGCCTCAACATTCAGTATATGAGTTTCTTTCTATAGATCATATTCCAGCCAAGCAAGTGAGAGTTCACTTGGCTGTCACTTTCAGTGGAGCAAGGTAAGTGCAATGTACTTACATTATCAATTATGGATGGTGATGATGTGGCTCCCTCTACTGCAGTGTCCTAGATGCTGCCACGGGTCCCTGACATGGTTCTCTGGCTTGGATATGAGAAAAAAGAAACAGTCATTTTAAATAAGGACAAATCAACTAATACCAAAGATTACACTAATAGATTTCTCTCACTAAGAAGCAGCTTTACAATTCTCTAGAGTAAGTCATAAAGATACACCTAATTTCAGATAGTAGAGCTGGCAGAAAGACAAAACACTCCACCAAAAGAGATTCTGGTACAGTTGGAGCCTTGTAGCTCCTTCTAAGGTAGGGAGGTGACTTAAGGAGGTGCAGTATTCCTCCAGAAGGGCTCCAGATACAGACTCAGGTCTCTTAAGGTTTTTTTTTCCTTCTGCTTCCATTGACTACTTTTCTGCTTTTTCAAGTACTTTTTCTGTCCTATGCCCTGACCCTTGTTATCTCCTTTTCTTAGGCTTATTTTCACTTTTTGATGTTCTTTGTCTCACTATTTCATTATAAGGCAATACTCTTGGAAAGGAGTAGTTGTTTTTTTCTGGCAATAGCATGGACAATTGTCCAAAACCCTTAAAGTGGAGAAAAATGGACTGGCAGCCCAAAAAGAAACTGGTTCAGCATCCTAAGGCTGCAGTTATTACAGTGCAGCAACACCATGAAAAGTAAGTGTTAACCACCTTCTGCCACCCACACAACCACAAGAGGAAGGATGCCGGGGGCCATGAGACAGATCTGTGTTTCTATAAATGCCCCATCTCAGTGTGGTATGACAACAGTAGGGTCTGTCAACACTGTGCTATGCAAAGCTGGTCTGCTCCCAGTTAATCAATTAGAAACAAGTCCCTGTGGACTGTGGGCTACATTTAGATGTGGATGTGGAAAATGACTGAATGGCAATTTGCACTTATTCTAAGCACACTTATTTGAAATCAAGATATAAATTTACATCTACTTTGCAGGCATCTGAAATGACTGTGGTGTTCATGTAAGAGGTCACTACCTGGTCTCTCAGCAGCACAAGAATGATCTGTGTTATTCCTTTATATCTCTGCAGTATAAGTGAACATCCGTGATTTGAGCTCATGTTTAACTTTGCAGTGGAATTAATTGGTGCTGGAATTTTCACATGGTGGCCTCCATCTGAAGCAGATGCAGAGGTGCCATCCAGCTGTTAGATCCCTGTGAGTACCTAGCTCTCGTGCCATTTTCAACCACTCCAGATCCACCTTCTAATGAAAAGATATACAGCTACCTCTTTAGACTGTCCCTGCCTAATAACAGGTACTTTCTCCTTCTCAGTGGACAGTTCGTGACAATGGACTACCCTCATCCACTACTGGAAAGATGCTCACTTTGGGAATGACAGCTTTCTGAGTTTAGCACCATGTGTCTCTGTACACATGCATAGCCATACCTGAGGGCACACACTCTGGGTGCTGCACCACCCTGCTGGGTACCATCAGCTGCACAGTTGTGAGTCCCAGGGTTCTTTTCCCCCCATGAAATTTACCACATATCATACCTTTTTGTGAAACCCCAGTTTCCAAACCCCCAGGTTTACATGAGAATGGAAGTTTTTGATTTCCAAGGAAGTCAGGTTATTAGCTTTCATCCTTCCAGAGAAATATTTGAAAATTAGACCACTTAGAGTTTGAAAAATCACAAGGCAAATTTAAAAGTTCATTACATTTTAAAAACTTGTTATTTTTTAATGCCTGAAGCTGGCAATATAGCATAAGTCCTGCTGTCAGCTCACAGATTTTACTTAAATTAGATACTAAAGGAGTTCAGCAGTCCTCACCAAAAAAAATATGGGGCCATCTGTTTCCAAGAGTTTCTTCTAAAATTATGAATCCCCGTTGCGAGTACTGCCCAGCTGTAATTGGCTGAGAGGTAAGTAAGCCACTGCCTGAGGGGAGAGAAAAAGACAGTGATCAGAAACTTGAACCAGAAAATTAGCAAACTATACTCCAGCTATTTAGTAATTTTTTTTTTCCAAATGCAAAATAGTGTTAAACTAATGAAGCACAATTTCCATTCACAGAAAAATAAATGTTTTTAACAAGTGCACCAATTCAAGGAGCTAGTTTAACTATGAAGCGAGGTTTTCTTTAGAGACCCTGTGTTAAGATTTAAGGAAGAATGTGGGAGGACACAGCAGATGCTCCAAGACAAGTGAAAATTATTTAGGTGTACTTCTATTTGTACAAAAGCTGCACTGTATTATTACAGTGGGAGTCTTCTGGCTGAAGTTACCTTCCTGAAACTATGCAGAAAAGAGAATGTGTCAAACAGAAGACCATTAAAAGTGTAACAACAAAACAGTAATGAAAAGGTAGTGTGTAAAATGTGCTCATGTCTCCTGGTAACCCCGTGGAAAAAGGCAAAATTAGTGATAGAAATTAGACCTTAAATTATGCTTTAACGAATGTCACAGCAGAAGCTTTGACTTCTGAAGTTCAGGCCGCATTGACAGCAGACTGGCTGTGCAAACCAGTCTAACCCCTCAACTGCTCAGTGTCACGTTTGTGAAAATGCCAGCACCTGCAAAATGAGCAATATAGACATTTTCTCTCTGGCACAGGCACATGAACTTGTATTTCTGATGAAAATCACAGTTCACAGGTATAGAGACACAGGCAAGACACTTATCATTCACAGCTACAGCAGTTCTGTTCAGAGATGGATATAATTATCCCACTACCATTTGGTGAAAACTTCTAAAACCGTGCACTTTTTCAGTGTTCCTTTAAAATCAGAACTATTTACTTCGTATGTTTTTGACACCTGTGCTAGACATAAAATGAATACAGGTGTTGTCCATCATTCTTTAACACCCATCAATATTCTAACATAAGGCTTGGTTGGATTTGGTTTTGGGGAGCAACGTTGGAAAACCCTTGGAGAAGGAAGAATACCACCAGGGTCATCTGGTATTTGAGGAGGGGGACCAGCTACAGCCAGACTCCATGTGTTCTGGGTCACAAAGGGGGTGACCCATGGGTCAGAGGGTCTCATGATGAGCACGTGAGAGCTGGCTGCACATTCTTTCCATTGACTGCATGGGGCAGGTGACCTTCTCTGTTCTGGCAAAAAGCCTTACGCACATGTCTTCCAAATTCTCCACAGGAAAACAGAGAAGAAAATACTGCAGTGACCCTAAAAATGATGCTTCAAAAATCCTTCTTGCTCGGTGCAGACCACCAGGGTTGTATCAGGTCCCCCTGTGATGGGTGGCACAGAACTGTGTGGTTCCAGAGCAATACAGTTGTCATCAGATCATGACTGAATCATTGGCTTCAGCAGGTAATTAAAGGAAAGGGTGGAGAAGGACATCTTCATATAGTATCTTATTTTAGATATCCACAAATCTTAGGGTTTTTTTAATTAAAATAGAAACTTGCTTGAGAAAGGAAATAATTTTTAGAGCCTGATCTATGGAAAGAATTAGTGTATTTTGTACTATCTCTAATTTGTGAAGACATATCTTTGTCCTTACCTGAAATGCATTTAGTTTTAACCTCCCTGCCTCTCCAAGGTGTGGATGCCAGCTGCACAGATATATCTAATAATTTAGTACTGTAGGCAACTTACCCCTGTATCACTCCTTGCCTCACTGGTTCCCCAGCCTGCTTAATTGCCATATTGTAGCACACCATCCAGATACATCAAATGTATTTTTATTTTCTTTTAACAGCTACAGTAGGAGATTACCAAACTGGCTGTGGGTTATATCATAACTTATCAGCAAATAAACTGTGTACCAAACCAATAATACTAGCAAATGATTTCAATGATAACTATTAGGCACCCACTAGAAGACCAGTACCGGTTGTATTATTTGATGCTTTGTCAATATTTTGCCCTAACTTTAAAGCAGTATCAAAATATAACAAACTGGACTTTGTATTCAGATGTGGTGGTATTTGTCTGCAGGCTTTGCTGCTCTTTCTGTTCAGTCACAGTGGTCAAAACTCTAGGAGAGGAATGAAGACAGACTGTAAAATGCCTACAGATCAACACCCAGCAGTATAACATTGTCCTTGTGTGTGTCAGTTTTGAAGAGCATCTTGGTGGAGCGTATAATATAAGCACCCTGAGTGGATTTCTTCTCAATGAAAAAGAAAAGAAAAACAGCCCCAAGTGGAGCTCTTGGCAGGGACTGGAGACGCCTGTAGAGAAAAGGAAGGCTTACAGGAAAAAATAAAAAAACGGGAAACCTTGTGTCCTCAGCGTGTGAAGAGAGATACGGTACACGCAACAAAAAAAAAAAGAAGATCACCACAGAGAAGGTGCTGAGGTTGTGAGGGACGGCAAAAATGGTATGGGGAGGAGAAAGTGAGGTGACACACAGAGTTCCTGCCATATATAGGAAGGGGAACAACATGGCACAGAGAGCCTGTGCCATCATGGGGATGACAGCATTGGTAACTCCAGCGAGATCACCCAGTCTCCATGTTTCGCCAGGCTTATATTCCACCTCACACACATGGGAGTGATCCCTGCTCTACCTTGCACCTAGCACCACTTGCTTCTCTGACTTTAAGCAGAGGTCATTACTGCCATCTCAGAGATCTCAAGCCCTGTCTCTATGGAAGCTTCACGTTACGTGGCTCCCAAGTCTGGCTGCTGAAATATAAAGTGATAGAGAAAGCCAAGGTACATTTAAAAAGCAGTGTTCCAAAACAGAAGCATCTTACCGTGTGAACTACTAGCGTAGAGAAATCTGTATTGAACTAGGTCTCTAGTGCAGCCACATGCATCCAGACAGTGATTTTCATGAAAATGAACTCTTGTTAAACATCTGAATTCATGTTCTGAGTCCCTCAGACCTTTTGTCCTTTATGCTACTTTACAAGCACTAACCTGGCGGTTACGGTGAGAATTAATTTCTAGGCTCACTTCAATCAATAAACTGTTGACTGTCACAAACTAGCATATGCACACTTTAAAAATAAATATAAGTAAGTGTAAAGCTGCTAACAAACCAGGAACGTCAGAAAAGACACCTTTCCGAGCATCTGCATTAAGTCTGCAAAAAAGGGGATCACAGTAGCAGTTTTAATAAGCTATTAACTCCCAGTAAGCCGACTGGCTATTATTTCCTAGTACAAGCATACTCATTCAGCAAAGGTTTTCATAGTTAAACTACGTCTCTGTTGCTATGCAAACCAGTTGTCATCTGAGTCTGAGGTCTGAGTCAGGGGATGGATCCAGCATGGGCAGGACTCAGCAGGCACAACGGTCCTTCAGCATGAAACTCAAAGCATCGTCTCATGGCAGAACAGACCACCTCGCACTGTGTCTCCTCATCCTTGTCCCAAGCTGCACCTTCATCAGAGAAACAACTTTTGGAAGATATTTCCCATATTTAGTGCCAATGTCACTTGGCAGGAGATTAACTTCCCACAAGGAACAAAGTTATAGATTTAAGAAGGAAATCAAGAAGCCTCTTCTTCCCCCCCTCCCGCATTTTAATTAGTAGGAACCAATCTTTCTTTGGCTCTCCCAGCGCTATCTGGCAGGGATGCAGAACTGAAACATTTAATTCTCCAAGCAGTGACCACACTTGTTCTTCATTACCAGGTTGTTTTCCCTTAACCTCTCTCACCCATCATCAATGCTGAGAGGTGATACCTCTGAAGTCAGAGAACATCAGTCATGCAAAATACAAATTATTTTTGCAATACCAACTTGCTAATTCAGTACTGTGGAATATAAAGGAACTCGCTTAACCCTGTCAGTCCTGCTCAGATTTATGTTCCCTGCCTCAACTGCTGCAAATATCTCATGGTACTTAATTAACAGACCATTGTCAGGAGCTGTCTTTGCAAACCTTTAAATCAAAACTGTTTGTTTTCCACATGAGATTATCTGATATAAACAGGGACTGATTCAGGTAAATCCAATGCCCTGTGCTATGCAGCTCAGACTGTTTAATTACAGTTGTTTTTATCTGGATTTATGACCTATTTCTTCTTTGCGAATTGAAAATCTTAAACCATATCATCAAAAAATCCACAAGTGTTTGTACTATTAAAAGAGGCACAATAAAACAGAAGGCAGGAAGCAGAATAACTGTGGGTGGCTACTACACTTTCAAAAAGCAGAGCATCTTGAACCCAACAAAATCAGCAGATGAATGTTCCTGCTCTGTGGGAGCAGGATGGAACCATGGAGAAGAGTTTGATCATCTTCAGCCCTGGTGCATTTTTCTTTAATTTCCTGGCTTTTTTTTTTTCTTTTTATTTTTTTTAGAACATTCTATTATTATGCACAGACCATATTACCTGAGAAACATCTGAATTGGAGATGCTATCTCTCTGCGGTTTTGGTTGCAGATCAATTTAATGGGTTATGTTTCAACTTTTCTTGATTTCTGAACTCTTGTTTCTGGTAGTTCTGCTACATGCCATTCCAGCAGCTCTCATCTCTCTTCAGACCTGCATCTAAAAGGCAGGACGTTGTAGGCAAAATATCCTAAAATGTCATTTATTCAGAAACTTAAAGTTTCATCTTTTCCCTTTTGCTGCTTTGTCTTGTAAGAAAAACAGTAAAGAGGTTTTAGTCATAATTATGCAATTAACCCTAAATAAAAATGCATTTCTGGTTTCATTTCTTGCTGCTATTCAGGCTCCCCTAAATCCGGTAAGAGGAAGCTGCATGTCTACAGACATGCAAAAAGCAAGCAAAGAGGAAATTAATTATCTTCTGTAACTAAAATAAAGGTGATTTCTCAACCCAATTACAGAACAATGAGCTACTGAATAAACAGTCTCTGACTTATTTTCATACTCATGCTTAGCCTTTTATGTATGCTGGATGCTGAGGAGGAAACTAAGAAGTAGTAACCTTAGCACTGGGGAAAAAATGCCCTTTAAACACACTTTTACAACACCCCCTACATAGTAATTTTTCCAAGCCTGCACAAAATTAATATATTAGGATATCTGATTCTTAGCAGCTTACCAGTTCAATTATATTTAAGCGAGAATGACCTCAGTACTTATTAACATTTTGTCATGGTCATATTTTTCTTAAAACTTAACCTTTCACTGGCTACCATGTTTACAGCGTACACCTCATGCTTAAATTTTCCTTTGGGGCAATTTCTGAGAAAGGTCAATATTGCCTTCAGACCTGTCTATATGAGCATAAAGAAACTATTTCTGTAAATCATTCCACCTCAAGTTTTCAGACAATGTGTTTATACTAAAGGGGAAAGGGAAAATCGTTACATTTGTCCCAGTGAGACAACTGCAGAATACTGGAATGAGAAAATCTTACCATTTTGTTAAAAATAAAAAAATCCTACTTATAATAGCCAGTGGGGTTTGGTTTGTTTTTTGTTTGGTTATTTTTATTTTTTTTTTTCACTTTAAGAGCTTTCTATTAGCTCTGAAGATAAATTCGTTACTTTGCTCAGCAGACAGGTAAAGAGGGGTAGTGCACATATCTTGTACTGCAAACACCCACCAAAGTGAAATTTCATAGACTGCTCTTGACATTAACTATCATAGATATAGCTCTTTTGCTAAGAGCAAATTTTGCCTGCAGAGCTCTCAGAAGTTTGTTATTAACAACTTGTTTGTGCAGGGCCCTGCCTGCCTGCAGCCCTGCCTCATGGAAGGACCCTGGATCTGATCCACCCCCTCGCCTTGTCTGGACCTCTGTTGGTCCTCAATGCCCTCCTCTGCCCACACAGCTTAATGTCCAAGTTGAAACCAGCAATGAGTGGTGTCTGGTCTGGGACTAATAGTATTTAGTATCTCCATCAACGACATAGTGGGATCACGTGCACCCTCAACAAGTTTGCTGATGACACCAAGCTGTGTGATGCGATTGACACACAGCATAGGGACAGGATGCCTCCAGAGGGACCTGGACAGGCCTGAAAGGTGGGCCCATGCAAACATCATCAAGCTCAGCTAGGCCAAGTGCAAGGTCCTGCACTTTTGTCATGGCAATGCCAAGCACAGATACAGATTGGGCACAGAACACCTGGACAGTAGCCCTCAAGAAAAGGACTTGGGGTTGTTGACCAACAAGAAGCTCAACATGATCCAGCAATGTGCTCTCATGGCCAGGAAGCCAACCATATTCTGGGCTACATCAAAAGAAGTGTGGTCAGCAGGTCAAGGGAGGTGACTCTACTACCCCTCTACTACCTCTACCCCTCTACTCTCTACTCTCTACCCCTCTGCTCTGGTGAGAACCCACCTGGAGTACTGCGTCTAGCTCTAGAGACCTCAGCATAGGAAAGACATGGACTTGTTGGAGCAGGTCCAGGACAGAGCCACAAAAATGATCAGAGGGCTGGAGTACCTCTGCTATGAAGCAAGGCTCAGAGAGTCGGGGTTGTTCAGCCTGGAGAAGAGAAGGCTCCCAGGAGACCTTACTGTGGCCTTGATATATGGAAAGAGGGCTTATAAGATGGAGAGAAACTTTTTACCAGGGCTTGTAGTGACAGGACAAGGGGCAACAGTTTTAAACTGAAGAGAGTACCTTTGGGTGAAAGAAAGAAATTTTTTACTATGACGGTGTTTCAACACTGGAATGGGTTTCCCTGAGAAGTTGTGTCTCTTCCACCACTGGAAGTGTGCAAGGTTAGATGGGGCTTTGAGCAAGTGGATCTAGTGGGAGGTGTCCCTGTCCATGACAGGAGGGTGGAACTAGGTGATCTTTCAAGGTCCCTTCTGACCCAAACCATTCTGTGATTCTAGGATTCAGATGCTGTGCATCTGCATCATGATCAGTGAGGGCACTGCTTGTGCCAGAAGCACCCTTGACTTCTCCTGCTCCCTATCTCTTACCGGTTTGCTCTTAGCTGTGTGTGCCTGGAAACTTCAAAAACAAGGTCCCTCATCTCGGGAATGACTCTTCCTTCTGTCAAAAGTTTCTTTCAAAGAATATCAGGCATAGTGGGCACTACAGAAAGTAACCAGGCACCTGGCCTCAAGTGTACTTTGCTTTTCTGCTGTGGTTATTGTTCTAGGTATCCTTCTTGATTTACATTATTTCATTTTTGCAGAAAGATACCACAATGATCTGGTTAGCATTTTTCCTTATTCTAGCACCTAACAAGATAGAAAAGATCAATTCCAAACTTGAGAGGAAAGCCTAGGTGTAGCAGAGAGTCACTGCACTGTGGGTTACCTCTTGGATCCTGCTCCACTACCAACAATGGTCCACCATCCTTTTCTGTACCAGCTGTAGGTACTGTATGACCTCGTAAAGCAAGGTATATCCAACGTTGTTTCAGTTTCAAAAATTTTGAGATATTATCTTGAAAAAAGCCAAATCCTCAACATTTCCAACCTTCATAGAATGGAAATTGTTCAGAACCATTTAGGGAGCTAAAAAGCACAGTTGATGGCTGTGTGGGAGTATTTGCGTATGCATTGGCAGGGGGAGAGGGAGGAAAAGAATTAAGATAAATACAGCACTTTCCGGTGTTCAGCTGAACTGGGTGTAAAGTCTGCACTACAGTAACTTAACCATTCCCTAAGGTTTTCTCAAAGAGGATATTTAAAAAAAAAAAAAAAAAAAAAATGGTGGGAGAAGGCCAGAGTTGCTTATTATTATATTCAGTAATGTCACCTTTTATAGCCTCCTATCAAACAACTTCATAGACTTTTGAGTTTTAGTTATTCTATAACCCACCCTGCTGAGACTGGTAGAAAAACAAGTAGTTGTTTTTCACTCAATAGTTGCTATGTTTCACTCAAGCAAAACTGAAGGCCATGTCATAAAAGCCTTCTTTGTGTGAGTTTGTGTGAATGGCTCTACAGGCACGTGTGAACGGAGAAAGAGGTACCAGAAAACAGCAGGCTGAAGAGAGGGAAAGCTCCTGCTAAGCAGGTAGTGTGCAAAAGTCTGCCAAGAACCAATAAAATCCAGAGATTAGCAGTCCTGCTGAATCCACAAACACTCAACACTGAGAACCTGCCGAATCTGTCACATTCCACTAGCAACAACTATGGGGCGTACAGCCCAGGCTACATCCAAGAAGGCTGCAATATGCAAAACCGCAAGATTATCTACCTATCTGTCTTATCTCTTTATCTGCATAAAATGTATACACACACAGAGATATATATGATGAAACAAATCGTCTGGAGGGACTTCCTAAACACCCACCTCAAAGCCCCCGGCAAATCAATACATGGCTTTGTTTTTAAGTTTAAAACTTAACTTTAAGTTTTTAACCTCTGCTGGGGTTGGTCTCCCAGGTCTTACTCCACCCAGGCACCTGTTAGTGTGCACGTTTGTGAACTCCGTGAGGGAATAAGTGAATGCAGCATGTGGTGAGTCTCTTGCTGTCAATAAAAGCGTAATTCCCTCAGCCTGATCCCCCCAGAGAAAAGGGGATGTACAATAATCCAGTATGGCAAAGTTTAACATTTTTGATGTAATTTTTGTGGAGCTACCCCACCTTGGGGAAGGTGCCTGACATTGGATCCAGACTTCCTGAAATACAGCTTTAGGTATGTTTCCAATGGGGCATTTCTTAATTGGATCTATCAGGACTCTTCTGAAAACAGGCTTAATCTTTAAAGACTGTGCCTGATTTTATTATTATCCCAAGCTCTTCCCCTCTCTGCCTCTGCCCATCTCTCTCCTTCTACCTGCCAGATGGAAGATCAGGGTGTAACACTTTTCCAGACAGTTACAAATTTAAATAGGGTTGCCAATTTTCTGCAAACAATTGACAAAAATGTTCTACCTGTGCATTTGCGGAGGTACCAGTCCTCGCAAGTGTTTTTGATAGATAGAGCGATGCCTACCTAGGGTATCCCTGCGTGTTCCACTTCCAAGCACTTCACAGTCTGTGTGCTTTGGAATGCCCTGGACTATTCCCAGGAAATAGGACTATTTGGAAAGCCCTGGACTATTAGGCAGCTGTTTCTCTACTTCAGTTTGAGGGGTGTGTAGCTGAGGACACTTCAGGTTGTTTACAAAAGGAATAGATGGTAAGTTAAATAGAAATCATGCTTCGAAATTAAAGGGAAATAATTCTTTTGCAAGTAACACGCGTTTAACAGCCTTCAGCATCGTCTGGGTTAGCGTGACCTCTTGTGGTCAAATCCCTACCTTGCAGTTCTGTTTTATATAACGCAGCGGGAGCCTACCGGAGACATTTTTGGCTACAGTTGTGCTGGACGGTAGGAGCGGTTTGGCTTGCAGTACTAAATGGCAATTTTCGCAAAAGACAAAGCTATGCTAACAGACATCTTGTGACAGTAACTAATTTTTGTCTGAATTTATGCTGATAAAAATAAATTTTTATTTTTGCCCTGTAACACTGTAGCTTAAGCACAACAATTAACAACCACGAAATGGGTTGTTTCCTAGTGCCTAAAAAAATTGCCTTTAAAGGGCATAGCCTCACCCATGAATATGAAAAAACACGTAGGAAAATAGAGCGTGAGAAACAAAGGCTCACTAGTAAGATGTAGAAAGGACAAAGTCTTCGAAGCAAAG
>VZRU01000048.1:33550-56027 GCA_013398155.1 Pedionomus torquatus | reverse complement strand
AGGAACGTCATGTCATGAGGATGTGGCTTGTATATGGAGTGGAAGAAAAGGGGATGCCTTCTGAGATATTAGCCATTGCTGTCACCCCAGCGCTCCCAGTGACAGATGGCTAAGCCATCTCTGTGCCTGTCGCTTGTGTCTCTCAGAAGAGAGGGAACGTAGGAATTACATGCCATGATTTGGGGAGTATGATTGCTGCTTCTGGGAGAAACCCTCCAGGAGGCCGTGCTGTGTGTCTCATTCCTCAGTGAATGGGAAAAGTGAACGTCTTCTGGAAAGAGCCACTTGTTGCTCAAGTAGTTGTTTGCAGCTGCTGTGCAGAGCACAATCTGAAGAATGTGCCTTTTTAGATGCTGCAGTCTGTTGTGCCACGGCCTGACCAGGAGAGACAGTTTTGCTAAGAGATCACTGGGAGTGACAGGCAAGCAATTAGGAAGAAATTCTAGTGAAGCTGTGTTAGATGGCTTCAGAAGCTGTCATGCTGAAAATAAATTTTCCAACAGTGTTGTTTGAGATACGCTGTAAAATGGCAAAGATGTTCCCAGCTCCCCTGTGTGAGTCTCTGAGGAAATCTAAACCATAGGGTAATTGTTATTTCTGCCATTTGAGGTTTTCCAGCGGTAGAAAAACTAAAAATGCTGGACATCAGTGGTGATACTGGTTGGGGAAAATAGATAAACATTATCTCCTCTTGTGCTGCACCACTGAAGCACAGTGCGCAATTCCTTTTTCTTTTTTTTTTTTTTTTTTTTGGGGGGGGGGATAACTTGTGAAAACTTGAATTTTTCATAAAATTAAAGTATAAGTCTTAAAGAACTGTCCTCAACACAGATGTGGGAGGAGTTTTTGAAAAGAAGAGGGCCAGAGCTTACACGGTGTACACAGAATTGTTGAGTTTTCCTCATAGCTTGTTTTCTGTCCTGTTGTTGCTAAGGAGACAAGTAAAACGCAGGCCATAAATAGGTGCTGTCTTCCCTAGAGCATGGGGAAGGACATGAACACATCTCTGCTTGGAGGATGGTCTCAATTTACTGTCTGTCATGGCATTTTGTGGGGCAAATAGAGGGGAAAAAACCCAACTAGAAACCACCTTTGTGCTCTGTTCCCAAAGTGAAATTTTGAATGAGATGGTTATCAACTAATAAAATACTTGCACTTGTGCTTAGTAAGAAAGGGTGCAGTTAAGAATCACTTCCAGAACCAGTTCACAAGCACTGATTTAGCAGTAAGTTATTTCAGTGGGTGTATGCATGAGTTGCTTTCCCACCTTTTATTTCCTGTCGTACTTAGACTCTTCTTTGCAACTCAGTGTCTGACGAGCTGAAGTGGTTTAGTAAACTCTGATATGCTGCTTTCCTTCAGGAAAGAGGAAAACTTTATGTCTGAACTTAAGCAAGATTTTGGTGTAGGAACAAGCATAAAACGTTAGGAAGCATTAACAGAACGATAAAAAGACGCCTAATATGCTGTAGAAAGGTAATTAGCCCTCTGGGAGTGGTCCATTGACTGGGAGAGGTTGGGGGGCATTCATGAGGGATGCTCAGCCATGGCATCTGGAGGGTGTGTGTCTGAGATGGTCCCAGGAGCACTTGGAGGGGGAAACCTTTGGGACATCAAAAGTAGCTTTGGAAGTTCGGGCCCTGTGAAGGGAAGTCAGCCTGGTAGAAGCTTACCTGTGGTTGCAAAACACTGTTCTGTGTGTTCTTTCCCTAGCTCTTTGAACTCACCTGTGGATGATCCTGAGGAGCCTCCACGAAAAAAGAAAAGAGGAGGTACTGTGCATTACAGAAGTATGTAGTATGCCTGATTTTTCTTAGGTCGCATGTACCTTAGAAAACTCTGTCTTTTGTACTCTGTTGTTGTTCCTGAAACTGTGTTTTTTCAAGCTGTTCTTTCCTTGTGGCCATCTGTGTGGCCAGTGACTTGAGGGTGTGTGTTAGGGCCTGGCCCTCTATATGATGCTATCTGTGTTGACTGTGGCAGGGCACAATACTTTTACTGCCAGTAGGAGATTTCCCACATCTCTCTGGCGGTGAGCTCGTGCACGTCAGCAAAAAGAGTATTTTAAATCAACGCTGTGTGCTCCCTCCTCTCTGTAGTTGCAGAGTACCTCTGTCAGTTCAAAATACCCATGTGTCTTATGAGAAATCCCTTAGGATCTGGGATGTGAAGGAAGGTAGCTATAAATTGATGGCAGGCAGAGAAAAAAAATGGTATTTCTGTGGGCTTAGGGATGGAGGGGGAAAGCTGAATTGAAGACAGAAGTTTAGTCTGAATCTGAAAATTTTGGCATCATGCAAAGGTAGAAGGAAGGTGAGTAAAGAAGAATGGAGAAGCAGCATGGACCAGGCAGAGGAGAGAACAGTGGGGTAGAGAAGTGCTCTCTTATGTGAGGCTTTCTCTGATAACCCCTCCACAAAATGTTCAAGAATAAAATTATGTAGCTGCTTGCAGCTGTGTCGATGCCTTTGAATGCCAGCTGTATTGGTTCTGATTGAAGATGGCCATTTCCCCTTTTTCATCTTTACTGATAAAGAAAAGATGCTCTTTAGGTTGTACAACATTTCCCAGCACAAGTTCTACAAGGGGATGTGGAGCTTCCTAGTTACTGCTTGGCAAACAAGGGTCCCCCTTATTTGATGCTGAACTGCTAGTGTGCTTTACAGGATTAAGAGCATAAACCAATTGAAAAATATGTCAAATTGGTATCTTGCTCTCCTGCCCATTCTCTATTTAGCAACATGACCAACTGTTTTTAGGAACAATTCCCTTTTCTTAATAAGCAGGCCAAAACTGCTTCTAAGAATGTGGTACCATCTATGCCCCTAAGCTAAAGTGTCATTCTCTTATTTTCAAACAAATGCTCATCTAGTATGATTTAATCTCTAAGACAGCCCCTTATGAGACAGCTCTGGCTTGTTGATACTGTCTGAGGGCTTGCACATCTCTGCTTCTTTAACACTGAGAAGAACAGGCTTGAGTAGCTTTGGTTTCTAGACCACAGTGAACAGTTTCTCAGCTAGTGACCTGTAATAAACTGCAAGAGTTACATGCATATGTGAAGAGGGTGAGAACAATAAATTACACCCTACGCTTGCTTCTCTGGACACAAGGAATATTCCCCAAAGCAGGTGTTTTTTTTTGGAGATCTGGCTGGCGGACTTGTGGGTTGGGTGTTCTTTGAGCTCCAGCCCTCAAAGGAGAGAGAGATGCCACCCATCCCACTGCTCAGCCAACTAATAGGAAAATTGCCACCAACTGCTGTTGGCAGAAGGGTATATAACTTGAAAAGGGTTACACTGCTTTAGGTGGAACTAAGGAGATGGGCTTCAGTTTAAATAGAATTCCTAATCCCCTTTTCTGTCGTGTTCTTATATGGCCTGTCTTTGATTTATTAGATTACGACATCTCTGAACCTCAAGAAGTTAAAGAAGCTTCTTCTGTGGTGAAGTTGCCAGCCAGAGCAACTAAACGCCAGAGGGCTTTTGTCACTGATGATGATTCGACCACAGAGCCTGCGGGAGAGGTCAGTAAGGGTTTTGAAGTCAGATAGAATCTGTGTGAGATGAAAGAGCAAGCAGTTCTCCCTAATGTGTGTTGAAGCTGATGGGCCTGCTCTGAGCCTGTACAGCAGGAGGTGGTTCTTTGCTGTTTGTAGCGAACAGCTCTTGTGTGCTGAGTTTGCTTTCATCAGTCCCGCATATGCTGCTCTGGCACTTGTGGCTATGGAAGGAGCAAAATGTTTGTTGTCTCCCAGATGCTTTACAGTTGTTCAAGTTCATGGTTTTAGTGCGTTTGCAAACTGTTACTCTCTTTCTTAAGCTTGTAGCTTGAATCAAAATGCACTACTTTACAAGAAAAATGGCATACTTCCTCTGGACAAACCCCTTTCTGCCAAATTCATTATCCACCAGGCCAGGAGAGGAGATTTTTCTAGAACTTTGGCTCTGTAAACATGAGTCACGAACAGCTTGACTCCCTAGGGTGGTTCAAAGGTGTAGTGCTAGTTTTCTTAGTGCCCCATAGGGTATGAGGAATAAGAAACTGTTGCGCTCTAATTATTCATTCCCGAGAGAGTTGTTAACTCTTACTTGTACAAACTATATTTTTCAAGGGCTAAACTATCACACTTTGAAAGGTTTGGGAGCTGACTGAGCGATAACTCAGTGATGTGCTTGTACCTTTTTAATCACAGGGTGATTAAACTACTGCATACTGTTTTAATTACTCTCAAACACTGCATGTGTGAAAGACTGTATTAAAAAACCGAAGTGTACTTGTCAGAGATGGTGCAAAGATTTGCATTCTTCTGCAATCTGAACCAACAAATCATGGTCTTCAAGTCATAACAGAGCTGATTAAATTTCAGGAAGTTTATGTTTGCTTGGATTCACATTTGGGTTATACTCNTGTTACCTCTGTATTATTATCTACTTGCTATATGCAAAATGAAGGTTTTTTTTTTTTGTTTGTTTGTTTGTTTTCCTTTCATTTTGTTTTCATTTAAAACTCAGGCCACTTATGAGCCTGCAGCTAAAAGACCGAGATACTCTGCACCGGATGTAGAAATATCGGAGAGTGGTAAGGCTGACATCGTTATGAACTTGTTTCTTTTTTACCCTATGTAGTGTACCATACAGTTGTACACCTAGAGTTATGTTGGGATTATTGCAGTTACAATACTAAGTAGCATCTAGGAATACTCGAGTGTCAACTCTGTTTCTTCCCTGTGTCCGCTTTGGGATTGGAGCCAGGTCCAATCTTCTCCTCTCAGTACAAGAGCAGTCCTTCAGGTCTGATATGTCCACTGTTAGTTTGCCAGAGGAAAATAATTTTAAATGCTAATTTTAGGTAGTAGACCCTGATAATCTCTTTTTATTTCGGGTTTGGGCTGTCAATACCTTGCGTTCACAACTTTCTGTAGATGCCAGTATGAAAGTGGCAAGTACCACAAGGGCAAGTGTAGGGTGCTGCACCTGGGGAGGAATAACTCCCTGCATCAGGACAGGTTGGGGTGACCTGCTGGAGAGCAGCTCTGAGGAAAGACACCTGGGAGTCCTGGTGGACAACAGGATGACCATGAGCCAGCAATGGACCCTGGTGGCCAAGAAGGCCAATGACATCCTGGGGTGCATCAAGAAGAGTGTGACCAGCAGGTGGACAGAGGTCATCCTCCCCCTCTGCTCTGCCCTGGAGAGGCCACATCTGGAGTACTGTGTCCAGTTCTGGGCACCCCAGTTCCAGAAGGATAAGGAACTGCTGGAGAGGGTACAGCAGAGGACCACAAAGACTATTAGAGTCTCTTTTACAAGGAAAGGCTGAGGGACTTGAGTCTTTTTGGTCTGGAGAAGAGAAGACTGAGGGGGGATCTGATCAACACCTATAAATACTTATAGGTGTTGTCAGGAGAATGGGGCCAGTCTTTTTTCAGTTGTGCCCAGGGACAGGACAAGAGGAAATGGGCACGAACTTGAACATGGGAAGTTCCATCTAAACCTGAGGACGAACTTGTTTCCTGTGAGGGTGACAGAGCCCTGAAACAGAGAGGTGGTGGACTCTTATCTCTGGAGACATTCAAACCCACCTGGACAAGTTTCTGTGCAACCTGCTCCAGGAAGACCTGCTTTGGCAGGGGTTTGGACTGGATGATCTCCAGAGTTTCCTTCCAACCCCATGTTATTCTGTGATTCTGTGAAAACCTGAAAAGATCCTAAAGTGGCATAACATAAATGATATTATGATGTAAGAGAGAAAATGAAAATTTGTCTTTGATGATACTCTTTACTGTAAACTCATAAAACTCTTCAGTTTCCTGATGCGTTATGCTCTTCCCTGTTAGGTCTGATGCCTTGTGGAAGCAATGCTGACTTAGTCAAGAAAAAACTACGCCTTTCTCAGAAGACAGTTCTATTTCGGAGGTAAAAATCCTTCCATTTTCTTTGACTTCTCTGAAAGTTTTAGTGCCTTTCACTGTCATTCTTGTATTTCTGTGCTGCCCAACACTTGTACTTGTGTCCATATAGCAATATTTTTTCAAGGTATCCTCAAATTCCTCTGGGCTGCTATAGAAAGGGAGGTCTCCACCTGCTGCTTTTTGTCTTTCCCCTGCTCCAACCAATTTTAAGCTTTTTCTTTAAATCTGGATACTTCAGAGACACACAAAATTAGAGAAAGTTTAAAAGTCTGTGGTAAGAGGAAGTGTTGAACTTGAGAAGAGGCTGATGTTACAAACAACAGCATATGTTCGAGGCAGTTGTTCTGATTTTCACTTTTCCTTCTCTGTACTTTCCTGTTAGCCAGCTGAAGGCAGCGGGTCTTCATCAGAAAGTTGTAAACATCTGGTGTCTGTCTCCATCATCACCTTTTACAGAATAGCTGGTGGTGGAGCTGGCGTCAGGAGGTACATACTCAAATCTTCTCTTGATACTGTTTTTTTTGCTGTTGATGTTTTCAGCGCAAATGAGAAACATGGTGTGCAGAACATCAAACCTGCCTCACACAATGTCTTCAACTTGGCACCGAGGCCACCTAT
This sequence comes from Pedionomus torquatus, assembly GCA_013398155.1. Classification (NCBI taxonomy): domain Eukaryota; kingdom Metazoa; phylum Chordata; class Aves; order Charadriiformes; family Pedionomidae; genus Pedionomus; species Pedionomus torquatus. Next base: position 49,495 of record VZRU01000048.1, on the reverse strand, counting down.
TAAGGAGTGCTCCATACCACAACTGGCCCCTTCGGAAGGCAGCAAAATGGGGAGGCCTCTTTGTACGGCTGAAGAGGTACGCTGGGTGGGAAGGGTAACTTTTGAAACTTACCAGTTATAGTAAAACTGTATGTAAATACTGGAATAGAAGCGGGTGTGGATGGAGAGGTTGAAGGGGTGCTTCTGGAAACAGTATATAGTAATAGATAGGCATAGTATATATCCCCTGGTGAGGCCCCATTTGGAGCACTGGGTCCAGGTCTGGGCTTCCTAGTTCAAGAATGACAGGGAGCTGCTGGAGATGGTACAGCAGAGGACGACAAAGATGATGAGGGGCCTGGAGCATCTCTCTGATGAGGAAAGCCTGAGGGACTTGCATCTTTTTACCCTGGAGAAGACTGAGGGGGAATTTGATTAACGCCTGTAAATACTTCAAGGGTGGGTGTCAGGAGAATGAGGCCAGTCTTTTTTCAGTGGTGCCCAGGGACAGGACAAGCGGTAACAGGCAGAAACTGGAACATAAGAAATTAATTCAGTCTAAGCCTGAGGAGGAACTTCAACAGTTTGAGGGTGGCAGAGTCCTGGAAGAGGCTGCCCAGGGAGGTGGTGAAGTCTCCATCTCTGGAGAGATTCAAACCTAGACAAGTTTCTGTGCAACCTACTCTAGGAGGACCCATCCCTGGAAGTATTTAAGGCCAGGCTTGATGGGGCTTTGAGCAACCTGGTCTAGTGGGAGGTGTTCCTGCCCATGGCAGGGGGTTTGGAACACGATGATCTTCAAGGTCCTTTCCAACTCTAACCATTCTATGATACTATGATTCTATGACCTGCTTTGGCTGGGGGTTGTACTGCCTGATCTCCAGAGATCCCTTCCAACCCCATGTGATTCTGTGACAGAGCATTTGATTTGCCTTTACATGTAGCAAGTCTTGGAAGAGAGCAGTGCTTTGTTGCAAAATTGAATTTTCAACCATTTTCATCTAAATGGTGTACTGGGACAGGACCCTCCAGCCAGTTTCATCTGTAAGAGGAGTTGTACTGCCTTGTCACTAAGCACTTGTCATATTCGCTGCAGAGTTGTTTCATTATTTTGTCCTTAACCTCACTCAACTGTGGTCTTTACCTAGCAACTCTAAAGGGATAGTGCAGGCAAAAAACTCAGTTGCTGATAATCCTTCCTTCCTCTCTGGGAGGTCTTTCCCTGCCCTGTCCTTCCAATATCTGAAGCAGCTACTGAAAAAATCCTGATAAATCTGGTTTATGTGGGAGAAGAACTTGGGTCAAGGTGCTGGAGAAGAAGGTTGTGGCAAGCTATGGAGCGTGATTAAGATACCCTGGCAACTTGGAGCACCCAATCGTAATGTATATTGATAGGAATGCATATTAGCCTGAATTATTATGCAAGGGGTGCAGGCCACAGTTGAAGAGGCCCCCTTTTGAGGAAACAGTTGCAGAAGGAATTTTGAGGTTTGTAGTGGGACACACAAACTCCTAGAGCAGGGCTAACACAAAGCAAAGGTGTGGGAATTCCTACTGAAGTCAACTTGAATAATGTGCCAGTATTTTGGGAACATGCAGTCCATGCTGTGTCCAGATGACAAACATTTGCAGAAACTATGCAGTGGGTCTAATCTGTTTGGTTTTCCCCTCCATTCTGCTAGGCTGTTAAGCGAGGAGAAAAAGTGGAATATAGGCAACTCTTGGAAAAGTTGAAGCAGAAGTTTCGTAGAAGCCATTCTAGTCCTCAACCAACAAGCTCCTACAAGTAAGTCTATGAAAACTTTAACTTCTGGGTGGTAACTTTATAGCTGTTGTGGAGGGGGATTAATCTTTCCTACTGTCAGGGTTCTGGACAGTGTCACAGGGCAGGTGTCAGGGCAAACTAATTTTTCAAAGACCAACACCTCCCTCCAGTTCCCTACTACAAAGCATGAATATTCTCTGAATGTTTATTCTAAAGGTTGTTTATGTTGATCCTTTGTTGATACGGTTGTGTTTCTGATACTCCTTTGTTCTCTCAAAGGTAGGATGCAGTTCTCGTGCTGGCAATGTAACTTCTAGTATAAAATTATCCAGCACTGGTTATTCTGTAGAACCATTAAAAAGAATATCTCTTCGTTTTGTTTGCAATCGATGAGTTTTTCCTTGCTCAGGAATCCTGTTTTATCTGAGAATGTGAAACTTCAGGTAAACATAGGGAATGCCAGAATTTTCTCTCTTCCTTTCTACCTCCCCTAGTCCTTTCCACACGAATTATCAGAAGTTTTCTCTCTGCATTACATTAAGTGGCCAAAGTCCCACTTATGTGTAGAATGCCAGTTCATTAAGCAACCTGCAAAGGAGAGCTCGTGTGTAGTTCTGATTTGTATATTATCGGCGCTGGGTAGATTTGATATCTTATAACTGTATCAAAAGTGTGCACAAAGGTAATAACACAAGTAAAAAGCCCCCAGAAAACCCAGAAGCCATTATCTTAGTGGAATAATTACCCTTCAAAGCTGTGCAGAAGAGGCCTAATTCAAGTAAAATAGTGATGCTGAGATAAAGCTCAATTTCCAGCATGCCCTTCTGTGCAGTAAGACAGTAGGAAATGCCATGCCTTCTCGCAGTTCCCTTTAAACGCTGTGGAACATGGTTCTTACCAAGGTTTAGAAAGTTCCCCAGTCTCTGTTCAGTGAATCACAGCTAGAAAACATGTGAATGCACGACTTCATAGCAGCATATTATATTTAAACATTCTGGTGCATGAAGACAATAGGGAAAACAGGGTCTTGTGTAATTTTAGGTGCAGTGGCCATAGCGTTTTAGGATACATCAGGACTCTGCTTTTGGTGTCTAAACTCCAGGTCGTTCATTATTGCAGTTTGGCTCCTATCTCAGAGCAGACCTGGAGCATGTGAAATGGGTTCCTTTCAGATGAAGCTAAACCAGAGAGTGTTCCCAGGGAATGGACCTAATAAACTCCAACTGCTAATGAGTAGATAGTCCCTGAGCCCAGAGTACAGCATGTCTGAAGTAAAATGTCCCAGAAGTACCTATGTTATGGACATCTCCTTCTCAGTGTCAGCATAACCTTTAGTAAATAGAATGAGACGAATTGGTCAAGGATGATTGAAATGAATCCTGTCTTGTCCCATAAAATAAAGTGACCTTCTCAGATTAATCCAGATATTCGTAGGATGTGCAAAGAATTTTTAAAGAAAAACTCAGAAAGCCACTGATTTACTGGTGAAAAGGTAAAGGAAACAAATATCACAATTGATTGCTCAGTCTTGAAATTCTAAAGAGACAGAAAATTTGATTTCTGTACTTTCAGTGTGCCTGAGTTGAAAGTAGCCGACCTTCTGAACGTATAACTCCCCATGGAAATGCCCTTTGCATTTGATCACAAGACTTGCAGGAGACAGGATGTTTCTGCCAAGGCATTAAACAGCTTAATTTTACATTACATATTTCTGTTGCTTTAACTGTGGCTTATAACTCTAATGTAGACCCTTGTACAACTGTATCATTTCTAGTGAATTGGTATGCGCTGATAACAAATGCCCTACCTATACAAATTCTGATTCTTCTCTGTTGCTTTTTGCTGCACCAAAGTGTTCAAGCCGATTCCAAGGAACCATCAATGACTCAGTTGGCAGAACCAAAATATGGAGAAAATTTCCATCCATCTACAACACTAAAGGCTGGTGAGTATCCCCAGGATTCAAATCTGTTCGACTTTGGAGATAGACGTCAAATCAAAACATGGCATTCCCTATACATTCTCACATGATATTCAAACTGCTTGCCAGAGTTCAAACTTCCCAATTATACAGTCATTTTATTTTTGAAATTTTTTAAATTTTTATTTATCACCCAGAAATCAAGAGCTACATACATCTTATGGCTTTTGAAACTTGACTTAATTGTTTTCATGTTCCTGCTTGTCTCTGCAGGTACTAAAAGCGTAGATGTTCACTGCATGGAAACAGGTGTCATCATGAGGTAGAGTCTCTTTTAATTGTGATTCTTGTTTCTTGTGGCTCTGTGTACATGTCTCTTTCAGCCTCCAGGGGTGGCCAGAAGATGACAAATGATATTTATCAATATGCTATGCTGTGGAAGAGCTACCTTGTGGCTCTGCAATTGCTCTCAAGCCAGTTGTGTCTCAAACACAGCTCCCATGCTAGAGCCATGCTGTGTGACAAACAGGGTTGTGCTGGTGTGGCGTTTGCTGGGTCATGGCGGTGAGGGCCGTACCGAGTTGTCCTTGAGTTTGCAGAAAGGAAGAGCAGAAAGGAAGCCCACAGGACTAGGAGCTCAGGTGGCTTCATGTTGTCTAGGGAAATGGGTTTTTGGTTGCAGTAAGCATAGCTACAGAGAGAGATTTCGTCTGGCAGTCTGATGTACACATCCTTTTGCAGTGACTTCCCCCTCTGAGGGAGGAGAAAGTGTGGATGGGAGCAGAGTGAGACTCAATAATCACTAAAATTAGTTTTTTAGCTAATTCTGTCCATATCCTTGTGCCCGCTTTAAACGCCAGCGCTATGTTTAGCTGTGCCACGCTGTTCTGTGCTTAAATTGTCAGTGGCTCACTTCGACAGGAGTGAAGGAAATAAAATAACTGATAGAATATGTTAGGCTCAGGTATGAGGACCATTTTCTTCCCTTTTTGTGCAGATTTAACTACTAACTGAAGTCGTTTGACAAAGCTTGTGATACCTACTCTTACCATGCTGGACTGGAAGCATAGAATACCATGAGAGTCTGTTGTAGGTCTCCCTCTTGAAAAAGGGGGTCTTTGGTGACAATGCAAATTCTTGTTTTTGAAGAAGGGACATATCTAAGGGCAACTTTAATGTCTGTGTATTTGTTTGCTCTTCAGAGTCTTCATGGTTTTAATGCAAATGGGGCATAGCCACTCTCTTGACTAGCCTATAGAAGGCAAGTAAACATCCTGTAGCTGTCCCATTTTTCATTCAATGTGCTGGTCTTAGTTTCCATAAGCTAACTATATTTGGATGCAAGTATAGTTACGGACGTTCGTGTCATACCTTGCAGTATAATACCTAGCACGCAGTATTTGTCACCGGTAAATCACAAAGCACTCAATAGAGGAAGGGCTGGTTGCTTCCCTGTTTTCCAAATAATGAAACTGTTAACAAGAACCAAAAGGAGCCTTGCACATGTGGATGGGGAAAAAAAAAAAAAAATTATGAAGCTCCCAGCTCTTCTTTCTATCCCAGTTTTGTTGCTCTGAAAGAATCGTGCTGGAAGCTGAGACCATATGGTCACATGTGTGCAGCCGAGGCTTTGGTCAGAATCAGAACTGAAAAAGCATTTTCTTATCCAGATGGTGAATTCTTGGCGATTCCATGGGAGAGTACAGGTACACAGCTCACTCTTCCCTCTCTTTCTCTCTCCCTCTCCTCACAGATACTCCCCAGCATCACAAGAATCTCAGAAACAGACAAACACAATGAAACAAGAGTTTGCAGTGGTAAGCTAGCGTTATTCATTATTTCACTTTTTAGGAAAATATAGCTATTTGCAATCAGAAATTTTTGCACTCTTCACTCACATGACTTGACAGTTTATGTATTTGTCCAGGTTGATTTTCCCTGGGAAGGTGGGAACATTGTTTGATGACTAGTGCTATTGCAAAGGGGTTTTCCACTGCCGTTAATTTTGTTTCTGGACTAGTATGAGAACACTACACTATAGCATTTTTATTCTTCCCTTTTAATTTGTTGGATATAGCCTCAAAATCTTTACTGGGCAGACATTGACCTGCAAAGCTGGACTTAAGTGGTGTCTTTAGTCTCATCTTGTTTTGTGGGATAGGAGGTACATCTCTTTGATTTTCATGTCTGGTCAGGACTGAGATCAAAAATAAAATTTTAATCATGGAAATCAGAAGTATTAATATCAATCTCAGCTTGATACTTGCATGTGGAGGCTTTGCCGGGGTTCCTTAATGCTAGCCGAAGCCGAACCAACTTTCTGCCTGTCTTGCCTCCATTTAATTTTGAGCACAGCACTATATGGGTGCACAGTTGGAAATCAGTCATCGATAAAAAGTAACTTTTGAGTTTGCTGGTTGCAGATGCATACAAAAACCCTTCCACGAGCAAGATTTTCTGTAGTGTCCCCCAGCAAGATAGATCAATAAATAAATAAATCTGTGTTTGATCACTAGCTTAACATGCTTTTGTCTAACAGGAAAAACGTGGAGCTGAAGTCTCAAAATCTGCATTGAGAATACATATGGCCAAACCATTACCTGCCTTTGAAGTGGAAGACGTGAAACTCCCAACCCTGGAAAACACAGTAGAAACCTTTACTCCACTCACAGAGGTACCATAGCTGACAGTCTGTTAGATGAAACAGTGGGCTGGGAAGCAGCTGGAAGGAACTCCATTTATTATGGGTGGTTCTTAAGGCTTTTTTGAAATCTTTAAGAACTTGGGTTTTACCTGTTACCGAGTGTCTGCAGCTGGTGACTTTACAGTGCAAGGGTCAGCACTAAAGCTGGTCTATAGGATTTAAAGGATTTAAGCATGTTATGCTCCATGCAGTAACAGTTATGCTAACCTAAGGGGTTTGTGGGGCTTCTCTTCCCAGGACAAAAATTAGTCTGGGTTTAACAATGGTCTCCCGGAGCACTGCCAACCTGATTCATGCGGTTACATTGGATCTGCCTCTTAACTTGACCTACCATGGAGACAGAACCTGAAATAAAGGCTTTTGCTGTGGTGTTGCATTGCTTGGGAGAGACCTGAGCATCTTGTGTATGTCCTCAGGATGTCACAGAGTTGTGGATGTACTGCATGTAGCAGTGGTCACAGGAGTTAACTTAGTTAACTTGCATAGTTAACTCCTATGCAAGGGAGTGGGAGTTCAGGTTCCCCTGCTTGTATGAATTTTAGCTGCTTTTATTCTTTGGAATTGCAGTCTAATTAAGCACTGGCTTGTTTTTTTGCCTGATGAGGATTGAGTTGGAAAGGGCCATCAAATCCAGAGTTTACAAAGTCTGCAGACTGATGACCAGGGGGTTTTCTTATCTTGCTAGCCTCAGATTCAACCAAGAAGAAGATGCTATTCGAGATCTGAGTATTTTATACTAATAGTCCTAGTGGTTTATTTGCATTCCTTAAGCAGACTTAGATGGAAAGATCCAAATCGCAGCCAGTTGCATGCACAAACCGCCTTGGTTTCCCCCTTTATGGTTATTTCAGTTCCCTTTGAAGTCCTCCCATCTTCACATTCTTTCAGGCTCATGGCTTAGCTGTCTTGCTACAGAGAATGTCTGCTGGTGTTGGCTTAAACTTCAGTATTGCCAGGGCTGCAGCATCATGTGAGGAAAGGTGTTTGCTGTACTTCTGCTCACTTTTCAGCTGCTTTAGTATATTTGCTTGTCCATGTGTTTGATCTCTGCTTTCTTGGTGGAAACAAAAGGAAGCAAACCTGGGCTCTTCAAAGTTAGGATGCTGAAAGAAACCAACCAACAAAAAAGTGCTACTGCTAACTTAGCAAAAAAACAGCAAAGCCAGTTGCTCTGTCACCTGAGCTTCATTCCAAGCCGTGTTTCAGTTGAAAGCTCTCCACAGGTTAGCGTGCTCAATACTCTGTTTCACAAGTCCTTCCCCATTTAATTGTTTTTATTGCTCAGGACCACATTTAAAGTCGTTCTTCCAGGTTACTTGATACAGTAGGCTCACAATTAGACTGTAATCTGGGATATGCATCCTCCAAAACTGCACAATGCCTAAGAGAGCTTGTGCTTCCTTTTTACTAGTTGGTGGAGACATAGCTGCTATCTTATTGATCACATCAGTTGGAATTTAATGGTCCATCTTGCCATTTTATTCCTAAAATCTGGATCTCCTGCGCCGGTCCCTTGACCTTACTCCCATTTATGGCAAAACCAGCTTTCAGAAGAATTTGAACTATTTTATTCCCCTTCTCAAAAACTTCTTCTGCTGTGTTGCCCCATATGATAATGTCATCAATGTACTGCAAATGTTCTGGAGCTTCACCCTTTTCCAGTGCAGTCTGGATAAGCCCATGGCAAATGGTGGGGCTGTGTTTCCACCCCTGGGGCAATCGATTCCAGGTGTACTGGACGCCCCTCCAGGTAAAAGCAAACTGGGGTCTACACTCTGCTGCCAGGGGGATTGAGAAGAATGCGTTAGCAATATCAATCGTGGCATACCACTTGGCTGCCTTGGACTCCAGCTCATATTGGAGTTCTAACATGTCCGGCACAGCAGCACTCAGTGGCGGCGTGACTTCATTCAGGCCACGGTAGTCCACGGTTAGCCTCCACTCTCCATTAGATTTTTGCACTGGCCATATGGGGCTGTTAAAGGGTGAGCGGGTCTTGGTGATCACTCCCTGAGCTTCTAGTTGGCGAATCAGCTGATGAATGGGAACCAGGGAGTCCCGGTTGGTGCGGTATTGTCGTCGATGAACCGTTGTGGTAGCAATCGGCACCTGCTGTCCTTCAACCTTCAGCAACCCCACAACTGAAGGGTCTTCTGAGAGACCAGGCAAGGTGGACAACTGTTTAACTTCCTCCGTCTCCAAAGCGGCTATGCCAAAAGCCCACCGATACCCTTTTGGGTCCTTAAAATACCCTCTCCTGAGGTAATCTATGCCAAGGATGCATGGAGCATCTGGGCCAGTCACAATGGGGTGCTTTTGCCACTCATTCCCAGTAAGGCTCACGTCAGCCTCCAGTACAGTCAACTCTTGGGATCCCCCTGTCACTCCAGAAATGCAAATAGGTTCTGCCCCTCTATAGCTTGATGGTATTAAGGTGCACTGGGCACCTGTGTCCACGAGAGCCTTATACTTCTGTGGGTCTGATGTGCCAGGCCACCGAATCCACACATTCCAATACACCCGGTTGTCCCTTTCCTCCACCTGGCTGGAGGCAGGGCCCCTCTAATACTGGTCATAATACTCATTACTCACTTGTTGGGGAAAAGACTTCGAGGTTCCTTCGAGAGGATCAGAAGCAAGGTCAAGTCTTCTACTCTGTCTGGGGAACTGTCCACTGGAAACTGGGGCAGCACTCTTCCAGGAGGGATCCCTTTTCATCGTTGTTTTCCCTTGCAACTCCTGTACTCGTGCCCGTAGGACTGAAGTAGGCTGTCCATCCCACTTCCTCATGTCTTCTCCATGATCACGCAAGTATGACCACAGAGTAACTCGTGGTGTGTATCCCCTGTGTTCTCTGTCTTGAGTGGGGAAATGTCTGCTCCTAATAGCCGAGATGCTGGCCTGTGCAGGTGGGAAGTAAGAGATGCTCTCTTCAAGTTGCTGGACCTTCCGGGACAGTTTCTCCACAGCTGAGACAAGAGGAGAGGACAAACTTCCTTCATATTGCCGGAGTCGGGCAGCCACCTCATCCACTGTCGGTCCCTTCTCACATTTCCATTCCATCACTGCCAGCAAGCTGGCATTTGATGATAGTGCACTCTGTACAACCTTCTGCCACATGGGCCTTGTACGGTGGATCTCATCAGGATCTGTAGATATCTGTACATCATCCAGGTCATAATAAATCATCTCCCACATGGCTAACTCCCTCAGGTACTGGATACCTCTCTCCATGATGGTCCACTTGCTTGGATGACATACAACATCCTCACTGAAGGGGTATCTTTCCCGCACACCTAACAGGAGTCGCTTCCAGAGGCTGAGGGCTGGTGTCTTCTTCCCAATCGCCTTGTCAATGCCCCCTTCCCTGGCCAGAGATCCCAGCTGCCTGGCTTCCCTGCCCTCTAATTCCAGGCTACTGGCCCCATTGTCCCAGCATCTGAGCAGCCAGGTGACAATATTCTTACCTGGAAGTCAGCTGAAATCTTTTCGCATATCCCACAGCTCGCTCAGGGGCAGGGATCGGGTGACTGTCTCTGCTTCCACCTCTTCCTTCTGTTCTCATGATGACCCTGTTTCTTCATCATCCTTTGCTAAGCAAATTGATTTCTTGGTGTATTTCTTCTTCTGGATAGGGGAAACTGATATGGGCATGGCTTGGATTTCAGATTTGGCTCCAGTGTCTATGCCTGGGGTCAGGGTGGCTGCAGTATCTGCTTCTGTGTCCACCACCAGGACTGGATTAGCCGCAGCACCTGCTGCAGTGTCCACCCCTGGGGTTGGAGCAGCCACAGCACCTGCCACAGAAGTGGCAGTGGCCACACTGCCTGTGAACCTGTTCCCCTCTCTTCCTGCTGAGGATGTTACACAGGCTTGAGCAGTGTCTGGTAGATACTGGCCAGCACCCAGCACAGGGCAGTGAGTTGTGCCTCTCTGGAATAGGCACCACATCTTCCCTTCAAATACTCTATCACTTTATCAGGGCTCCAGGGTGAAGTCCCAAATCATTGGAGGCGAAAAGCTCTCTAGATACCTGCCCATATTCTCCCACATTCCATGCCACCCAAGATTATCCGGCCTTGGGGCAGATCTCTGTGTGGTAGTCTTAAATAGTTGTTCGGCCCTAAACAAGACCTGGAGCACATTCATGAGACAAAGCAAAAAGACCATGCTGGTTTCAACATCCCAAGGGTATTTGAAATTCTAAAAAACTGGCACACCTGGCCCGAAGGAGAAAGAAAAGGTAGGAGAGCTGGGGAGAGCATCCCCCTCTGTTTCCCCCATAGGCTGGGTATGATTCTTAATAAATTATGAGAGACAGTGCCCAAGATATGGGCAGGACAACAATACGGCATAAAGACTCCCCAATAACCTTCTGACCAGTGATGCCATCATATCATACATTGATATTACACAGGATAGCAAAATTATAATCCTGATCCCCCTCCCAGAGGTAATAAACATCATCACAGGGAGTACATAAAGCATATAGGAATTTACATAGCAGAGCCAGGAGAACAAAGCAGGCAACATGGTGACCGGCGCCTATTCCACTGATACAACAAAATCACACAGCAAATTCATTTAGCAAGCCCTGGTCAGATTTTGTCATAGCCTCAACCCTCCGAGTGCCCCACATTGGGCGCCAAAAAGGACTGTTGTGGTTTAGCCTTAGATGGCAGCAAAGAACCACATGGTAGATGTTAGTTCACTCTAACACCCCACGGCAGTGGGGAGAGGATTGGAAGAAAAAGGCAAAACTCCGGGGTTGGGACAAAAACTGTCTAACAGAACAACAAGTAGAACAAGGAAAACAGTAACAGTAACACGGATGGAGAAAGATATAAACATGATTACGATACTGACCGCTGACCCGGACCCGTCGCCAGCCCTGCATTTCCTGTCACCCCTCCCTTTCCCTGCCAGCTCCCGGCTACCCCCTGGGCATGGCTTACATAGGGTGGAATAGCTGTGCCCCTGCTAGAGCCAGGGGAGAATTAACTCTATCCCTCCCAGAAACCAGGACAATTGTTCATTTCAGGCCATGGAGAAAGAGATCACTGCCGCATTTGGTAAAGGTCATGCAGATGAAATCATGAGCAGTATCTTCAAACTAAAGGTCACTCGGGAGGACATCCACACCCTAAGGAACCAGTCCTGGCTAAATGATCAGGTAAAACTAGCTGCAGCACAGGGATATTCTAAGTCAGCATTTATTTTAAAATACCTCTTCACGGTGTACAGAAGTCTTTTCAAAGTTATTTGACAGCCTCCACTGCAGAGCCTAGAAATCTCTGTACCGTCCTTATTTTATCTCCTAAAGGGTCTAGTGTTTCAGGAAGTTCATTTACTCCTTGTGTTCTGCAGCTTCCAGGAGTTAGTTTAGGTTATTGGAGTGGGTGGAGGTGTTTTTATCGAACTGCAGATGGAACCAAGTGCAAAATTCTCAGAACAAAAGCTGACAGCTGAGGCTGGAGTTTTCTCTGCTGTGTACTTAAGGGTGTCTAGGCAGGACATGTTGCTGTATTTTTCATTTGGTAAGCTAGTTTCTTATTTTACATCTCACATTTACTCTTTATGGTACAGATCGTTAATTTCTACATGTGTCTTGTGATGGAAAGAAGTAAGAAGGAAGGGTATCCAGCAGTCCATGCTTTTAGTACATTTTTTTATCCCAAACTATCTTCTGGAGGATACAGAGCAGTAGCAAGATGGACAAAGCATGTGGATATCTTCAAATATGACATAATTTTAGTGCCTGTTCACCAGAAAATGCACTGGACTCTGGTGGTGAGTCAAACTGATTTTTTGTTGGGAATTGGATGGGGAGAAAAAAATCTAGCAAGAAAAGTCATTTAGATTTGGACAGGACATGGTTGTGCTTTGTCTAACAGTCACCTTTTCATAACAGGTCATGGACTTCAGAGAGAACACTGTCAAACATTTTGATTCAATGGGACAAAAAGGGGATAAGATTTGTCGAACTTTGCTGTAAGTAACTGCTCAGTCACTGCTTTTATGTTGTGAATTATGAGAAGGTTTTAGGATTTTGTCCCTGCGTAACATGACTGCACATTTCCTGGAGAAAACAACGCTTTCATCTTTCTTGTAGATAATGAACCAGAAATCTTGGCTTTGCTTCCTGCGATTTGTCTGACATTGATTACTGATCTAGTCTCACATCGTCCCCTCCACCCAGGGTCTTGGATGCCTGGGCTCTGCCACCTTCTCACTCTGTGCACAGGCATATATGTTACAGTCCTGTGGCACACGTTACTGGCTTTGTTAGTAATCAGTAAAACTGGGCTATTGATGACAGGGAAGAATTTCAGGGAAGAAGCATTTCAGGATACACTGGGTGCTATTTATATTTCTGACAAGAATAGAACAGCCCTGCAGAGGCAAACCGAGTGTTGGTTCAGTTGAGTACTCACCTGACTGCTTCACAGCAGATGCCTGGGAAAGGCTGTAAGAACAGGTCTGCGTCCAATATTTTTTTTTCTGGTGGCCAGGGAACTTGCTCAGCCAGAGGTATTGGCCCAAAAGCTTTTGTATTTGGTCTTTCAGAGGGGCAGGTAGTATGTGGGACTCACTCACGCAGTGGAATTATGGCATTATGAGTCCTTACTTGGTTTTTATGTTCTTCCTCTGATAACATGTGATTTGGGGTATTTGAACCTCTCCTAAGCAATGAAGGTAGGCTTTTGTGGAAGTCTCTGTTGGAATTGTTGGTCTCATTCCTAGCCAATAGCCTACAGCCTCTCACAGTATTTGTAAATTTAGGATTCAGATTTTTCCTCCAAACACCTTAAATCAGCTGCTGTGAGAATCCTCTGATGTTTTACTGTCCTGCCATTCATTTTCCTGTGATGCTTCAGCAGCTTAGGGCATTTTTTGTTGGCCTGAATTACAGAGATGAAGAGTGGGTTTGCTTTTGTTTTAAACAGCAAATACCTGCAAGAAGAAAGTTGTGATAAGAGAAATATGAGAATGGATCTTTCAGAGTGGACTATTCACAGCATGGGGGCACCTGTAAGTGATCACTACTTGGATTTGGGATGAGAACTATCACTCTTTGTTACAAAGTTCTTTACGCACTTTTTAATAAGTCCAGGGCTTTAGAGAACAGCCATAAGCATCTTCTTATGGTACCACATCAACAAGTGGCACAGGAAACCATGCTGGGATGAAATCTTTAAGCAGTGTCTGTCCTCACTGGCTGAATACTTTCTTTTTTTGTTGTTGTTTTTTTCTTTTTTTTTAAATTAATCTGCCATGTTAAGATGAATCTGACTTTGCCCCCTTTTCCCAACTCAAACATACAAAACTGTGTGGCAGTTGCCAGAGAGCGTATTTTGCAGCAGAAATCCCAGCCTGTGAGGAAGCAAAGGGTTGAGCTGGTGTTTCTCAACAAGTTAATAGTAAAAAGCAGCATGTAAAGATTTGAGAAACATCACTAAAGAAAGGCAGTGTGAAGCCTCAAGACACCTTACAGGGAGGAAGGCTGTTGTCCCTTTATCAGCCTGCCAAGAATTTGGGTTGTAACATCCAAGTATAGGAAGCAGAGGGTGCTGGAGCAGGTCCAGAGAAGGGCAACAAAGCTGGTGAGGGGTCTGGAACACAAGTCTTATGAGGAGAGGCTGAGGGAGCTCGGGGTGTTCAGTCTGGAGAAGAGGAGGCTGAGGTGAGGCCTTGCTCTCTGCAACTCCCTAAAAGGAGGGTGTAGCCAGGGGGGTCAGTCTCTTTTCCCAAGTCACGGGCAATGGGACAAGAGGAAACAGCCTCAAGTTGCTCCAGAGGAGGTTCAGATTGGATATCAGGAACAATTTTTACCCGGAAAGGGTTCTTAAGCCTTGGAATGAGCTGCCCAGGGAAAGGGTTTGAGGCACCATCTCTGGAAGGATTCAAAAGCCGTGTTGACATAGCACTCAGTGACATGGGTTAGTGACTTTTTTTTATCAGAGTTATGTTGACGGTTGGACTCGATGTTCTTAAAGGTCCCTTCCAAACCCAGACAATTTTATGATTTTGTGATGAAGGGCAGTTAATTGGGTCTATTCCTTGTGTTGGGGAGTGGTTATTAGGGATTATGCAAGTTCAGGAGTGTCTGGTTAGTGTGTGGGGGAGTAATGTGTGCTACTTCCAAATTGCTTTTCTTTTAAGATAGAGGAAAATTCTTTATCATCTTTGCATTTGATAGGAAATTCCTCAGCAACAGAATGGAAACGACTGTGGTGTTTTTATATGCAAATACGCAGATTACGTGTCCCAGGACAAAATGATGTACTTCACACAGGTGGGTAAAGGTTATAAACAACTCCAGGCTCTTTTGCACCACAACAAAGAGCCGGGAAGTTATGCAGCGGCTGTTGATTGTGTCCGGGGCAGGGACTGAGGTTTTGTATCTTTCTCTGGTTTTGGGACAGAGTTCCTGGGGTTGGAATGTTCAAAGGGGCCTCATCAGGCCAGAACTGTGGTCTCCATCTTTCCAGCCAGTACCTGCTCCCAGTGAGGCTCCTCTTGGGCGAGACGCTGCAGAAGAGGGTTTCACCCTTTGACCAGTTAAGACAGTGGTTATTTTCCAAGGCAGCGCTCTTCTCTGGAAGTGCTTGTAAGCTGTTGTGTAGGCAAGGAAATCTGGGGTTGGTGGGTTGTCATGTCACCTTCTTAGGAGCTGTGTGGATGAAACCCATGTTGTACCCAAACACAAGTGTTGACAGTTCTTAAAAGGAATTTCATATTAAAGAATCAGCTGGGTGTTTCTGCATATTTTCTGCCTCTTTCAGCCAAGACTTAGTATTTACTGGGTTTTCTTTTCTTTTCAGGATGACATGCCTTACTTTAGAAAGAAGATGGTGTGGGAAATTCTCCACAAAAAATTGATTTGAAACATGCACTACTAGAGTAGCACTGTGATCACCGTAGGGTGACAAATTCTTATTTTAGTTACTTTCCTAATAACTTATTTGAGCCAGCAGCAGCACATGAGGTTTTTCTCTTTAGGATAAGAAATAATGGTTAAGGTTGTTGGGTTTTTTTTTTTTTTCCCTATATTTTGGAGACAATAACTCTCTTTGAAATGAGCTCATTCAAGTCAAGTGCAAGTCAGAAAGTTGGATATGACCTCACCAAGGGAACAGTTAAGAGCAAGTACTGAGAACTTCCATCGTTGAGAGGATGGCTCGTACCTTACAGCACACGTGGCCACGTCATGGACAAACAGGACTCCTCTGCAATGGTGACAGTGGTGTTACCTGAACTTTGCTTCCCAATGACAACGTGGTGAGCTACTGCTTCCTCAAAGAGAGTTTTCTTCTGTTTCTAGAATAGCTGCCATCTACATTTTTCCTAGACCTGGATTTGTGAAGACCATCAAAAGAAACCATTCGCCATCTTTTAATTTGCAGTACAACCCCCTGTAGCTGGGGTTGGTTTATAGGGTTTGGTTTTTTGTTTCCGGTTGTTATCATCTAATGTGATTTATTTCTTGTTATTTATTTCTTTTTATTAAAATATTTAAATTATATAAAGAGCCTTACTGGACTGAAACTTTACCTGATAATGAGAGTGAGCAAG
>VZRU01000048.1:7391-25526 GCA_013398155.1 Pedionomus torquatus | reverse complement strand
GGGGAAGATGGAAGGGGAGTAAAACCCAGAAGTGGGGGGAGGCAGTGCCTGCTGTGCCCCCCCTGCCCCCCAAGGGTGATGATGTGCTGATGGCCAGCAGCACCAAAACCAGGGTACCGCCAAGCAAAGAACTCCCATGGGTGGCACTCAGGGAGGCAAACCCAGAGCATGCAACCAAAGGCATGCTCTCCGCTTGTCCTTTAGCTGTGGGTGTCTGTGTGTCCCTGTCCCCCCCTCCCCAGCCACGGGCCCCACCCTGCACTCGGCATACCTTGAACTGAGCCTCGGGCGGCCCCGTGATGATGACCATCCGCTCACTGGCGTCAGGACCTTCTGCCGGGGCGATCTACAGAGGGATGCGGGAGAAGAAGCGTTAATTTTGTTCCCACTTTGGGGCAAGACCATCCACCTGTGTGAGATGTCCCCCTCTCCCCACGCAGGGGTATTTACCCCTCCCTTAACACAAGAGCATCACAGAATCACAGAATATTCATGGTTGGAAGAGACCTCTGCGATCATGGAGTCCAACCATCCCCTCCCACCCAAGCAGGGGTGGTAACTGGGGTGTTGCAGGACTGACCGTCTAGTAAACAGGGGAGCAAAACTGCTCCCTGGTGGACCTCTTGGTCACTGCCCTTGGCAGTAGGAAGGGGAAACTGAGGCACAAAGGGCCAGACGGGTCCCTCAGCGCCTTCCTCACCTTGATGGAGGCACCCGCAAACCGTGCCAGCTGCCGGATGTGCTGCCCCTTCTTCCCAATGATAGCGCCCACCGCCTGAGTTGGGATGAACAGGTTGACAACCTCCTGCTCCGGCTGCTGCGAGGGCAGGGAGGAGCAAGAGGATCAGGGGACCAGCCAAACAAGGAACAAGGTTGCCCACCCCCCCCACCAGCATCCCAAGGCAGTGGTTGCCCGCTCCAGCCCCATGCCCACGCTCCCAAGGTGCTGGAGAAAAGATCATAGAATCATAGAATGGTTAGAGTTGGAAGGGAACATAAAGACCATCCAGTCCCATCTCTTGCCCTGGGCAGGGGCACCTCCCACCAAACCTGGTTGCTCAAAGCCGCATCCAGCCTGGCCTTGAACCCCTCCACAGATGGGACAGCCACAGCTTCTCTGGGCAACCTGGGCCAGGGTCTCACCACCCTCACAGCAAAGAAGGTTCTCCCCCAGATCTCACCTCAACCTCCCCTCTTTCAGTGCCAAACTCTTCCCCCTCATCCTATGACTCCCCTCTCTCATCAAAAGTCCCTTCCCAGCTTTCCTGGAGCCACTTGAGAGACTGGAAGGTCTCCCTAGAGCCTTCTCTTCTCCAGGATGAACAGTCCCAGCTCTCTCAGCCTGTCCTCACAGCAGAGGGGCTCCAGTCCTCCATCCATCTCTGGGGCCCTCCGCTGGACCAGGTCCAACAAGTCCATGTCCTTTCTCTGTTGAGGACTCCAGAGCTGGACACAGGACTCCAGGTGGGGTCTCACGAACACAGAGTAGAGGGGGAGAATCACCTCCCTCTACCTGCTGGTCATGCTTTTTTTGATGCAGCCCAGGATATGGCTGGCTTTCTGGGCTGCCAGCACCAGCTCGTGTGCAGCTTCTCATCCATGAGCACTCCCAAGTCCTTCTCCTCAGGGCTGCTCTCCAGCCATTCTCTGCCCAACCTGTATTTGTGCCTGGGATTGCCACCTCCCAGGTGCAGGACCCTGTACTTGGTTTGGTTGAACTTCATGAGGTTTTCAGGAGCCCACCTCTCCAGCCTGTCTAGTTCCCTCTGGATGGCATCCCTGCCCTCCAGCATGCCGACCACACCACACAGCCTGGTCTTTCATGGATCTCATGGAGAGGGGTGTCAGGCACTTACAGGGTGCTGATGGGGGAAGGCTCCAGTTGGGGATGCTCCGTACACACCCGAGAGATACACCGAGGAGCTCTACAGTGGGAGAGAAAATGGGGGGTCAGTGACAGCCCCAAACTGCCAGCCCCTTCCTGGCCACCCCCAGCCTGATGCAGAGCAGCATGCCACTACCGTGAGCTTGACAGGGACATGTGGACACTCTTCAGCCCCTGAGCCCCCCTCCAGAAAGCACTGGGGCACCTCAGGGTGAGCTGCAGCCCCGATCTTGTGCCTGTAAGCACAGCGCAATGGGACTGGGTGGTGGATGGGGGCTCCCAGTTTCCCCCAGTCCCTCACCACTGCTATTTTTCTAGCTGTGTCCTGCCAGAATTTGTAGCAGAAAAAACAGCCCCTAAGGCCTTTCAGAGCAGCCACAACCCTGGAGAGCCAAAACTACAACCACCACTGGTCCCTTGTGGAGAAGGTGGGAGTTTGATGAGAACTGAGCAAAAGGTCTGGTTTGGCTCCAATTTCCATCACCATTTCCCTTCTCCAGTTGCAAGAGAAGAAAAAGCCAAGGCTAAAGAAGATATTCTTCCAAGACCTGGGCTGGGGACGGGGTGAAAGCAACCAAAAGCAATGGGTGTGTGCCAGCACCCCAACCCAACCCAGCTCAACTCAACTCAACCCAACCTAACTCTTCTTCAAAGATACGTCTCAAGATACATCAGACACTTCTCTTCACAGCAGACACAACTAGCTCTTGCTCTGGATTCCAACAAGCACAACCAGATGCTACCTGCAAAGCACCATTTCTCGGGTGGAGGAGGAGCAGACTCAGCTCCCCTGCCCTTGGCAGACACTGCTCTCACTCTCAGCTCCCCCCCTATTTAAACGCACCACATGAAGGTTTTGTGCTTCTCACACTGAGCTCACACTCCCTGCACCCACCCTCTACTTCCTGGCCATGTTTGTTCCATGTCTCCTAAACCGAGTCCTCTCCTGCCCAGCCAGTCCTCATAGCCAGGGTAGGCATTGCACCTCCCCAGTTCCCCCAGCTCCTCATGAGGGCAACAAAGATGCTGGAGGGATTGGAGCATCTCCCTGAGCAGGAAAGGCTGAGAGAGCTGGGACTCTTGAGCCTGGAGAAGAGAAGGCTGAGGGGAGACCTTCTTCATGCTCACAAGGAGCTGAAGGGTGGGTTGAAGGAGGATGGAGCTGGACTCTTCTCAGTGGTTCCCAGTGACAGGACAAGGGGCAATGGGCACAAGCTAGAACACTGGAAGCTCCATTCCAATACAAGAAAGAACTTCTTTTGGGTGAGCCCCTGGAAGAGGCTGCCCAAGGAAGGTGTGGAGTCCCCTTCTCTGGAGACCTTCAAGCCCCACCTGGATGCAGCCCTGAGTGATGAGCTCTGGGCAACCTTGCTTTAGCAGGAGAGTTGAACTGGGTGGTCTCTAGAGGTCCCTTCCAGCTCTGGCAAGCTGAATCTGTGATTCCATGATTCCTCATCCTCCATCCTTGCTAGGTCTCTGAGCTCCAGAGTTGAAGCTACAGCCACCACCCCCAGGTCCTGCTGAGGATGGTCAGAAACGACCACTCTGAAGTGTGAAACACAAAGTACTTGGGGGAAGGAGCTGCTGCGGAGCCAAGCTGGTTTATTAGTTTGGGGTTGGGTTTTTTTTGCCTGCTCCTTGTTTTACTATAAAAAATTATGGCAGAAGTGATTGCTTCTGGGCACGTTTAGTTTGGAGAAGAGGAGGCTGAGGGAAGACCTCCTTGCCCTTTACAGCTACCTGAAAGGAGGTTGTAGAGAGGTGGGTGTTGGCCTCTTCTCCCAAGGGAATCATGACAGGACCAGAGGAAATGGTCTGAAGTTGGGGCAGGGGAGGTTCAGATTGGGTATTAGGAAGAATGAATTCACTGAGAGGGTGGTCAGGCACTGGAACAGCCTGCCCAGGGAGGTGGTGGAGTCACCATCCCTGGA
The DNA here is from genome assembly GCA_013398155.1 of Pedionomus torquatus. Taxonomy (NCBI): domain Eukaryota; kingdom Metazoa; phylum Chordata; class Aves; order Charadriiformes; family Pedionomidae; genus Pedionomus; species Pedionomus torquatus. The sequence goes on along the minus strand of VZRU01000048.1, from coordinate 21,710 downwards.
AGCATTTCAGAAACGTGTAGACATGGCACTTTAGGGCATGCGCTGGTGGCTGAGATTGTTGAACTCGGTGATTTGTTTTGTGGGTTTTGGTGGAGGGGATTTTTTGGGGTTTGGCTTGGTTTTTGTGTGTATGGTTGGACTTGATGATCCCAAAGGCCATCAAGTTGGAATCTTCCAACCATGAAGATTCTGTGAAGATTCTGCTCCTCTTGGCCTCACCCCAGGGTGGCTTCAAAAAGGCCCCACAAATCTTTGGGGGAGCCCACACCAAATGTTCCTGCCCGACTGCTCTCCATCACACCAACCAACGCTCAAGCAAGCACTTCCCCAAGGAAAGGAGGACACAACGCGGGCAGAGCATCCACCCTTGGCGGTGCCCAGACAGACAGACTGAACCGACCGACCGACCCTCTCAGTGCCACCGCAACCAATGGCACTCATCCGCTACCTCCGCACAGCCAGCCTGGCACTCACCGTTCGCCTCTGACTGCTCTGCTGCTGGTGTCAGCAGGAAAAGAAAACAGCACAAGTAAATTGACCCGCGCGCCGCTTGCCGCACAGCCCAAAGCCTCGTGGTAGTGGCATTTAGAGACTTAAAAGGGACAGAACCCAGAGCCTGGCCACCCTAAGGGCCCTCTGCAGGTGCTACTGGGTTGGGGATGGACCTTCTCCATCAGTGCTTTGGCCGGTGTCTCTGCCCAATGCTGGAATGTCCCTAGCCATGTGCAACCTCCCTGGTTCCGAAGCCACTTCCAAGGCTTGCTGGAGCAGCCCCAAAGCCCCAAGAGGAGAACCCTCTCCTCCAAATCCAGGTGAGGATCGGTTCCTGGCAGGCACAACCCTTGGGGTGCCAGGGACAGGGATGGAGGCAGATGGCTGCACCAGGGGCACTGCTCGTCCCCTTTCACACCACACTCCCCTATGCCCTGCAGCAATGCCGGTGCCACTGGGACCAGACCCGCAGGGCACAATTGAGTCCACACCGTCACAACCCAGCAGTGGGTTTGGGTCAGGACTGAAGACCATCTATCGGTCTCTCCACACTGGCATCAGCACAGGCTGCCCAAAGCCACCTGCAGAGAGCAGCACCCTAGGGACACCATGAACCCTTAAGCACAGGTGAAACCAAGCTCAGCCCAACACAGGAATGTGGCTGATCTTCCTGGGGAGCTAAATCCAAGGAGGGACCAGCCACATTCATTCTGTCTTCTCCATTTCGTTGCTGTGATGAACATCTTCCCCAAAATGGCCAAGAGCTCTTGTTCAAGGCTCCCCGTAAGATGGCTCCTATGGCTATGGTGTCCACCCAAACCCAACAGCTATTGCATGAGAATCTAGAGACCACTCTGCCCTCAAGAAAGCACCCAAAAATCTCATGCACTTACTGCAAATGGGTGGTAGGGAGCAGCTGCCGCAGCCCCTCGGGCCCCCGGGCTGGAGGGGAGCATGGACAGTCCCGTTGAGAAGATGCCCAAAGCACTGAGGTTCAGTCCAGGGATCAGGTTGGCTTGTTGCTGGGAAAGCAAAGACACATGTAAAAGGCAGAGTGGGGATTTTGGAGTTCTCACCACATAGGGTGGACATGATGGGTGAGGGCCAATCCTGGTCATAACAAATCAACAACCCCCACCCCCCAGTTTTCTTCTGGCCACCTCAGCAGTGGCTTTAAAGGGGTGTCCTAGGCAGGAGGGTTGGAAGCTTACATTGACAGCCACCACGTCATTCTCATAGGCCTCTCGCAACTTCTTCATGATCTCCACTTCGGCATTGGAGCACGCCTCTGTGCTGCCTTTCACTGTGATGGTCCTCTCGGGGTTATAAATGGTTAAATCCTGCAATCTAGACCACAGATAAAACCAGAGACACAGTTATGCTTTCTCCCCAGTCAAAAAAAAAAAAACCCAAGGAAAGTTCATATTAAAGATAAGGGCTCCTCCTGAGACCATGTGGAACCCTGTGCCCTCCCCTTGCCAACGCCACCATCCACCTCGGATGATGTCCACCTGGCATGGGGAACGTGCTAGGTATGGGAGGATGTAACCGCTCTGTTCTCTGGCTCCAGCGCTGCCCATACCATGTCGGATAGAGGGGGGTGGCTTGGTGTTCACTGGGACTTACGGGGAGATGGTGATCTTTGTGCCCGTGTCCTGCTCAATCTTCTTCAGGTTGCGTCCCTCCTTGCCAATCAACCTCCCCACCAGACTGTTGTGTGCTAGGATTTTCAAGGGAATCTCTTCTGTTCTGAAATGGATTAAAAAATAAAATCTAATGGTCCATCTGGCCAGGAAATGAGTTTTCAAGCAATGGGCACTAATGTCTGAAGGAGCAGAAGAACCACCACTGTTTCCCAGCACTGTATCTCCTCAGCTTCTGTGGAACAGGAAGTCAGGAACTTCCCAGACCCAATGGAACATCTGTATTTCACGAGGTTTTGTTCTCTAAGTTTGCCTCCATGCTCATTGTACCCATCCAAGCTTCTGGTCTCTACAACACTGTCAACCACAACATGGAGAAGTTATTAAGTTCTAAGGTTTTAACTGACCTGTGGGTATATCCTGACACTTCTAATGCCAGCATTCCCTCAGGAGTTGGGAGGTGACAGAAGTGGAGAAAAGCTCCACTGATGGCTCACATCACCTCCCCTCCTCCAAACCTGACTGTTTTACTGAGCCAAGGACACTTACGACTTAGTTTCATCAGCCTCCTTCTGCATGATATCAAGGATCATGCGACATGCTTCGGAGCACCCCTCTGGTGTAGCATGGATGGTGATGGGCTTTTCGGCAGCACCGGCGTTCTCCTTCCGATGGATGTCAACCCTATGGTGAAACAACCAGCAGAGAGGAGCCCCCTGAGACGCATCTGGTGTCACACAAAGGTTTTTGAGAGCTCAGGAGCTGAGCTTGCTCCTCACAGAAAAGCTCATTTCAACACCTGCTCAAGCTTCGGGGTCAACCTAGGTCTCACTTATGTATATCTACTGTCACCCGGGCTCACACAAGCCCAGGCAGTGTTTCACTTCAGTTACCTTAAATCAGATTTGAGCTACGTTCACCATTATGACCCGAGGTCTGCCTAGGAGCTGAAGGATGTCAAACAACATCAAACAAAGCATCAAGAGGGGGCAGAACAACTCCTCAACTGGACAAAACCCTGAGCAACCTGGTCTATCGTCTTTGACACCAGTCCCGCTTAGAACAGGAAGCTTATTAGAGGTCTCCAGAGGTCCCTTCCAACCTAAACCTCTCTCTGTACAACACTTGAGGCTGTCCAGAGACCAGCAGCTGCCACGACTGTTGCACGCCCTTTGGGACAGAGACAACTTACCCGTGGGCAGTGCTTTGTCATGACATGGAAGCACACGTCAACAACAGCACTTGTACTCATGCCCTTCCACAGGAGACCAGAAAGATCTCCCTTGCGCACTGCCAGGGACTGTGCTCTAGCTCCTCTGGTCCTTCCCTCAGCTCATGGTGGGGAGGAGGCATATGCCTCCAGCTCCATCCTCACCACTCAACTGTACCTGGCAAAGGCCCTGAGAGAGAGGGAGAAAGGAAAGCAGGGCAGGAGACTCCTGTGGGGCAACCAGGCATCTTGAAGAACAGCAATCTTTTCATCTTCTCCATCTGAGACTGTGCACTCTTCCCACTGGAGGATGATACCACGCAGCCATCCTGCCACTGGTCACCACCGTGGAGTCCCTGTCACTGCTGCAGACAGAGCTGGGCTGGCCCAAATCTTCCGAGGAAGATGCAGTAGTGACTGCTCACCTACCCAAGTGAATGCCACCAGTGATCAACTCCAACATGGTACCTTCCAGCCACATCTGCATTTTTGAAAGAGGTCCCCATCCTGCTCAGGATCATTCATGGGTGCTGCTGTGCATGCGCAGCCAAGGCCTGTGGTGCAGAGTTACCCCTAACCAGCACCACGTTTGCATTTTGCAGGGTCTTCCTTGGTTTGCACAGATCAGCTCTTCCAGGTACTCATGAACCAGCATGTAGGTACAAGGATGCTTCATCTATAGGTAGAGGGGAGGCAGCTGGGTGAACGTTCCCTGAGACGAAGGAAGAGCCTGACGCCATCAGTCTCAAAAGGGAACCCAGGGTGGATTCATCTACACACTGAAGAAGGAATGAAGGCTAGGTTTGGTCCCCTTTGCAATCTACAACTACAGCTTTCCACATCTCCTACAGTTTCAGCCAGACTTGCTCAGGCAGGAGGCTGGTCCTGTTTGGACTCGGCAAAGAGATGCTGGAGACAAGAGCACCACCAGGTTATGTCTACAGCACACAGTTGTGTACTGTCACTTGCATGTGACACCTTCTGAGGTTCCAGCAGGTTGATGTGAAGGACGTGTTCCTTCAGAGGAAGCACCCAGCAGCCACAGGGACTTGTTTGACGTTCCCAACTTGATTGAACCAATGGGGAATCCATGGCTGCCCCAAGAAACTCCACAGACTGGGAATTCTTCTTCAACCAGTCAAGGTGGAGATGGGGCATACAGCTGTGACTTCATACCAAGAAGGGACCAAGAGACACAGATGGGCTGGATGGACCCACCCAAGTGATAAGTACCCTGAACAAGCCCAAGAGTGGGACACAGGCCAGGTTTCTGGCTGACCTCCAACCCATTCCAAACCTGGATGTGCAGGGAGGAGCTCAATTTGCAGAGAGAAGATGGAGTACCAGAAGGGGGCCACTGAGTTCAGGCATGTCCTGTCCTGAAGAGTTGGAGGGTGGAGGAGGGCTCTGGACTTCCTGGCATGTCCCAGTGATGCTGCTGCACAGCTCCAGTCCCACAGGAGGATGCAGAAGGGGACCCTCCACCTCCTCACCCCATCTGCAGCTGCCTGGGACCCAAGCCACCTTACAGGGGCTGGAAAGGCTTCAGAAAATAGTGGCCATAAGGGACAGCCTCCTCCAGGTGGATGACACAATGTGCACATAGGGTTATCCTGGCCTCGTGGCTGCTTGGTAGCTATGGTCCTCTCTCCTCGTCAAATTAGAAGGGCTTCAATTACCATGAAAGGTCCTCTGGTGTGGTGGACTCTTGGTCTGGGCTCTGGTCTTCCTCAGCCAAAAAAGAAGATGGCTCAACCTGGGGCCAGTTTTGTCCCCTGAAGCTCAAGAGCATCTCCAGTCATCGCTGTATGTGGAGGTAGGGATGAAGTCCTACATAACCACAGGAATCCAGGACCTGAGATCTACTGGGTAGGGGCAGGTGCTCGGCAACAGGATGTCACCAGCACCCTTGTCCTCAGGATCAGCACACCAGAAGGTGAGGGTGACCTGAGCAGGCACAGAACTGCAGGCTGACACCCCAAACTGAAGGCAATGGTCTCCTGTGTGGGACAGGTGCACAAAGTTCCCTTTGCCCAAGGAGCAGTGGTGGTGGCCCACCATGGCATACGGGCTCCTCAGCCAGGTCAGGAGAGGTGAAAGTAGTTTTTAGGGCAGGCATAGGGAGCCAACCCATGAGGAGAGATGGCTTGGCAGCAGAAACTACTCCAGGCAGCAGTGCTTGACCTCATGGTCAGGAGAAACCGACAGCCAGTGCCTCTCACCTTCCCCACCAAGGCACAGGGCTCTGCAAAGGGCAACCAACCTTCTAGTCTCGAGTGGCAAAGACATGGCTACACCCGCTGCTCATCGCACCAGGGGACTCACCTGGAGAAGAAGGCCTTGCGGCCAACCGGGACGAGCTCACTGCTACTAGGTGGCCATGCTCTAGGGGTAGCTGGGTTCAACAAGCTCCTCTCCTACTGCCCCCTTTCTGTACAAATCTCTTCCTGCAAACCCAGCACTGGGGTTCAGCTCCCTCGGCTGCAGCATGCGTCTTCCTACCTCCTGCTCAGAGCGGACATGCTATTACCAAATAATTTGCCTCTAAAAAGCTCCTCTGAGAACTAGGACACCCTGGAGGATGTTCTGGTACAGGAGTCCTATGTCCTGTGGGACCACCGGGTTCATAATGATGAGCATGGGAGAAGACAGCTCTGGGTTAAACACAAACAAATCTGGGCAGGAACAAACCATGCAGGAAAACCATGCGGAAAATCAGAGGTGAAATCAATGTGAACATGGAAAACTTTGGCAAGACAATCCCCTCCCCCCCTTCTTTTATTTTTTTTTCCCTTCAGAAATAGCAATGTTAAGATTGCAAAGAAAGGCTCCCAACAGTTATGAGAAGCCCATCCTTCTCAAGGTAGTGCTCCTACACGGTCTCCTTTCCCCCTGCTACAGCTCCACCCATATAGGATGCCATGGGATGAGCAAATTCCCAGAGCAAAGACCACCGATTGCTGTACCTAGGATCCCCCTTCACCATTTTAGCCCCAAACTCATTGTTTTTCCCTAAAGCCTCAACCCCACCCGTTCTCACCATTAGGCTTCAGAAACCCACTCCTGGCCCTTTTGAAAGTGCATCCCCCTCTTGCCACACCCAGACCACCCTGGCCAGCAGGAATGGTTTAGGACAGGGGCTCTGCCACTATCCCATGAAGGCTGCACCCCAAGAAAACAGCACTGGCCGGCATTCAAGAGCCCCAAGAGCATGGAGGACCCATGCTGGGGACCTACAGCACCCTCCGGAAGGAAACAAAACCATTCGAGGTACTTACTTGGACTGGGTTTGCTTAGTAAGGTTCTTTATGGTCAAGCCCTCCTTTCCTATGATCGCACCAACAAACTGCGTGGGCACCAGCATCCGCAGTGGGAAATCGAGTTGTTTGGGCTGCGAGGAGCCCCCCGGGGAGGAGTCCCGCTCCCTGGAAGAGTGGCCCCCGCGACAGGATCGCTGGGGGGGCGGAGGGGAGCTCACCTCTTCATCCGGGATGTAGGAAATCTTGAAGGAATAGTTTTCAAACTGGTGGCCGCTCAGCTTCTCAATTGCTCTGCAAGGCAGGGAGAGGCAGGACGGGGTGGTGAGGAGCTCTCCAGGGATGGAGACACCTCCAGAACTTGCCCTTGTAGACCACGGTACCTCCCCAACCCTGCATCTTCCTCCCATCCCACTGTGGAGGAGGTGGCCACGGAAAGCCAGAGCACCCCATTTTCTCTGTGCAGAGCAAGCCCCATAACATGGTGCAACAATGTCCCCTTCCCTGTGGGTGATGCCAGGACTGGCAGATGGCTCATCCCCCAGAAAAGGTGGGTTGGCACCCTGTGGATCTGACACTTCATCCAGGGAAAGCAGTAGCCAGAATGTTTCTGGCTCAGTATGGAAACGTTCTCATAGGCTTTTGGGACACGGCAAAGGTGACGGAGGGGCTCTGAGCAACAGCTGCTGCTCCAAGGAAAAGGACATGGCACATGGTACCCCTCTATTTGGAACCCCAACTCCCCTTCCAGCTCAGTAACAGCACCTTGACTCGTCAACCCACCAAGTTCTTTCTTGGTGGGGTGATGCTCAACCCATGCTGGTGTCTGCAATGACTTCTGCAAGTGGTGATAGCTTCAGCCCTCTTCCTACCCATCTTGCTTTGGCTATATACAGGCAAGTCCGTGCCAGGCCAGCATCACATCCAACAATGACTTCTGCAGCTTCACCGTCCCATTCCAGAATCAGCACAGTGCCCCACAGGCTGGCTTCTCTGTTGAGGTCTTCCTTTCACCTCTTCCTATCACAACCTACTCTAAACCAAACACACCTTGGTCTTTCCTCCCATCACTTGCTTCTGCATTGAGCTGCTGAGCACCACCCAAGACAGGGGTCAGTCTGGCTGGATGCAAATGATCATGGCATCTTCGCTAATCCTGAAGACTTACCCCAAAGCATTAAGCACTGCTGTGCTGGTGAGACTCTTCATCTTCCTTTCTTGCCAGGTATTGCAAGATGTGGCAGCTCATGCCTTGTTTATCTGCAGTCCACAGCACCTTCCCTTCCCTTCACCTGGTGGCAACCACCATCCTCTGCCCAGCTGGTGACTCTACCACCAGAGATGGAGACTCTACCACCTCTCTGGGCAGCCTCTTCCAGGGCTCTGCCCTCAAAGTGAAAGAAGTTCTTCCTCATGTTTAGATGGAATGTTCTAGTTTGTGCCCATTTCCTCTTGTCCTGGGCACCACCAAAAAAAGACTGGCTCCATCCTCCTGACACCTACCCCTGAAGTATTTATAGCTGTTGATGAGATCCCCCCTCAGTCTTCTCCAGACTAAAAAGCCTCAAGTCCCTCAGTTTTTCTTCATAAGAGAGAGATTCTAGGTCCTTAATCATCTTTGTTGTCCTCTGCTGTACCATCTTCAGTAGCTCCCCATCCTTCTGGAACTGGGGAGCCAAAAATACCCTGGCCACTAAGTGTGAGGTGTGCTCACTTCTTACTTGTAACTAATTTAAGGCTGGTCTCCAGCCCAGGGCTGAAGTCTCTACCTGTAACAAAGCATTTTGCGTGAAATAGTCCATGCATGCCTTAATTAACCTCTAATTTGGTTTTATTTCCTCTGCTGACTACAGGAAATCTTTAAGGATGTCTTCACACAACCCTACTGCACTGATGCACAGCCTCAATGGGTTCTTCCATCCTTTCAAAGGTGTTCTTGATGGGTGGCACTTCTTATGACTCCTCTGCCCAGCATACAGGTCATTTACCCTCTGCTGCTCTCCCTCCCCTGCAGAAACCAGACATGGACCTCCCACCTCCCCCTCACCTCCTCTAATCAGTTACTCATTCACCCACCCACGCCCTCTCTCTTGTCCATGGCAGAAGAACTTTCCAAAAGCCTTTTAGAAGTTGATCAGTTGGTTTCACAGAATCACAAAATGATATGAGGTTGGAAGGGACCTCTGGAGATCATCTAGTCTAACCTCCTGCCAAAGCAGGTCCAGGAAGGACTCCTGGAAGTTCTCTGGTATTCCCTGAGGACACAAGCCCTTCTGACTGAGGTGGGATGGCATGGATCATCAAGACTTCCATCCCCAGGTCGCTGGCAACTTAAAAAAAAACATAGTCCCTTCAAGCAACACCAAGCCAAGTGTTGTGTGGAGTCTACTGATGGATCAGTGATGTCCAGCCACTCATCCTCCTTGGCCAGGGTGGCAGGATTTGGCCTTGGCTCTTTCTGGGCCTTTGCTAGCCCAGTCCCATCCTTGTGCTGGTCATTCCTAGAACTTCTCTGGGCTCCAGGAAGCAGAAGGTGAGTGTCTCCCAATATTTTGATCTCCAACTTTAATTCTTCCCCAATGGCGGTGGGTACTTATATCTCCCATCATCACATCATTTCTTCATCATCTCTCCCACCTCCTTCACCATATTCCACCTTTTCAGCAGCTCTGGCTGGGTGCTTGGACTGGTGATCAATCCACTGCATTCCCAGTTAAGTTCTGAACTTCCAGTCTGGGAAGACAACTCCTTGAGGAATTGCTTATCTGACCTGACCATCTGCTTTCTAGAGTGCTTTGCTCCCTGAAGACAAGGCCACTGTGACTCTGCAGGTGACTCTGTAGTAAGGACAGCAGCCAAAGGGAATCGCAAGATGCCACAACTGGGAGCCCCTTGGAGACAAGAGGATAAGGCACAGAGGAAGAGGAGACAACCACGCTGTTGACAGCCCCAAGCCGGTCCAGCAGTGCCGGTGCACGTACGATGGGGCTCTACGAGAAACCCTACCTCCCATGCGAGGAAATAAGGCACGAGACCACCCAATGGTGGAGCAAAGAGAAGACAACAGAGCTGGCTGCCGGCACAAGACACAAGAGGTGACAGAGCTCAAGATAAACCCAACATCTGCCTGCTGTATCTCAAGATACACAGCCAGACCTTAAGGCACTTGAATCTTACTCTCTAAGAGCTTAGAAACAACCCAAGGAGGCTTGGGATGAAGATAAGGAAAAGCATGGAAAAAATGGCTGGTGGAAAATACCTGGGATTCCTTGGGAAAAGTTCGGGTGATGTGAAAATACAGACGAAATAAAAGCCACTTACGCTTTTGCCTCTTCTTTAGTTGCATACGTTACGTTGACAACGGCTGTTTCTGTGTCTGTGTTGACTGGAGGAAAAGCAAGAGAATGAGGGTTAGAGCAGGGGGGGAAGATGTCACCGCTGCTCCCGGCCTCACCCCGCCTCCCAGCATGCTCCGGAGAGGTGATGCTGGTGGGGATGGTGGGAGCTCTCCAGAGGTCCCTTCCAACCCCATATCATCCTGTGATTCTGTGCCCTGGGGGAAGGCCCCAGCCACCACACATCACTGGATTTTCCCCGAGCACAAGGGTGGGGCTGGGCTGGCAAAGGCCCAGAAGGTGCCAAGGCCAGATCCTGTCACCCTGGCCATGGAGGATGAGTAGCTGGACATCACTGATCCACCAGCAGACGCCACACAACACTGGGCTTGGTTTTGCTGGCAGGGACTACATTTTTTTAAGTTGCCAAAAACCTGGAGAAGCCCTGGAGATGGAGGACTTGATGGTCCGTGCCATCCCACCACCAATAGGTGGTCCCACCTCAGCCAGCAGGGCTTGTGTCTGCAGGAAAAACCATTTTAGTCCATAACAATTACTGGAAAAAACAGTTTGCATCCCAATGGGTTTTCTCTGGCGTGGGTAGAGCTGGGTAGCGGCAGTAGGATTTTGCACAGATGGGGAAAACCACACTGGTCAGCAGAGGCCTACAAAGATGATCAGAGCATCTCTCTTAAGAGGAAAGGCTGAGGGACTTGGGGCTTTCTAGTCTGCAGAAGAAAAGACTGAGGGGGGATCTCATCAATTCTTATAAATACTTCAAGAGTGGGTGTCAGGAGGATGGGGCCAGTCTTTTTTCAGTAGTGCCCAGGACAAGAGGAAATGGGCACAAACTGGAACATAAGAAGTTCCATCTAAACATAAGGAGGAACTTCTTCACTGTGAGGGTGGCAGAGCCCTAGAAGAGGCTGCCCAGAGAGGTGGTGGAGTCTCCATCTGTGGAGACATTCAAACCCCACCTGGACACGTTCCTGCAAACCTGCTCTGGGAGGACCTGAGGCAGGAGGGGCTGGACTAGACGATCTCCAGCAGTCCCTTCCAACCCCATATCATCCTGTGATTCTATGGTCTTACCTTGTTCTACGTTCTCCACCATCCCATACTGAGCTAACAGGCCATCCAGTACCTGGGGAGAGAGCAGCAATAAGAGCAGGTGAGGCGGGCAAGAGAGGTTGTTGGACAGTCAGGGGGAGAGCCTTCTTCACCCACAGACACCCTCCAAAGTGCTAGTGTCACCCAAGTGCTTAAATGCCTTCACCTGCCTCCTGCATCCCATGATCCCAATGACGCCCCACTGCTCAAAGCTGCCCATGGCCCCAGGACCCACAAGCAGGCAGGAGATGAAGGCCAGTTCATGCTCCACCTCCCTCCTGGGGTTACTGGGAGGGTAAAGGATGGCCCATGTGCAGACCACACACACCAGCAGCACAGCACAGTCTGCTTGGCACGATCAGTGGAGGAGGAGATGAATTTTAGGATCGTCCACTTCTTACCTCCCACTGCAAGTCGGGGGGGATGTTTCGGATCTGGATCTTCCTGCTCCTGCAAAGAGAAAGACCTGGATTAGGATCTGTGGAGACGCTGCAGCAGGGGGGGCAAGGAGAGCATCCTGCTTACCCAGGCTGAGCTGGAGCAGATCAGCCCTGGAGAAAGCCATTCCTCCCAGCCTTGCCCCAGTCATCTTCCACCGGGGTTGACGTTATCGTGGGAATGCTCCCTCCTCATGCTGGCTGCCAGGTTTCCAAGGAAACCTCTTGAAATGAGCATCTGCAGGGTCACAGCTGCACAAGCACAGCCAAGATGTGTGCACCCCTGACCACACTGCTCCAGGCTGGACAGTTGCAGGGGGACAAGGGGACAGGACCCTAAGACCCACCACAGCTCTCCAAAGATGCATCCTGCTGATGTTTACCACTTCCCAGCAACATGGGGCTGCTTTCCATGGGGAAACCTAAATATATATCCTCAGAGGCCTGCCCTTGGAGATGACCAACACACCCAATGTTGCCTGGTTGCACTCCCAACCTGGCTGTGGTTGCACTCCCAACCTCACGTGGTGGCACTCCAGGCTCAGGACATGGATGCACAGGAAGCATTGCAAAGGCCTCTGAAGAGGTAATGACCACCCAACATCTTCCCAGCTTTGCTGAAAGAAGACATGCTTGGGCACCAGGGAGCTTGGAGAGACTCGAGTCCATGCAGGATCCAGCCAAGCCATGAACTCCTCAGCTGTTCATCCAGATCAGCATTCATAATCCCACTTGTAGTCAATCAGCCCCAACCAAAGCAGCGTCCTGTATTCGCACCTGGCCCAGCTTGTGATCAGAGCAGAGCAGGACCACTTCTCCCAACATCAGAAGTAAGTTTTCCAACTGAGCACACAGCTGGGTTCTGGGAGTCAACCAGCAGCTGGAAGCTGGTTTTGTGAAGCTCTGCCCTTCCTTGGAATAAACTCAAGGAAGACGCTTGGAAGGACTGATACCACCAGCCTGAATGTTGGGGACATGCAAGCATCCACCAGCAACCCCCGCAGACAGCCAGCAACATGTAGGGGCTTCGGGCCAAATCCTGCAGGATGAGCCCTGCAGGAGGAGCTCTGCTCATCTGCAAGCCATCAACACCCAATACCCTGATGCCATCAGCAGTGTCCAACAACTGGAAAAGAGACCTTCGAACTTTGGCCCAAGCAGCCCGTTGCACATGCACACCACCAAGCCTTTGCACCCCACAAATACTTCTGGCCGATAAAGAGCTTCTAAGGTAGTTTGGGGCCAAACACTGGGGACAAGGAGGAAATGTGGGGCACAGTAAAGACTGGAGGAAAGGCTGGTCTGTGCAGACCCAAAACATCCAGGGCTGGGGAGAGCCATGCACGGCAGTGCTGGAGGTTGGTGTGCTCCAGACATGATCCTTCTGTCCCTACAGCAGCAGCACATTCCATTTGCTCCTGATTTAATAGCACAGGACAACCAGAACCTTGTAGTGGACAACCATCTGCCTTGTGAAATATGCATTTGAGGTGCAGCATGAGCAACACAACCATAACGATGCTGGTGAATGTGTGCAACCATGTGGAGCATCTGCCCCATGTGCAGCAGATAAAACACAGGCTCCAAACAAGAAAAGGATGGCAGGTAAAGGATGTTTCTGGAGATGCGAGCTGTGAGAGCAAAACAACATCCACAGCTCATCCCACAAGAAGGACCACAGTAGAGCAAAGCAGCTGAAACCACCAAGGAACCTCATATCTCATGGTGCTGCTCAAACAGGCATGGTCAGTGGTGTGATCAGCAACGGACAACAAACTCAACACTTGCATCCAACGGAGGAGGTGTGCTCAATAAAACCCTGCATGGGTTTGACAGCCAGCTTCCCCAGGCCAGCCCGTCAGATCCTCCTCCAGCGATCTTATGCACAGCCATCCTTGTTCAACTGTCACCTCTCACCATGACCAAGAACCCTGCCTGGTTCACAACCTGCCCCCTGTGCCGCTTGTCTCTGCTGGGATGGCTCTGCCCATGAAAAGAAATTAGTCACTGCAAAAAAACAAGGAAGCCCAAGCAAGGAAAAATGGTGCTCTCCTGCAGTGCTACCAAACCCTTCTCCTCCAGCAGCCATGGCCTCCTTCTGTCCCCAGCTGCCACCAGGGATTTCAGCCTTGGGCATGCAGCTAGAAGATCCTTGTTAGGTAAGGAGCAAAATTCATCCCATCCCACCCTATCCCATTGCATCCAAACTCTATCCCATCCTTCCCCATCTCACTCCATCCCACTCAACCCCATCCCACTCCATCCTATCCCATCCCATCATACTCCAGCCAGCCCACCCCACCTACCCCAGCCAACCTCACCCTAACCCATCCCACCCCATCTCATCCAACCCCATCCCACACCATCCTATGCTACCCATCCCATCCTAGAATCACAGAATAGTTTACGTTGGAGGGGTCCTTTAAAGGCCATCTAGTCCCATCCTGCTGCCATGGGCAGGGCCATCTTCAACCAGATCAGGTTGCTCAAAGCCCCAGCCAACCTGACCTGGAATGTTTGCAGGGATGGTGCATTCACCATCTCTCTGGGCAACCTGGGCCAGCATTTCACCACTCCCACTATAAAAAAGAATTTGAGCTTACATCTTGTCTAAATCTTCCCTCTTTTAATTTAAAACCATTACTCCTTGTTATATCACAACAGCTCCTACTTAATTGTCCCTCCCCATCCTTCTTAAAAACCCTCTTTAAGTACTGAAAGGCCACAACAAGGCCTCCCTGGAGCCTTCTCTTCTCCAGGCTGAACAACCCCAGCTTTCTCAGCTTGTCATCACAGCAGAGGGGCTCCAGACCTTCTGCACCATCCTACCCTGTC
>VZRU01000047.1:6033-44037 GCA_013398155.1 Pedionomus torquatus | reverse complement strand
CCGCAGCTCCCGGGAGCCGGCGCCGGGGCCCAGCGACAGACCCGGCCTCAAAGTCCAGCCGCTCTTAACGAGTGCACCTCAAACAGGGGTTGCTAGGGTGAGTAATTGCTTAACATAAAAATGCCCTTACAGTCTGTAGGGTTAGAGGCCTTGTGGGTTTTTCTTCTTTTTTTTCTTTTTTTTCTCTGGTTTTCTCGTTATCATATTTAGCTGACCAGGTTCCAGATTATATTTGAGGGTGTAAATTAGGACTCTACTTTCTTCCGGGTATTTGTAGGCTTGTTTTAGGTGTTTGATACCTGTTAAAGATTAGGTCGATCGTTAAAGCGCTTTAAAAAACAAACAAACAAAAAACTTGAATTGATGTATTAGATAACTTCAGATTGTCGTTTGTTCACGCTAATAATTTTTTTTTCTACTTGCTCTAGAGTTAAGAATTAACTCAGTGATAGGCTGCTTGGCTTTTGGAGTATGTAGGTTGTGTCTGGGTTGAAATTATTTAAATATGTACACGAACGTTTTGCAAGCTTTTTGTTTCCCTGTCTGAATTGGAAAACTCTTCTTGATGTAAAGCACAAAATTTATTACAGCACTTGTGTAACAGAATGAAATTTCAGTTATTTTTCTATATTTTTCTTGCCAGTCTGATATGTTATATTTGAATGCAATCTTATCCTTTAAAAATAAGATGTAGGCAGTTTGTCTCGTTGTCCAGACAAGTTTTTTGGCGTCGGAACTGGCTGATAGCAACTCTAAAAGCTATTGAAGTAGGTAGCAGATATGGTTAATGTATTTCTTGTGCTTTGAGATACACTTAGGACTGATTCCCAGGCCAAAACTAAGGACGGGTTCAGTTCTCAGATACTGTTCTTATCTGTTCTGGGTTTTTACTTCTTAAGCTTTCACTACTACCTAAATTATGACCTCCAGTCATTTAATCTCAAAGCTAATTTCATGCCATATCATTGCACTGCTTAGTGTCTCTAACAACTTCTGAATTTTACTGTGTATCCTGAACTACTGTACACTTTATAAAGCCATATAAGAGAGCCTTGAGGCAGAGTTAAATCCCACAGCATCTTGAACTGTATCTCATGTCCTTATGAGATTTGGCTTTAGAGCAGTAACCAGTGTTTGAAAAACTGGTATGTTTTTTACAAGACCAGAATTGTTTTCACAAAAATCAGAAGTTAACTTTGTATATTTAAGTGCAATATTAACTACTAGTCTTGAGGTTAAAGCATGTAAGGATGAGTGAGTTCACTAATTAGCGTTTTACTCTTTGATTGGATGGTGACTTAGAAAGGACCAGAAAGGATTGGATTGGTTGGGCTTTTTTCTCTTTTTCATTGTTGCCCAGGTTGCCTTTTGGAGCCAAAAGCTGTGAGATAAGTAGAACCCATCTGGACATCCAGAGAATCCTGTCGTGTGGGATTGGGGGTTAGCAGCCCTTATATCTCTGTTGTGAGAGGCTGCAAATGGGGATGTGAGATATTTAGGTTGATAATAGGTACTATTTAGACAGCCAGAGAATTTGGGGGACACACTTGTCTCCTCTACTACATCAGAACTTGTGTGATAATTTAAATACCTTTAAATATAGTTCAAGTGATGTGTATTCCTCAGGAAGCCAGTGGGAAAAACTCTCCTAATAAAAGGAAAACAAGAGTTGTTTAACCACACTAGTGTCCCAGCCTAAGTATTAAAACCAAAGTTTGCAGGTTGGGTCTGCCACAGAGGCTGTTTGTCTGAAGGGTTTGGAAATAGCTGTGCCTGGTCGATTGTGAGATTGTGTAAGTTGCAACAGTGTAGTTTATTAGGATTTTTAAATAAGTCCTTTAGGTATATAGTGTTACAGTGTGTAACTCACAGACCTGAAAATCAAAAGCCTTTTCATCATTTAGGATTCTACCATTATTTTTCTTAGGGGAAATGGAGAACAGGTTGCTCGACATGTGTTTTAGAATATCTTTTTTTTGTTGTTTTGCTTCTTTGTACCAAAGCTAAAATGGAGGGAGGGAGAGAGCCAGGTTGGCATGGATACATGACATAATATTAAACATGGCATTCTGGTTTTATATCTTTAAATCAGAAATTATTTACATAATGTATACTGGTAGTAAAACCATCTTTTTATCAAAGTTTTAGGCTCTATTATTCACAAAAATGCTCCCTGTGTTTTGATAGCCCTTTTTGAAATGGCAGCAGTTTGTTGGGTTTTTTTTTAATACAAAGAAAATAATTGAGGTATTTTACTGTGCAATTTTATAAGTTTGGTTTTGTGGTGTGTTGGGTTTGTTGTTTGTTTGTTTGTTTTTTCTTTTTAGTTTCATCCAGGAGATTGATTCTTTCTTAGTGACATTGGACAGCCTGACTAGGCGTAGACAGCCTTATCTGCACGATTCTGCATTTTCAGAACAATTCTTTGACTGTTGAAATACTCAGGAAACAGCTTGTAATATTCACAACTTTTTTTTTTTCCTTAGTATTTTCTTTGGAGATTTTTAAGATGTGGCAAACAGGTCCTTATATAGTATTGCCAAAACTGAGCTGTGGAGCTTGATAAAGTTGCTTTCACTTAAGTTAACTAAGGAGCCTCCTACCTTGTGAGATTATGGAGCTGTTTCAGCTTGATAATGTTTTCAGCTTGACTAGTGCATGTCACAAAAAATAAACTAAGCTATCACAATGCAGCTTCTCCTGGTTTTTGTGTGTATGTTGGTTTTTTTTTTTTCTTGTTTAATTTCTTTACTAAATTAAAACTCTGAGGGGGAAGGAGAAATTAAAGGGTGGGGGGAGGACAGGCAGCAGTGGTGCTTGGAAGTTTCACAAAGCCTAAAATTAGTGCTAAGTATTCAATGACTTTTAATGTAAAAATTCTAGAAGTTTAGAATTCCTTTTGTTCCAGTTTCAAACAATGCAGCTTTGTTCCCAGTGTACAGAAACAAAGTAAGTTAAACTAGTCAAAATTTCACTGTCCAGACTGACAGACAAATAAACAATTGCTGTTGGTAACAATCCAGCAAAAAACTAAGTAAACCAACCACTAGTTTTTAAGACTGTTAAAAATGGGGTTAGTATCAATGAGAGCAATGCAGCTGGGGGATTTCTTATGTGAAAAGAGCTCTGCTAAGGAAGGGATGCTTCCAAATGGAAGGTATTGATTCTGGAATTGTGGGTACTGCTGTACTAGTTTTTATCACTAGTCATCTAGTGAAAACTTTGAAGTAAGCAATTAAAATACTACTGCTCTGGATGTGTTTTTGGTGTTTTGTGGCTTTTGTTTCTGAACTTGGTGAGAGTGTCTTAACCTTTAAAAACACAATGACTTGGATATTTTAAAAATGTAGACTTCCATGTCATCATGGATGTGTTAAACTTGATTTGAAAGGGTCTTGATAAACTGTGGCACCATTTTAGGGTGGTTGGGGAAGATGTGTGTTTGTGTGGTGTTGGCATGTTTGTTTTTGTTTTTTTTTTCTAGCTGTGATATTTGCTCTTGAGTCTGAACTTCATAGAAAGGCCTTTCCCTCATGTGTTGCAGGAGTAGACTAGACGTTATCTTGAATAATTTATTTTTTTTTTAATCCTAGTTCTTTTAAGTAAACAGCCCTAAGCTTCTGACTTTTCATGTGACTATTCAATTTAGTCACTGTTCTCTCAACCAAATTTTAGTCATACTTTCTTTTGGAGATGATGTGATCAAAACTACATGCAGACTAAATCATGACTTTTCTTTTGTACATTTAGGCATTTTTGTTTGACCATGTTGTGCAAAGGTGTTGCACTATGTGGAAGAGTGTTCATGCCTCTTTCCCTAACTGATACAGTAAAGTTACAATTCTAAAGTGTTTTGGAGCTGCTTGTCTGATGGGATAACCCCTGTTAATTCCCCTTCTGTAGAAAAATTCACCTTCAATGGCTGCTCTCAAGTTCCTAATAAAAAAAGTACTGATGAGCTAAAAACTTCATCTACAAACTTCATCTTTCTCCTCTCACCTGTTTTTAATTAGTAAACAATGCTGTAAGCATCTAAAGTTAGATATGATGATTGCTGTTAGTTATTCCACCTAATTATTATATATTGTTTAGTCCCCTTTCTTTTGAGACAGGAGGCTTAATCTTCTTAAACTTAACAGTCTCTTCTTACTCATTTTTCTTGACCTATTCGTAGTTGTAGGAAACAGGCTAGTGGGAGGCTTCCTTTGAAGGAGCTGCCACATTAATTAAATCTGCTAGATGCTTAATACTTCTTAGTATCTGCTGTACCTGATAACTGCAAACCATAATGTTCTACGAAATCATCTCATCACCACAAATGTGTTTTAAAAAAAATAGTGGAGTCTAGTTTTGATGCAGCAAGTGGTGTTTAATGGAATTGCGTGTGGCGAGTAGCAGTCCCACCAATTATTGTGTATTGTATTGCTATGTTTTCGGGTAGTGCAGTCTTTGATGCTTAAAAGTATATCTTTCCCTTGTCCCAGTTTCTTACATTCGCTGTTTCGGTTGTCCTGCCATTTTGGTATTAGTCCACTGAAGGCCTTCCTACTATTGGACAGACTAAAACTAGGTAGAATAAGAATTAAATGCCTGAGGCTTTATTTATTACAAGAATTACCTGTTCTGCCAAATGTGCTAAGTAATGTGTGTGACCAACCAACTGGATGTGACTGAGCTGTACGCATAGAGAAGGAAAAGCGAGTGAATGCTGTTTCAGAGTCTGTGAACAAGTGTATCTAAAATGCCAATGCATTCTTTTTTATCCTCTTACCCTGCTTTAGGCGTTCAGTTTTGTTAGTATTTATGTTTTGTTACCAATGTGTGTTACGAGGAGGGTGGAGAATAAGTTAATTTCTCATTGAGATGTGCCTTAAAAGATATAAGCAACAGCTTAATGGGCTCATATTTTTGTCTTAGTACGAGGGCGAATGGCCTGCCTTAACACACAAAACACATTGTCTTCCCTCTCCATCTTAAAACATAGTAGCTTTTTAAAGAAGTTTTCATACTGTCTAGTGTAGGTTGTTGAAATTAATTTTGCTTGTCCTATGCATAAAGGAGTCTGTGACCTGATGTTAGTGTCCTATTTAATATGTAGTTAACATACTATAATAGTGGTACAGTTGTTCTTTTTCACTATGCAAACCAAAATTTCTGCAGTGGATAAATTGCTACCTTACATATTGGTGAGCAAGAAATAAAAGCTTTCCTTATAAGCTTTTTATCTCTGACTTGTTGTTACAAGATAAACTAAATGAGTTTTAATTGTGCTTCCCTCGTGCAGTGTGCTTCACTGACAAAGACACATCATTAGCATAATACAGTCTCACCATTTCTCCCTCTTGGTATTGCTTGTAATGCTTAAAAGTATAGTGTGATCAAGACTAGAAAAGGCATCTTTTTCTTTTTAAGGTTATAGGTATAACAGCATTTTGTGTAATAAACTCTCTCATTCTTCAGGCTTCTAAATACGATGGATATATTGAAAAGATTTTAAAGAAAAACAGCATTAAAAAAACTGCAAATGAACAAAAGAGCTAGAGTGAATCTAGAAAGTGAAACTCTGTATGCAAGAGACTGCATTGCGTATGCTCTTAAATCCAGGAAATGAAATTTCAAATGTGAATGTGTGTGTAGGCACAAAACAAACCAAAACTAAATGTAACTTGTATTTATGGTTCTAATTTTTTTAGAGATGGTGGAGCCAGGACAAGATCTGTTGCTTGCTGCTTTGAGTGAGAGTGGAATCAGTCCAAATGATCTATTTGATATTGACTCGCCAGACGTGGTTCTTGCAAATCCAGCACCAAGTCCAGCTGTTCAGCAGGTTAAAACAAGAACACAGTCATTTGCTAGAGGACATAAGAGATTGTATTTGATTGTTGGGAGGGCGGGAGAGGTATCCATAGCAAATGGTAAAGAATGTGGAGTTTTCATAAATTTCTTGCTTCATAGTATTGAGATCAGAAAATTACTTGCTAATTACTTCTAAACTTTTATACAAAACAACATGAAATGTACTACTGAGAGCAGTATAAATATACTTAACTTCTGGGCATTAATTGGGGATATTCTGTCATGTGTCCATGGAGAACCCTAGTATCACAGGAGTCTAGCTGCTCTACTATAAAATGAGCGAAAAGTGAAATACAAGATGATGTTAAGCTCCATGACAGCATTCAGTCTGCAAGAACATCATGATTTCAGACAGAGAACAGTAGTATATTGAACAGTGACATCACAAAACTAGTTACAGTTTCAACACAGTTAACTAACACGGTGTTACATGTTTAACTTCTTTGAATGTGAAATCAACCACATGGTCTTTATTTTCAGTGAAACCTTTGTTAGTGAGCACAGTTATGGATTTCCCCCAATAACTTCCACTTTGTGGGTGGATATTTATTCTTAAGGTTTTTTCCCTGCTAATGTGTTTCCTGATGTGTACTTTCTTTCCTCTGCAGTCAGTGCCACTTAGTGCATTAGAACTAGGCTTGGAGACTGAGGCCACAGCTGCTGTGAAACAAGAACCAGAGACTGTATCAACTCCAGCCTTATTAAATGTTCGGGTAAGAAATGGTACTTCGGGATTTTGTATGTGTGTGGTGGGATAACCTTGGCTGGACACCTGATGCCCACAAAGCTGCTCTGTCACTCCTGTTCCTCAACTGGAAAGGGGGAGAAAAATGTGATGAAAGACTTGCGGGGCAAGACAGTGAGATCAGCAGTTACTGTCATGGGCAGAACAGACTCAAATTGGGGAAATTGATTTATTGCCACTTAACAGTGGAATAGGATAATGAGACATAAGAACAAATGTAAAAACACTTTCCTCCCACCCATCCCTTCTCCTTGGCCTCAGCTTCACTCCTGGCATTGTCACACTGTCTCTGCTGCCTCTTTCCTCCTCAAGCTTCCCCTGCTCCAGCAGCTCCTTCACAAACTTTTCCAGTTTGGACCCTTTCTGTGGGATGCAGTCCTTCAGGAACTACCAAGATCTTGTCATGTAAACCTAATACAGTATATTAGTGAAATGTAACAAGAGAGGTGGGACTGTAAAATGCCATCATCTCGGTTCCACAAGTACTGAGACTGTGGAAGCTTAGTGTACCCCTGGGTTGATATGATTTCTGTGACAAGGAACACAAAGGAGAACAAAGCAGTAGCAGAAAAAGCTTTGAGGTGTCCTGTGTGCGTGCACATTCTGGGCATGGAGACAGAGGAGACAAGTTTACACGATCTGAACTGTGTATCACCTTTTCTAGCTGCAGGTAGTTCTGAGCACTGTAGCGTGGTGCTTACACCTGAAACAAGAATATAAAAAACAGTTCTGCTGGAAGGTGGATGTAGTTCAGTGTGTCTGAAATAGGCTGTACATACACTTTAAGTAATCCAAGCTATTTACTCTGACAATTTTGCAGTTACTTTATATATTGGAAATTCTCTTCAGCTCAGGGCTCCTGTATCTGCAGTAGTCATGTTTTGTGCTACCCTTTATCCTATTTTTTTATTTTCTTTCTCTTACTGTAAAATAAAATTTAAAAATACCATTCAAGAATATGTACAGGAATATATTGATAAATAGACACTTTTTGCCCAGACGGTTGCACTGCAATATAATGACTTTTTGCATAACATGCTGAAGATGGTAGATATTTCTTATTGCAAGAGGCTTTTAGAAACTGGTGACTCCTGTACTCTGGTTGAAAGCTTTGAAATGCCTGCTTTCCCCCCACACACACACTGTTGTCTGAAAATTTCATTGATTCTTTGTTGCTAGCAACCACCGTCCACCACAACCTTTGTGCTGAATCAAATAAATCAGCTTCCAACTTTGGGGACTACCATAGTGATGACAAAAACGACACCTGTTACAACTACAAGGCAGACTATCACTGTAGCAAAAATCATTCAGACCAGCACAACTACTCGCCCCTCGGTTGCAGCACCAGCAGTACGCAATGCCTTGACCACTACACCTTCGAAGGACCAGATTCAGCTGAAAGATCTGCTAAAGAATAATAGTCTTAATGAACTCATGAAGTTGAAGCCACCTCCTAATATTGCTCAACCAGTAGCAACAGCAGCAAGTGAGTTTTCATCTTTCTTTGTAATTACAGTACTTTAGACAAGTAGTGAAACAACACAAAGATCTTTGCACATATTGTATTTTCATTGGTTAATAGAATATCATAGTAAAAGGAAACGGTCCAGAAAACCTGATAAATTCTATTCTAACTTTAATAGTTCTAGATTACTTTAATAGTTCTAGGTTTCAGGGGGAAGCAAGATAAAACATACTTTCAAAGAAACTCAAGCTTTTGATTTACTGCAAGGAATGGTGAAAATGACATTTTGGGTTGCAGAGGGCAAATTGGTAAAATTAATTTGTGTGCATTACTGAAATTGATTTGGCTATCATGAGTCTGCATCAGTTTCTGTTCTGCTGCATGCTTGTAGTGAAATTATGACAAATGAGTACTTTTTTTTTTTTGTTGGCATTTTCTGAACTAGATGTGTAGTACATGCTGGTACACCTATCATAGGGTGTTTCCATAGACCGTATCCTCAGAAAGATCTCTGTCCTTGTATCTTTCATGGGAGACATCAGATCTGTTTTGCTTAAAAAAAACTTAAATCCTAAACAGTTGCTGATTATTTTCATGTTACTTCTTAAGTGTGGTGTTACCTTAAGTTCCACAAGTATTTTGTTACTACACTCCACATCTTCATTTTGTGATTCCTTTCAAAATCTTTCCTTGTATGTTATATGTGGACAGCTTAGTGTAAGGGAAGTGTGGTGTGTGTGCTTTTTTTTTGTATGATACCTATCAGGTCATTCCTCTTTTATCATGAGGTTAAGATCAGACTAGTTGAATCTGAAAACATCCTTGTCTCATTGCTTTCTTGTATGGAGTAGTTGACAAAACTTGAAGTTGAGACACCAACCGAAGTTGGGATTGGGGGTAATGAAGTGAGGAAGAGCAGGGGAGAAGGTTGTATAGGACTGACTTACAACCTTTTGCTAAATGAGAATTCACAGAAGCACGTAAGTAATAGGTAATATCAATGCACAATAGCTGCTGTAGTGGCACAGCTGCAAAAAATAGTTGAATCTATAGCTTATGTATCAGGTGAAAAGGAGATACGCAACTTCCAGAACCGTGGTTCTAATCCTAATTCTGTGCTACTGTTTCTGGATCCTTCTTTGTGCTTATAAAAAAAAAAGGTAGAAAATTCAAGGGCAGAGAAGCCATTGGAAAGAAACATAATGTTTTATAATTCAGGCAGTGGGAGTTCTAGATCAGAAAATACTAAAAAGTTAAATTATGCAACCTCTTTAAGGAAAATTTTATTTCTGCAATTGCCTTAATTTGTTTTCTAAGGCCAATTAGGCTAAATTCATTACATGCATTGATTGTTGACATGATGGAAGCTTGACAGCTGCTTTCAATGTTTTACATCTATCCTTGTGTAAATTTTTTTTTTAGCTCTGTACTGAGCCCTATTGCCAGTTGCTTCCAAATGTGGCTGAGGACAGGAGAGTTATTAAATTGTCCTCTTGAAGGATCCTGTTAGAAATTTTAAATGATTGAGTCCAAAGTGTTGACTTCTTGTTTTACAGAAGTAATTGTAGTTTCTCCTAAGGTGGTAAATGCTACCAGAGCAGGTAAGTTCATTTTGGTTGAACCACTGGGTTTACTGGTTTGTTGTTAAACCAAAGGCTCACAAATGGAGTATTTCTAAATATGATGTATAGATTTGGTGAAGGTCCATTTTTTTTTTCTTTTAAATACTGAAACTAATACACAACTGTCAGATGTAGCGGTATTACATGGAAAGCTTCTTCAGTCAAAGTAAGTAACAGGATTTATCTCCTTTCTCAGAGACTTGTTAATGTGGACAATCTGTTCGTGAAGCATCAAGTGTGCTACTGGACATCTTAAACTTCTAGCTGATTAATAGAGAAGGCTGTTAATTTGAGTCAACGTTTGGAGGGAATTCCTGTAAAACACAGCTTTTCTTTTGCAGCTGATCTAAGCAATGGTGCAGTGAAGAAGGAGGCTTCCACAAAAGAGGTAGCAAGAATATGGATAAATGATATTAAAATGAGAAGCTTTTCACCTACTATGGTAAGTAATACAAATGGTTAACCTGCTAAATGGATGTGTACTTCATCAGCCACAACCACCTGTGACTAGTTTCATTAGTTACTCATACTTGCCTATTGTGGTGGAATTACCAAGTGCATCCGTTTGTTCGAAAGGTTGGTTTCCCCACTGACTGAGTACTTGGTTAGATGACTAAAACCAACAGCTGTGCAGAGCAGGCTGCCTATATAGTCAATGATAACTTCAATAAATTATGGTCCTTAACAGAACCTCACTGTGTGAACAAAGAAGGGTGTGCTCCAATTAAAACTGATAAGCATATCGCTTGCTCTGTGTTTTAAGACATATTCTTTTTAAATATCCCCATTCGTATAACTACCAACCAGGAAAACAGAAGACTTTCTGCAGCTTGGCTGACCTCTTGGGCAATTTGATTTAAGATGTAAATAGAGCATCATTCAATCTTATAAATATAGTAAAAATACACTTTGATTTTTTTTCTGTAAACACTTGAGTTTCATCTTCAGTGATAGCTAGAATCAGGCTGGAGTTTGTGATAAATAAGTGCTCTTTAGTGACTGGCATACAGAATGATTTTCAGATTGCTGTTGATGTTTAATGTAAAAACAGCAATTGTGGAAGAGTTTTTTACAGATATATCTAGCAAGTACTTTAAAAACTATTAATATTACATTGATTGAGACCATAGTAAAAAATGGCTGACTGTCATGTTTCAGAGAGTACTGGCTAGAGCTGTGACTATTGTAACTATTCCCTGAAATTGTGAAATTACATAATGAATGTGAAACTGCAGGAGGCTTCATGGGAGTTCTTGAAAGTTTTGACTGTTCACTAGCTGTCATGTTTTCAAGGCAGTATCCTTTTAAGTCGTAGTTTGCATTTAGTGTGATATAAGAAGTGTTTGTTTTTTAATTCTGCTCATGTGAGTTTGGAGTACTTGAATCTCTCTGCAAAGCAGAGGAAGTTCCTTGACTTGGTCTGTGAAGGGTTGTTCAGAGTGTGACAAATCTACTTCTCTATTTGTAGATTTCCCAGCTGCTCACTGGTTCAACTGCTACATGTGTTACAGAGTTCAAGTGCATGTTTGTGCTTATTTCTTTCATTTCTTGTGTTCGTTTCTGGGGCACAGAATATTAACAATGTGCTGTTTGACGAATGCTGGTATTTCTGTATTCTAGAAAGTGCCAGCAGTAAAAGAAGAGGAGGAACCAGAGGAAGAAGATGAAGAAGAAATGGGCCATGCAGAAACTTATGCTGAGTATATGCCCATAAAATGTATGACCCAATGTTTTGTTAATATGAAAAGGATGAAGTGTTTTGAAAGATCATTTGTTACTTTCATGTAGTTACTAGATAGGTTACTGTCTGAAACGAGTGAAAACGACCTGAATTTGGTGGGTTTTCCTAGGAAATCTTTATCTTCTCTAATGCTTAGTTTTGGAAGGTACACAGATTAATTACATTTCTATTAAAAAATCTAATGTGTCTGTGAGCAATACTTATTTCAGAAGTGATTGAACCAAAATTGGGTTTTCCTTACCTGAGTTAAGGTAATTTATGCCTCCATAAAAGAGAATTTGTAAAGAGATTGAATTTTATGGTGTGAAAATACCTTAAGCACATTCTTCCTGCATTGTTCCTGACTGACAACGTAGACCTGTTTTCTTGTGTTTTGGTGGCTTTGTTTTTTTTAAGTTAATCTTTCACTGTTTTTAATTGCCATCCCATTTTCCTGCTTTCTCTTCTTTATTGTAATCGGTGACAAGAAGCTGTTACCTTATTTCCTAGGTACATTGCTGACCTGTAAAACGAGGCAAAAATTTTTGCATGGCATTTGTAACTAGTTAATTTTTAAGTTCACTGATGAGATCTGTCAGCACTTAAACCATGTCCAAAAAAGGGCAATAAAGCTAGTGAGGAGTCTGGAGTGGCTGAGGGAGCTGGGGTGGTTCAGCCTGCAGAGAAGGAGGCTGAGGGGACACCTTCCTGTGTTCTACAACTGCCTGAAAGGAGGCTGTGGTGAGATGGATGTTGGTCTCCCAAGTAACAAGTGAGGAGTTGGCCTCAAGTTGGGCCAAAGGAGGTTTAGGATGGGTATTAGGAAAAATTTCTTCACCAAAAGGGTTATCAAACAGAATGAGCTGCCCAGGGCAGTGGTGGGAAGCACCATCTCTGGTGTGTAGATGTGGTGCTGAAGGAGATGTAGTTTAGGGGTGAACTTGGCAGTGCTGGGTTATCCAACGGTTGGATGATCTTAGAGGTCTTTTCCAACTTAAATGTTTCTGTGTTGGTTCTAAATATATTCTCTTCTCATGCTAATTAAAAACAGCACTGTATGAGTAGTGAGAAGCATGTTACTTCTGTGATTCTGAAATCTTGAGGCCACCTCTCAAGCACAGTTTTTCTCAAGCATGTCAAGTACACAAATATTTTAATTTTCCATGAGTTGAATTTTATCTAAGTTAATAAAAGCTGGTGAAGTGATAAGAGAAATAAAGTTACAATTGCAGTTATATAAACTCAGGTTAACATTCCTTTGTATGTGATAACAGTTAACACCTGACATACTGTTGCAATGAAACGTAACTGTTCTTGACTTCAGTCTTTGCAATGGACAAGTATGACTTGTTTTAGTAAATATAATAACCTGTGTTGCAGCAACAGAGCTCAATATTCTCCTTTTCTCCCTTCCTTCCTGTCTCTCTTCAGTAAAAATTGGTCTACGTCATCCTGACCCAGTAGTGGAAACCAGCTCGTTATCCAGTGTGACTCCTCCTGATGTGTGGTACCAGACATCAATATCAGAAGAAACAATTGATAGTGGCTGGTTGTCAGCTTTGCAACTTGAAGCAATCACTTATGCAGCCCAGGTATGCTAGACATTAGTACAGCTTAAAAGCTAACATAGAATTTAAGAAGAAAAACTACTATTTGACAAGCACAGCTATGTCAGTTTTACAAGGAGATAAAATAGTAAGAGCTTAAAGGTTTGAGTTGCATTAGATGGTGACAGGTGAGCTTCGATTCAGATAAATGTGAGGTAGTGCACCTAAAAAAGCTTTGTCTAAACCAATTCCATGATGCTGATTTCACTGTCTTAAAGCTCAGGAAGGAAATAACTTAATGGTTGCAGTAGCAGAAGGGTGGTAAAGCCAGCACTGACTGGATCATTGGGAAGGGTGGATAGAACAAGATGGGGTGTTATTTTGCTGCTATATTAAACTTCAGTGGGCTGATATCTGATATGTGCAGCTCTCTGCACATTGTGGGAGAAGGTAGTGAAGTTTGAGGTCAACTAACATCTCAGGAGGGAAGAAGTTGCCTTTTGAAAAGAGACGAAGCTGGGGCACTTCGAGCTGGAGACAAG
This sequence comes from Pedionomus torquatus, assembly GCA_013398155.1. Lineage (NCBI taxonomy): Eukaryota > Metazoa > Chordata > Aves > Charadriiformes > Pedionomidae > Pedionomus > Pedionomus torquatus. The sequence continues at coordinate 30,537 of VZRU01000047.1, read as the reverse complement.
AAAAATGAAGGAGAATGAAATAAACGTTTAAATACTCAGGAAGGCAGTGGAATCCCACAACACAAAGCGGAACTTGGTGAAACTGATAGATTGATTGGTTTAAAATGGACAGAAGAATAATATTTTTACACAGGCAACGTGTGTCTGGGTTTGCTGCCACAAAATGCTGTGGGGTTGCATATCGGTGGGTTTAAAAAAAGCAGCCAGTGTGGTAGTAGGCTAGAAGAATTAACCAGGTATACCAAGTTTACATCAATTCTAGGTGCTATGGGAAGAAGGAAGGAGAATGGATCATGTGAAGCATTTATGCTCATATACTCTTCCCTAAATAAAATCTCTTCTTCCTGTTGGGAGGAGGGTGCTTGGCTGGGTGAACCACTGTTCTCGTCCAGTAGGATGTTTCTTATGTTTGCTCATTTCTCACAATCCACAATGACCTTTTTTTGAGAACAGGTACAAATTTCTTTGTTCTTTCTCCTACAGCAACATGAAACATTCCTGCCCAATGGAGACAGAGCTGGATTCTTGATAGGTGATGGTGCTGGTGTAGGAAAAGGAAGGACCATAGCTGGAATAATCTATGAAAATTACTTGTTAGGTAGAAAAAGAGCAGTCTGGTAAGTGTCAGGATTTGTTAGAGCAGAAACTGCGGTGGCTACAATACTTAAATTCAGTGTAATCTGGCTTCTGACAGATGTTCTATCAACAGCTTTTTGAACTTCTGCCTTAACTTACAGAATATGTGCTTTGTTTTATATCTTCAGGTTTAGCGTGTCAAATGATCTGAAATACGATGCTGAAAGAGATTTGAGAGATATTGGAGCAAAAAACATATTGGTTCATTCATTAAACAAGGTGTGGAAACTTTTTACTATGTACAGTTGAGGCAAAACTTTAGGTACGCTTGTGTGACAAGTTGTGCATGTTGACTGTTTTAAAAGCAAGAATGTACTAATTAAAATAAATTTACTATCTAGGTCTTGTTTGGCAGGCCTTAATCTTACAAAGAACCACACAGGGCTTTAAGTTAATCATGTAAATGGACCCCTTCTAGGATTAAGTCTTAGCATGTGATACTTCTTAAAAAACATTGCTCTTCAAGCCACTACTGACACTACTAGCAGAGTATTTTCTAGAAGTTGAAAAGTTCTTTAAAACTTCTAGGCTTTGTAGCCTTTGAAATTTTTTTCCTTTGTCTCCCTGCGTGCATTTGACATATAATACATTTTCTGTGTAATACTTGAATAATAGACTTCCTCAGTAATTTATTAAAGCAGTAACAGTGTGTGTGATTATTTCTGGAGACTCTGCCTTTGCTCAGGATTAGCCACTTAGAGAAATTGTGAAGTGTGATTACTAGGTGAATTTGCTGAACTTAAAGTTTGTGAGTTAATATTTTTGCTTTGTGAAGTCTTAATTTCCAAAGCTTTACTGTAGCTTAGAAATTGTCATTTGTGGTATCAGCTGTAAATACACTTGACCTATTAGCTCTAAGGGATGCACTGAAACTAAAATCTTAATTGTATTTAAGTTAAGGAAGCCATGTAGACAAAGAATCTGACTGTTAATCTTCTGAAGCTTCGCATCTAGTCTTCCTTAAGTACATATTTAAGTAAGGCCCTGTATAACCCCTTAACCATGTTACCGTGTGCCAGCTCTGCCCTAATCATGGTGAAGGGATAGAGGTGGTTCAAAGTGCGTGCAGCTCAGTGTTAAGACCACCAGCATCCGTTAATCGTAGGGTAGGTGGCTTTGAGGGATCTCTTCTGAATAATTTCTTATTTTTTTATTGCAGTTCAAGTATGGGAAAATTTCTTCCAAACATAATGGAAGTGTAAAGAAAGGTGTCATCTTCGCTACCTATTCTTCTCTTATTGGTGAAAGCCAGTCTGGTGGCAAATACAAAACCAGATTAAAGCAACTGCTTCACTGGTGTGGTGAAGACTTTGATGGAGTTGTATCCTTTATCTGGAGTTCAGTTGATTGTAACTAAATTGCTACCTAAGCTTGCATCTTTAAAGATCATCTTATAGTTTGATTTGCTGGTTGTTTTTTTTTTAGGTACTGTTCTTTCTTCATGACAGTTATTGTGCACATGCTCTGACATAAAACTTGAAGTTTTAAAAATTTCATGCCAAATCTCTTACCGTTATACTGTTGTCATGCAACTCTGGTACGAGAGGGAAGCTTCTGCTTTATCTATAACAACAACATAAAATATGATGGTTAAGAACCTGGAGTTTACACTGAAATTTTCTCTAGTGAATTCTTAAATGTTTTTGGAACTCATATGTTGGTAATTGTGCTCTTTAAGTACCTATTAGCTAAATGTTTTTCCTGAAGTTTTTAGTGGGGAAAAAAAAAAGTCTCTGAGTTTACAGTTGACTGCTGCCACCTATTGTAATTGGCAGATTTTCTTGTCTTGTTTTAGCTCCCCATTCTAAAAACAAGTAGGACAAAGGTTTTTCTTGTTTGGTTGGTTTTTTTTTTTTCCTTAATTACAGTTCAGATCGTATTTGATGAGTGTCATAAAGCTAAAAATCTATGTCCTGTTGGTTCATCAAAACCAACAAAAACAGGTCTGGCTGTATTAGAACTTCAAAATAAACTTCCAAAAGCCAGGGTTGTTTATGCTAGTGCCACAGGTATGTGCTGCTTGTTTTGCATTAAATGTCTCTGTATGCTTTTACTGGCACTGGTAAAATGTGTGTTCTTCTCCTAGGTGCATCTGAGCCAAGAAATATGGCATATATGAACCGTCTTGGAATATGGGGTGAAGGAACTCCATTTAGGGAATTCAGTGATTTTATTCAGGCTGTTGAAAGAAGGTAATATATGAAGAGCCATAGCAAGAAAGCATATGGTTGTAATTGACTGTCCTTTCCAGTTCTTTTGGCCTCACTTGCTCATAGTCCTTTGACTTGTTCTGTTGCACTAAGAGCTTTTGGACTTAAACTTCTAATATAAATGCAATTTATCTTACATAGTGAAAAATAGGGAAAATTTCCCTTGCTCTTAGAAAATTTTGAAAGCCATAAGAGCTTGCTGGGAAAATAGCTCTCTTAAAATTTGTGGGTGTTATGAAATGAAAATATTTTGCTTTTCCTTTTGAAAACACACTGTGTGTACTGGGTATGCCTGGTATAGTTGATGCCTTGCTATATGCGGAAGCCATCTAATGTTTATGCATTCAGCTTAGGCAGTTTAACAGGAAGAAGTCTTGTTCTTCTGCTTTTTGGCATAAGAACCCAGTTCAGAAAATGTATGTATACTGCTGTAAGGTACTTCGTATTTCAGAACTTACTAAAAACAACCTAAATGTGAGAGGACAGTAGAAAATGCAGCTGCTGTTTGGTAGGTAAACATCATAATATATTATGTTTTGTCTACTTAAAGAGAATTTTGAACACTTTTGAATGCTACAGTAGGGCTTAGTATGTATCTTCTTGCATACTATCTATGTGATACATGGTTTTTCTAGACTGTGCAAATGTAGGATCCGCTTCATTGCTGAGTATGTATCAAATGAGCAATAAAAAAATTACAGGCCCAAGTATGTGAGCAGGTTAGCTTTGTACTTGACTTCTGTATTCTCAAGGTGTTGCTAGAGGTGTGCTGCTGTTGATGTTGCCTGCTAGTTTAATTAACACTGATATGAAAATAATCTGAATAGCTTAATGCAGTTTGTATTCACTATTTTAAAGCTTTGGTGAAACTTATAAAATTGCAGTGCAAGATTTTGTTACATATTTGAACTGATTTCATTGTTCTTTTACAGTCAGTAAGGTACTGTTTCCTAATGTATACTCGGTAATTCAGGGCAAAAAATGTGTTGGAGTACTTATACTTCTTGAGATAGACTTAATACAAGGCAAAGATGGTTTTATGTGAAGGCTAAATTTCAAGACCTCCTGATTGGATGTGTTTAACCAGACAGTAGTAATGATTTTGAGGACCTATGCCTTCATACTTAAAAGCATGCTGTTTTCTTCTAAAGCACTTGAAGGTGGTCTGTTTTGTGTTTGGTTGTTGGTTTTTTGGTTTTGTGGTTTTCTTTGGTTTTGTTTTGTGTTTTTTTTTTGGTGGGGGTTGGGGTTTTTTGGTGGTTTTGCTGGGTTTTTTGGTTGGTTGGTTTTGTGGTGTTTTTTTTTTGACAAACAGTTGCTTTTGAAAATTCTAATACTAACTTATTCCTTTATTTTAGAGGTGTTGGTGCCATGGAAATAGTTGCTATGGATATGAAGCTGAGAGGAATGTACATAGCAAGACAGTTGAGTTTTTCAGGTGTAACTTTCAAAATTGATGAAGTTCTGCTTTCACAGGAATATGTTAAAATGTACAATAAATCTGTGAAACTGGTAAGAACATCTTCTTAGATTTCCATTCTGTATTGAGTTCTGAGATGTTGAAGTTACTTGGTTTAAACTTGAATACTCCTGAAATTGCATGTAGTACTGTTGCGTGTTGAAAGACAGGAATGGCATCTTGTCTCAGTGTAAAGCTTTCTCCTCTTAAGACTTGGCAAAAGCTGTTAAGTTCTGTTCTGAGTCATAAAAGCTGCAGTTTGGGCTGCATCTGCTGGTCTGCCAGACCCACTGCCTTCTGGTGGTGGTTCAGAGACCTTGGTGGTTGTGTCCTAAGATAAAGCCATTCACCTGTTCGTCATACTTTTGTGCTCCAGTCCTCCCCCTTCAGGCATCTGAGGTGAGAACAAGCTGCAGAATCTTTGGCTGCGTGATCTTCTTCATTGAAGTGCTATGGTAGAGGGTTACCTGTAGTTAAACAGTGCAGGGTGATAGTATTACTCAGATGGCAGATCAAATCCAAGGCATTGAAGCTGGTTATTCACCCATTTTTTATCTTTTCATGTTGTTCTTGATTGTTTTGTCCATGTGCTAAGCTGAGTGTCTCTTTCCAAACTGCACATTCTGCTTGTACGTTACCACTGCTGCAATAGATAAAAATAATTTCTTCTTGGACATACATTAAAATGAGCAGGGCCTTAACCTGCAAGGAGGTGCTAAAGAATGCCTCTGTATTGATATGGTATAGATCCAATAATTAAAATCAATCTTTGTCAGATCTCTGACATCAACTTTAAAACAGCACTTTATGAATGTTGTTTAAAAAAAACACTGAACTTGTGTCTATGGCTTATTTTACCTTATCTGGAAAGAATTGGTACAACAAAATGCTACAGAAATGAAGGCAGTGTTTTCTTTTTCTTCTTGGGATCTTGCTTTATACTTGTGGGTGGAGCTCTCTGCTTTAACCTGACAGGGGTAATGGAAAAACTAGATAAATGGAAAATATCATGTTTGTTTGCATTGGTAGTTTACATTTACATTAAATGTATCTGCTTTTCATTATGAGAGTAATTATATTCTGAATTTACTAAGCCATAGCTGTTTTCTTTTGTGAGCTTTGCTTGATGTATGGTGAGTTTCCTTGATTTGCGCTCCCATAGAACTATAAACTTCTCTTCTGTCTTTATTTTGATAATATACAATGTACCTGTGTAGCCTTGAAATGGGATGTGTAAGCCAATCAACATTTTCTTCTGCAGTGGGTCAGTGCTAGAGAGAGGTTTCAACAAGCAGCTGACCTTATTGATGCGGAACAACGAATGAAAAAGTCCATGTGGGGTCAGTTTTGGTCAGCTCATCAGAGGTTTTTCAAATACCTTTGCATAGCATCTAAAGTGAAGAGGGTGGTGCAGCTGGCTCGGGAAGAAATCAAGAATGGGAAAGTAAGTTGTTCAAGACCTATTGTTAAATATCTCTTGTTAAACATAAAGCTATTAAATTTTCTTTAGAACAAATACTTCAGGTGCAGTAGTAGCATGCTTTTGTGTTTTATGGTATCGAAGCTATTAAATGAGCAGAAATTCAAGAGAAAATAAACTTACAAGTCAGTCGTCTCAGTGACAATGTCTTGTATTCATTTGTCCTTTAGTGCGTCGTTATTGGCCTGCAATCAACAGGAGAAGCAAGAACATTAGAAGCTTTGGAGGAAGGTGGTGGTGAACTGAATGACTTTGTTTCTACAGCAAAGTAAGATTCAACTTTGTTAGAACTGTCCTTTACAAAACTGTCCTTAATCCAACTTAGTTTGTGTAGTAATTTAATCTTTACTGTGTAAAACACGTAGCAGTGTCCAGAAAGATGGTCATCCTTTAGTAGCCATGTGCTTTACTGAAGCTGCCTGTGCATAAAATGTGAAACTGCTCAAGTGAACCATTGGGTAGCTCCTGGTTCTCCTGGCACTCGGAGACGATGTTTTGAGGTGTGAACAGCTGGTACTACTCTACTCAAACTGGGAGGAGGGGAAGACTTGCCACGTGTGCACTCTTTTATACCAAAGCAAGTTACAATTGTGACTTCCCGCTTTTGCCAGATAAGCCAGATCCAATCCTGAGACTGCCTTGGCTGAAGATCTTAATTTATTAAGTTCATCCTTCATTTAAACTCTGAGTAATAAGAAAATGGTAGTAGCAATACCGTTTGATATCAAATAAATTTAACCAGTTATAAGTAACGGTGTTGTAAAGTAAACGTCTCTTACTTCTAAAAAGGTGACAAATACAGTAATAAGTGTGATAATTATAAGTAATGCTTGTGTAATGGCATTCTTAAGGAATAATTCTGCAGAGCAATCAAACAAGCAGTTAAAATGTTACTTTGAATGCAAATTTGACTGAAGAACCTTTCTTTCTTAAACAGAGGAGTATTCCAGTCCCTTATTGAAAAGCACTTTCCAGCTCCTGACAGGAAGAAGCTGTTTAGCTTGTTGGGAATTGATTTGACTGCTCAAAGTAATAACAATTCACCCAGAGACAGCCCTTGCAAGGAGAACAAAATAAAGAAGCGGAAAGGTAATGCTTAAGTTCTTACCCTAATGCCATAGTGAAAATGGCAATTTTAGAGCTGCCAAAGAGTGAATTCTGGAAAATATGGGAATGTAGATATTGGTACACTCATCCATGAAAGAGCATGTATTTTTAAGCCTGTTAGACATTTCCGTTAACAGCTTTTAAAACTGCTGTTGAAGCAAAATAACTTGTAAATTCTGGTTGTTGCTTTGCTCAAAATTGGGTTGATAAAGTATGGACTATATGCTGAGATGCTCTGTACAGGTCTGACCACTTCCTGATGCAATCACGCAAATAATTGCTTTTTCATAAGGCTCAGTAAAGAGCAGCCTAATACCACCCCTCTTCCCAAACTGATTATCTTCTTAAAAAAATTAGGTGGTGATGAATTTTGGGAGAAAGGCCTTGCTTGAAATTTAAATTAAATCTTTATAAACAGTTCTGGTTTTAGAAGTTGAATGTTTCTCTAGTTTGTATGCAGTGGTGGTAAAACAAATCTCAGAAGTAGATTACAAGGTCTAAACTAATCTTTTTTTCTTCTTTTTTTTTTTTTTTTAATTCTGGGGTGATGGAATTAGGTGAAGAAATAAGCAGAGAAGCCAAAAAAGCTCGCAAAACAGGTGGCCTAGCAGGTAGCAGCTCTGATGAGAGTGAAAGTGAGTCTGATGCTTCAGATAATGAAGAAAGTGACAATGAGAGCTCCAAATTCTTGAGTTCTGGAGATGATGATGACTTCAACCCATTCAGAGATGAGTCCAGTGAAGATGATGAAGATGGTAAGACAATTGAAGTGTTTCATCAAGCAAGTAACTGTATTTGTAGATTGTAGATGTATAATGTCTTTCCTAACGATTTCAGTGAGCCAAAAATGAGTGTTTGATAAGCATGTTGTTCAATGAGGCTGAAATTAGTACTAGAATGTGGATTTGCATCTTAAGTAGATTTTGTACACTGTGGAGTTCAGACTCTTGTCACTCACCTTTTGGAATGAGAATGTAGCTTTTCCAAGTAAAGGAAGACTTTTTAGTAAATGCTGGAAACTTTCTGAAAATATTTTATTTAACTTTAGATCCCTGGTTAATTAGAAAAGAGCATAAAAAGAATAAAGACAAGAAAAAGAAGAAAAGTATAGACCCAGATTCTATTCAAAGTGCCTTACTAGCTTCTGGTCTTGGATCCAAACGACCTAGCTGTTTTACTTCTGCTGTTGGTACCACCACCTCTAGTACCAACACATCAGGTAAGAATAAGTTTATTTGACATTGATTCACTTTCTTAGCGATTGGGCAGTGAAATCCTAAATCTTAAAGTGTCTCTTAAATTTCAGCAAACAGTAACACGAACAGCAGCTTTGTAACAAGTCAGGATGCTGTTGAAAGGGCCCAACAAATGAAAAAAGAACTGCTTGATAAACTGGAGAAGCTGGCTGAAGATCTTCCACCTAATACACTGGATGAGCTTATAGATGAACTGGGTGGTCCTGAAAACGTTGCAGAGGTAGGCTGATGTTCATATTTTAAAAAAATACATTATTAGGCTGCAGGTTATCAGTGTTGTCACTCTTGAAGGTTGCATGTGACCTAAGTATCCATTAAAGAGAACTTGTTTAGACTGTAATCTCACAGGGATACGAATATAGATAACTCTCGCTGAATGTCTCAGAATGAAAAAGAAACTTGAAGATAGCATTAAGATACAGAAAAGAGCTTTGAATGTGTAAATAAGTTATTTCTGAGACTGACAGGTTCTCATTGGTAAATCACACTAGTTTCTCTTTTGCTTTATACTGGTGTATTTCTCTAGCCATGGTCATTGTAAGCTGGTGTATAAGGTAGAAAGCGGCTTTAGTTCATATTCATAGGTGATGAAGACTAAGAAATCTGCGATAGTGAAAAGCCTTATGAATTCTCTCATTCTCGATAGCTTCAGAAATATGTCTTCAGTAACCTACCTGTCTCTCTGAAATAGAAGCATCACTGTGATTTAAATGTCACTGATTTTTAACAGGATTTATCTCAGCTGTCAGTTTAGTTTATTTGCTTAGTACTCTTGGTAAATCACTTATGGACAGTAATACAAAATTACATAATTTCTACATAGATGAGCTTTGTTATACTTCTGATTCCCTGAGTTGCCTCTAAATAAGCGTTCTGCATAGCAGATAGTGGCATCAGCCAAAAAATATTCCAGCTTCTCCAATGTAACTTGCACTTTGAGTAAATTACTGAATGTATTTTAAGGCTAATACGTGATTAAGTAGCATTGTTGCTTGAAGTTTTTGGTCACGTAATAATTTTGGTATTACCCTAACGAGCTTGTTGTTGCCTTTTCATTTTTAAAGATGACAGGTCGCAAAGGAAGAGTTGTAAGCAATGATGATGGCAGCATATCTTATGAGTCAAGGTCTGAGCTTGATGTGCCCGTTGAAATACTGAACATCACAGAAAAGCAGAGGTTCATGGATGGAGATAAGGTAGTCCCTGAAGAGATACAATTCAGAAAAATTTGCTGGATGCCATAATAACATTAAGCTAGTTCAAGTTGTGGCTCTACCATTATCCCTCAGAGACTTACTAGTTAGAAAGCATTTTCCATTCACAAAGAATTTTCCTGTGGCTCGTTTGAGACCTGCTACCACAAGAGGGCAAATGAAGTCAATGTAGCTGTTGCATGGAGCTTCTATGGTCTGTTGTTACATTTGAGAGTAAAGATTCATATTCCTGTAAGAGACACACGCACATTCCAAACATTTACATTCTTTCAAGGCAGATGCACTGAGATCCTAGAGTGGCCATGTCCGTCCTTATACAGTATTAGCAGCAACGTTTTATCTTATCCGTAGTGTTTGCTCTCAGAGCAAGTCTCTCTGTCCTTCCTTTTTCTTTCTGAGGTGCAGGGCCAACCTTAGAGAAACTTGCCCTTTGTAATGGCAATACTGCAACAGACTGCCTTTCTTTACATGGAAAGGTGTCACTGGAAAGTAAAGCTAAAACCATTCCTTTCAGTTAAATTCATTAGCATTTCTAACCGATAGAGAGCCATACTTTTTTTCCACCTTTCCTCTTCTTGTGACAGGAAGACCAATGAACAGTGAAACCGTTCCACACCCATTAGTAGTTGTGAAACTAAAATCTTTTAGAAACTGAAAACTGAAGCTCAATCTTGGGTTCATGGCTAACTTAACCCCTTTCTTAATTAAAGAACATCGCCATAATCTCAGAGGCTGCCAGCTCTGGTATATCATTGCAAGCAGACCGCAGAGCTAAGAACCAGAGACGGAGAGTTCACATGACCCTGGAGTTGCCGTGGAGTGCAGATAGAGCAATACAGCAGTTCGGTAAATGTTTTGTTTTTCCTTCCCCTAGCAAACTCAGTAGTGCTAACTGAACTTACTGCTAATTCATGGAAAATAAGATTGACTAAGCAACCTCTTGAGGGCCCTTCCAATCTCCTTTAGCCATGAATGAGCTTTGTTCATAGCCATAGCTAATAGTCTTGAAGGTTTTGGAAAAAACTTAGTAAACAAACTCACGCTGCATCTTAGGGGTTTTGTCATATATCAGATGTCTTTATGAAAGTTGCTACAATTCTAGAGCATTTGTATTCTACCTTCTGTTGGCTGTATTACAGCAGAAGCTCATTTTCAGCAGGATTAAGTTCTAGCCTTTTTATCTTTAGGCTTCAAAATTCATAATTTATTAGAAATGTGCAATGAAGTGGGATTTATTCAATGTATGTGCTTCTACTTATCCAGGAAGAACTCATAGATCCAACCAAGTGACTGCTCCAGAGTATGTGTTCCTAATTTCTGAATTGGCAGGAGAGCAAAGATTTGCATCTATAGTTGCAAAAAGACTGGAGAGTTTGGTAAGATTGTTTCAAGAAGTCTGATCTTTCATTTGAGGAAATACAACTTAAATTTCTTTGTAATTAAGACAAATCTTTTTCTTAAAATTTGATTTAACAGGGAGCCCTCACTCATGGTGACAGACGGGCTACAGAAACTCGAGACCTCAGCAGATTCAATTTTGACAACAAGGTGATGGTTCTATTTCTGTTTGAAAGCTCATGCTGTGGTGCTTATTCCACAAATGACCTGTTGAGGAAGGATTTCTTTCATCTCCTGTGGAGTGTTTTGCTTTTAACTATTACTTCCTGAGAGGAGGCCTCTTTCTGAGGTAGCCAGTAAACATTCTTAGTTGTGTTTGCAAAGCCATGTGGAACACAAATGCGTGTGTAAATTACTTCTCTGCGTTTGCTAACAATCCAAGGAAATGGTACGTGTCCTTTCAGTCACAGTTGAAAGATTAATTTGGCAATTCTAATTGGAAATTAAGACTGGGCTGTTTATATAGTGTAGTTCATAATTGAAAAGCTAATAACCAGTTCCTTTTACTATTGCAGAGAGAAAAATGTTTCCTTGTGAATTACAAATGCTTTTAAACCATGCGTGCTTGGGGCTGAGGCATAAACTCTGGGTTGCATTGTTAGAGCAGTTCTCTTTTTCTCTCACAGTATGGCAGAAATGCTTTAGAGATTGTTATGAAATCCATTGTGAACTTAGACTCCCCAATGGTCTCACCGCCTCCTGATTTTCCTGGAGACTTCTTCAAAGGTAATTATAATTCACTGGATGTAATAGCTACCTTTTGAGTGTTCTCTATTGTATAGAAAATAAAAATAATTTTAGAGCTAGAAAAGATTGTTAGTGTTTAAGCTGAGCAGCTAGCCCAGGTAGACGATCACTGGATGTTATTCCTGTGCATGTTGCTTGAATGTTGAAGTCTGGGCATGAAACAAGATATGTGAACTCTAAGGCATGTGCTGTATCTCTTTGGCTCTTTTATGTACGGTTCTTTTGACTTCACTTTCCTGTTATTGGTTACAGTGTCTTGTTCTGGGCTCCCTGCAGTGCCATTAGCAGGTGTTTCCATACCTGTGCTTCCTAGAAGGACAGAAGGCAAAGTTCTGTCTTGCTTATCAATGTATTAAGTAGAAATTGCAAGTAATCTATTTGAGGCGTGTCAGGATTTTTGGAATTAGATCCTGAGACAAGATTGCTAAACAAGCTGTTACTTCACTGGTTTATTTTTAGATGGCAAAGCAGCTATGATTTAACTTGTTCCTTTTTCCTAGATGTTCGTCAGGGATTGATTGGCGTAGGCTTGATAAATGTAGAAGACAGATCTGGAATACTAACGCTTGATAAAGGTATTTGTGTATTTAATGTACCTTTAGAATGCTGCTAGGAATATCGTAGATCGTGGTAGTGGCTTCCTCATAGTAGAACTGAAGTTGCAATTTTCTAAGAAGTTACTTTTGAGGGAACTTTGGAATGTTTTCTTAATTTCTGAAAGGCTTGATCTATGTAATCTTTTTGAAACTCCTTGAATACTGATTGAGAGCTCATTGTCATCTAACTTAAATCTTTGCTCATCTAATATGTGTATTTCTTTTTTCTTTTTAAGATTATAACAATATAGGGAAATTTCTGAATAGGATCCTTGGTATGGAAGTTCATCAGCAGAATGCTTTATTCCAGTACTTTTCTGACACATTAAATGCAGTTATTCAAAATGCTAAGAAGAATGGTAGATATGATATGGGCATCTTAGGTGAGTAAATCTGTTTCTTAGTACGCTTGTACATCAGTGAGAACAGACAAGGAGAATAACTCTGCCCTTTCTTTTTAAGATTTGGGCTCTGGGGATGAGAAAGTGAAGAAGGCAGATGTTAAGAAGTTTTTAACTCCCGGATATTCTACCTCTGGACATGTAGAGCTATACACAGTAAGTTAATTCTGTATCTTTTTTGTTTCCTGGTAAACTTCTCAGACACAGCAATCAGCAAAGTGTGTGCTGAGTGAGGGGAGCCTCTTGGCCTTTCACTGAGCAACATTTTATTTTTACGGTTACTTCAAACAGTTACAGATTTAGGAACTAAAGCTGTTTCCCATTAAAATACCCCTGCCTGGCTCTCTTCTAGATCAGTGTGGAGAGAGGAATGTCTTGGGATGAAGCAACGAAGATCTGGGCAGAACAGACCGGTCCAGATGATGGATTCTATTTATCACTACAGGTAAGATTCTTTGTGTCTTGCATTATGTTCAGATAAGTTAGCGGGGGTGTCGGGGGTCTAACCTAATATGCTGTCTCGTCTGAAAAAATCACTGTTCAAATTAATTACTGTTCAGTTTTGCAAAATGCTTTCAGTCTTACATTAATCCAATGCTAAGTATGAAGCATTCCATTTTAGCTACTGTGAATATTTTCTGATAGGAATATGAGCCCAAATGAATAGCTCTCACCTAAACCTATGTCAAGAAACCAGGTGCTTTCACTGTAAGGAAAAGTGTTGAGGTTAATGTAGATCAGTGGCACTGTCTTCTAAAGGTGTCGTTATTACTGGTTGTCCTATTGCACGTGCACACACTTACTCTGCAAAGAACACCGTAACAAATCACCAAGGCCAGTACTGTGGGCATGTTTAAATTTATGGAGTTCTTGGTTTCTTTTCCAGATACGAAATAACAAGAAGACTGCTATTCTAGTAAAAGAAGTGAATCCTAAGAAGAAGCTTTTTTTAGTGTACAGACCAAATACTGGGAAACAACTCAAACTAGAAACATGTGCAGACCTGAAAAAGAAATATAAGAAGGTAACCACTAAAACTATGCTAATGTTAAAAGTTTTTGTAAGGGACAAAAATAAGGACTTTCTGGTATTTGTCTATCATTCTAGCAAGTCAAAAGCTATGCTTATTTTTCCACAGCAGAGCTTATATTTACATGGTTTCTGCATTCCTATATCTAAAACTTGTGCAATATACTTAATCTGTGATGTGATAATGTAAAATGAGGGCTTTTTAGTGTCTAGCAAGGAAAAGCCTTGTCTAGGTAAGGTGTAAAACCACGCTTTTAAATGAGCAGCTGTGTACAGTATATTATAAACAATGCTTATGGAACTCGAGCTGTTTGCTGATGTTTTCAATGCTGTAATGGATTATTTTGTTTAGAGGCTGGTAAGATATCTAGCAGTTGTCTTAATTTTATGATAATGAACTTGTAAAACCTTAAGGAAACTCTCAGATCAGACTGACGACTGAGATTCTGCTGTGTTCAAGCATTTTGTTCACCCTTTAAGATGGTCTTTTATTTGAATAGCCTGAAATTATAGGATAATGTACCTCTTCATCAGAATGGTCGGTGTTCCTGCTTTTCTCATAGTAATGACCAAATTGCTTTTGTTCTATGCAAGTCTCGGCGTGTTTCACTTCATTATTATTTCCACTCTAACTTCTCCAGGTACCTTCTGAAGATGCTCTGCCCCACTGGTTAGAGCAGTACAATTCTTCTGCAGATACCTGCACCCATGCTTATTGGTTAGTATTTCTGTGCATGTAGATGCTTTAACTTAAACTGTTTGCCTAAACTGGTTTGTCACTACTTCTGTTTTTCTGCTATTCATGTGAAATCTTGTGTTTCTTGCCTAAGGAAAAAATGTCCCATGACCAGTCAAATGACCTGACCTTTGAGTGACAACATGAAGCTTTGCACTTGCCTTTAAAATCCTAATATATTAGATGCTGGTGTATAAATTGCCCTCCAGTAGGAGGATAATGACCCAGGAGTAGCTTGTGATTTGTCTTGACCTGACTCATTATTGTGGTAGGATAGTTTTGGCACAAAAAATCTACTTCAAGTAGAGAAGAGATAGATATCAGAAATAGCTGATCTTGTGCCACCTCTTCTTTGTCTGAACTCACCAGGTGATGTCATAATTCATGAGGAACAGCTTAACTGGTAGAATATTGAAGTTTCTGAAATACACTGGTCAGATACCAGTTCCATGTGACACGTTCAGGTTCTTGGGAGAGTTAAGTGAGTGGTATCTTTGGCTTAGAACTCTATAAGTAGGTTTTGAAGATGGGTCCTAAATAGGTCAGTGCTTCTCAAAGCTTTACCATTAGAGGCATAATGTAGATAAAGTGTCTTTCCCTTACTGTGTACTTACAGCCCTCGCTTAACTCTGACTACAAGTCAAATAACTTCGTCTCATTTTTAATAGAATTGGATGCTTCCTGTTCACAAAACTCTCCTGAAAGCTTTTATTTTCTATTTTTTCTATTGTTCTATTGTAGGAGAGGCAACTGTAAGAAGGCTGGCTTGGGATTAGTTTGTGAAGTGGGACTCCGCTGCCGAACTTACTATGTCCTGTGTGGTTCAGTATTGAGCGTCTGGACAAAAGTAGAAGGTGTTCTAGCCTCTGTGAGTGGTACAAATGTGAAAATGCAAATAGTTCGCCTAAGAACAGAAGATGGGCAGAGGATTGTTGGTAAGTGGTTTGTCTGCTCCTCGATTTCCATCTTGTAAGTTAAAACTACCTTCTACTACTTCAAGTCACTTCATGTTGATGGTCACATGGGAAACTTTATAGAGGTGCTTCCAAGAGAAAAGGCTCCTTGGTGGGTGTGTGTGTGTTGGGGAGGGGCAGAAACACAACTGTTGAAAACTATATTTGTAGTACAAACACTGGTCTGAGTCAGGCAAAAGGAAGATCCTTTGTTTCAGCTGGGCTTTGGAACACTTAACTTGCTCAGTTCTTCTGATTTACTAGAAACCAAGTCAACCAAGCCTGTTCCAACCAAGCTACCTCTGAAGCTGTAAGGGCTCCACTTTTTTCCCCACTTTCAGCAAAGAATAGTAAGCCCTTGGAAATGGTGGGGTCTGTGGGTTTTGAGCTACTGAAAAATCATATGTATTCAGTAGTTTAGAATGAGTGCAAGATGACCGTGTCACTACTTGTTGCTGGACCTCTCAGTGAAGCCTTTGTATCGGGTACCTCACAGGCTGACATCTCCATTTTTTAAAATTTTTTAAATTTATTTTTTAAATGTGGGCTTCCTGTGGATGTGTGTTGCAGCTCATACTGTAGTGGCAGTTTTCTAAGATGTTGAAACTACGAGGTTTTTCATGTTTAAGCTCTGGAGGTGGTGTAACTCATGTGAAAGTCAAAGTAGGTGACTTCTCGTTTTCTGTGGCAGTGGGTAATGTCAGAATAAAATCTGTCTTTGGGGGCAAAATGGCCATTTTCTCTTGCTTCATAACCTAAAAGGATCAGGTGACTTCAGAAGCTGGATCTTTTCTCAAGAAGCAGAACTTGGAGCTGTGCTTGACTGGACTTGACAATTGCAAATGGTCACTGACTGTTGTATAAATTAAGTGGTGGCATTGTCAGCCTGAGGTTTTACTGACTGAATTGTCAACCCGGTTATGAAGCAATTGATGTGTTGGTGTTTCCAGGTTTGATCATTCCTGCAAATTGTGTCTCGCCCCTTGTGAACCTCCTGTCGACGTCAGACCAGTCTCAACAGCTCGCAGTACAACAGCAGCAGATCTGGCAGCAGCATCACCCGCAGAGCATCACCAACTTCAACAACGCATAAGAGGACAAACCACAGGTGTTGACTTTGGTGTTTGAGGAAAAGGCTGTAAAAGCATATCACTTGCATAAAAATCAGGGACAGATTCCAAAGAAATATAACTTTTTCAGTTCAGTTGTGTGCTCTCAAATACTTTGGGAATAAAGAGATCTTTAAAAGGTTGGTAGAACTGAAAGCCAGCAGTTGTTTATGGTGGTGCATCTGTCTTTCCTTATGCTCTCTGTAGTGCTTCCTGTTTGCTTTTACTTTTGGCCTTTTAAGCTACAAACCACAATTTGTTTGAAAATGCTTGAAAATCCCCAAGCAGGCTTTATTTTTATCTTGTCATACAGTGCTCAGGGTTTAACGCAGTGCATCAATGCCATTGCTGTGGGAGATATCCTTGAATGCATGTACTGAGTATATATATAGAAAATATATATTGGGTTTTTCTCTTCAATTTATGAGTTTATAAAAGCATGAACCCTAGAGGTTGCACATCATGCATTCAGGTTCCTTCCCAGTTTCTGTTTGACAGTGCATGTCTTTGGAAACGGGCATGGACAGGATAAACACACAAGGACAGGAATTCGGAGAGAAACACAATCTTAGTTGTACAGCATTGGTTATTGCATTTTTATAGTGTTTATACCCAGGTGTTGCATTTTTTCTGGTTCTCTCCTGGGGGTTATATATTTGAGTCTACAACATGTTCTTTTTGTGATAAACATCTTAAATTAAAATTAGTTCATTTTTAATGTATTAATGGTATTCCTAATGTGTACTGCAAAGATGGCTGGATGCCTATTTTCCTTAAATTGAAGCATTTCCTTAATCCGAGGTGGTTACGGAAACTTAAGTGCAAATTCACTTCCATCTCGCATACAATCTTATATTTTTTACTTCATTAATGTAATTTAATTTGTCACTTGTAAGATGAAACCTTACTTGAGCTGTAAATTAGAGAATGGGAAACACTTGAGGGTTCCGCTGTATGTGCTGTTTCTGTTACCCAGTAACTTGAATACTGTTTAATATGTTGTAAGACATTGTAGAGTTTATCTGGAGCTGTTTAAAAGAAATTGTAATGTACAAATGTGAATAGTCACTTATCTATAATATGGGTAAGTTTTGTTTTGCCTATAATAGTAGATGTTTATAAGAAAGTGAAGGACAATGTTTGTCATTTCTTGCTTGCACAGGTTGCACTATTGAAAAATTGAGATTGTATAAACCTGTCCAAAAAACCCTACAAGATAACGATCTTGTAGATGTCAAATAAAAGTTATTGTACTAACAAGAAGTGGAGTCTTGTTTAGGCAATCACTGTATTCCAAAAAAACACTAACAAGTCGGTACAATTGGAATTTGACAGGACTTGGCATGTTCCCGGCTGCTCTAACCAGGCTTCTGTCTTGCGGCCCAACTGTTTTGGTAGAACTCAGTAACGAGGCAAGAAGGAAACTGTCTTTAAACCTTGATGTATATTTTAAGTGAGGCTCACCTGACAGAGTGGCGATCCACTGTAGCCTCTCTGGCTTCTGTAAACACCCAGTGAGCCAGATGCAAGCGTCTTTGAGTTTTTTCCATAGGTAGCAGGGCCAGAAGTTCCACAGTTTTGGGTTGAAGTGACCTCCCTTAGGTGAATTATTTTGCTTGAGATCGTTAACACTGCCAATGCTGGCACCCCAGTGTGGTAGCACGTGTCTACTTGTGTCCTCTGCTCCCAGCCCCAAACAGTCAGGGGGACAAATCCCCTTCACGCGCTGGAGACTAACTGGAAATGCAGCTGTAGAATAAATCACCCTGCTCCCTGTTGCTGTAGCACCTGCTGCATCTCCATAAAGATCGTAGTGCAGGTGGTAGGTGCGTTGGTGGTTTAGTCCTCTGGTAGTTAAGGGGAGCCTGGCTGGGTGCTGCTGTGCCAGCAGGAGCTGATGCTGCTCTGGAAAACCATAGACCACAGGCAGGGTGTGGGGGAGGATGTTCCCGTGTTTCATTCCCACCATTGGGTGTATTTGGCATCTGTTCCAGGAGAATCAATGGGATTTGGAGAAGTGTGTTGACAGATGAACTGTTGCACCAGATACTGAACCAAACAGCTACTACCGCAAGCTGTGTGGACTTTGCTGTTGGGTTGTTCTGTTGGGTTTGGGGTTTTTTTAATTATTATTTCATGTGGAAACTTCTACCATCTGAGATGGTAACAGTTTTAGATCTAGAACCATCTTACTGAGGATTAAGAAGTGGTAGGTTCACAAATACTGATTCTTTTTTTATTACTTTTATTTCTTACATATACGTAACTTTTAAAGCCAGTTATTATGTAAATAGGCTTCTGTTCCTATTGTGCTGTTTCGATTGTTGGGGTGAGTTTTTACAGAACAGGCTATTCTCTGTGTTGATAACCAGACTATTCTATTTTATTTTAGGTATATAGCGTATGCTGTTCATTTACACCCTCTTAAACTTCCCAGGGACTTCTGTTCCCTGGAGAAGGAAAAAAAACAAACCTGAGAGCACTTACAAGATCCACAAGAACCCTTCCCATTCCAGAGCTCTGTTCCCCAGCTTGCTGTCCTTTGCCTGCTCTCTGCTGCGTGTCACCGTCAGCGCCTTGGCTTTGTCATTCACCCACTAACACATCTGCAGCCACCGCTCTGGAGCCTTAGAACATCTTCAGAAACCTGTTTCTCTTGAAAGTTCCTGGTCAGTGGTTTTTGGTGGTAGTTTGTTCCTCGGGTGAGCTGCTGATCAAGCTTGGGGGAGGAAAGGAGTATAAATCGCGCTGTGGATGGGGTACAGCTCGGCGAGGCTCTGTCCTCCTGCTGCACTGCCCAGCAGGCAAACACCCTCCCAGGGAGGAAAAAGGAGAGAGCAGTTGTTGTGTCATAAATTCCCAGGCTGGGCAAGAGTGGTCTCTGTGGTTTTTCCTGTGTGGGGGGAATTGATGGGCTTTGTATGACTCACCATCTGAAAAAGATATAAAATTCACGAAGGACGGATGTCTGGTAACGGGGGCAAAGCTAAACGCAAAGTGGCAGTGATTTCTGAACTGCTTGTGTTTTGGAGGCGTGCTGTACGAGGGGAGCGTAGACTTATTTAAGTTGACTTGAGAATCGAAGGGATAAAACGTGAGGGTTTATTTAACCTATATTTGACAGCAACTAAATTTTGACTTATTAACTAGTTTCATCCTTGCAATGCACCTGATGCAGTAAATGCAATTATAACCCATGAATCCCCCCTCTGCCCAGTGAGTTTTCACCTTTCTTCTAGTAGCTGTACAGTCCACTGGGAACACACACCTCTTGGAAGGACTCGGAGTTCCCCAAAGATGCCAGTGGTCCAGTCAGCGTGTGGCATTTGCTTTGTAAATGAAGAAAACTCTGCAACCTGTAAACGTTTGTCAAGCGAATTATCAAGGGGCTTTTGTATTTTTTGTATTTTTTGTTTTCCCTTGCGTCTGAAATCAGCTTCGTTCAGACCCCACCGCAGTCTGTACATATATAGAAAGAGTATGTATGTATATAGAGATGTTAAAGGCTACTGAATTGTCCAATGTAAATAACTCTTGTTTTCCTTTTGTGTGGTTTTGTGTTTTGGGTTGTTTTTTTTTTTCCTTTGTGACCTTCCCAAGATGTATTCCTATTTTCTCAGCCTGCCAAACAGGCAGTTTGTGTGTACTTTGAAATATATATAGCAGATATAAAACTTCCGAGGGCTGTCTGCATACATTGTAGATGGTTTATGTCGTCACTTTTTTTTTTTCTGTCTTCCATGCTCTTTCTGATGCTGTGTGGTTTTATTCTGTATTTTTAGCATATAATGCATTTTCTTGAGAGGAATTGATTCCCGATGTCTTTCAGTGGCTGGAACTAGTCTTTTCTTAGTGCCTGTATCAGAGAGAAACAAATATTGGAATTTCCATGTAGTTTGTTTTCTTTAGTCTTTAATCCTAGATATTCCCGTTTTCTTCCACTTACTATGTCTCCAGGGAGCTCCAGCCATACAAGGTGTAGAATTAAACGTGTTATCAGTAGGACTTGCCCTCTGTCCTAAGATATAAAGGTACAATTACTACATTCCCATTAAAGGTTAAATGTCTCAAAAGCATTCTAGAAAGGTGGGTCATTTGAGAGGAGAAAAACAATGTCTGTTGTTAGACTATTTCCTGGGACAGTTCTGAGCTTCTCTTGTGGGGACAAGTTGAGAGAGTTGGGATTGTTCACCCTGGAGGAGAGAAGGCTCCAGGGAGACCTCAGAGCCTCTTCCAGCACCTAAAGGGGCTCCAGGAGGGAGGGGGAGCCATAGGATGAGGGGAACAGTTTTAAACTGAAAGAGGGGAGATTTAGATTAGGTATTAGGAAAAAACTCTTACCAGTGAGGTTCTCTGGCCCAGGTTGCCCATAGAAGCTGTGGCTGCCCCATCCCTGGAGGGGTTCAAGGCCAGGCTGGATGGGGCTTGGAGCAACCTGGTCTGGTGGGAGGTGTCCCTGCCCAGGGCAGGGGGGCTGGAATTTGATGGTCTTTAGGTCCTTTCCAAGCCAAACTTTGATTAATGTCAAAATGTGCAAAACAGGTATTGGAACTTCCTTGCCTTTGAAAAAATGGTACATATTTTTAATCGCCAGGTAAAAAAACATATATCAGAATTGAAAACTAATGAGAAATCATTGATTTTGCGTCTGTCTTTTACTCAGCCCTGAAGCTCCCAGCAGTTGTCACAGGCTTTGCCCTTCTCCTCTTGCTGGGAAGGACTGTCCTTGCAAAGTCTGTTGACTGGGAAAGTCGTTGCAAGAGGTATCCAGCCACCAATAGCAACCAAACACTTCTGGTAGTTTCCGTGCTCGATACGGGCTTGAACAACGAACGTGGAGAACTAACGGAGGTGTTGGCGTCGCGTCCTGCGGGTGCAGCGTGTGATTCCCCTGTCACAGCCTCCCGTGGCACAGACGGAGGGAGTCGGCGGCAACTCTGACACAACACAACCACGGCGGTGCCCGGGTGCGGAGCGAGACCTGGGACACCCCCGGGGCTGGCGCTTTGGCCGAGAGCGGCACCGGCCTCAGGTGCTGATGCCGGTTGTGCAACTGAGTCTGAAACGCAACAACTCTAAGGAGAAACTTGTGAAAGAGGAAAGAAAAGACTGGAAGTAGCAGCGTTTCCCAGCCGTGCTGACGGCGCGGAGGGCAGACTGCCTCTAAAAGCTGCTGCTGAAGAGCGATAAGTAAAAACCAGGCAAGGACTCGGGTGATTTGCTGTGCTTTGCTGTTCGCTGATCCAAACCAACTGTTGAGTGAATGAAGCAGGAGGCAGAAATAAGATTGAAGAACAGGAACTGGACAGGTTTTAGCTGAGGTCAAAACTCTTCCAAGGAATTCTTCACCTGGTGTCGTAAACCGATACCGCAGGATTTTCTCAAACTGTATAAAGGACCTTGATGTTTCTTTCCAGAAAAGATGTTTGTGCTGAAAGGACAGACGAAAGGTAACGGGTCTGCTGCCCTTAAGCAGGCAGCTCCAGCAATACAGAAATGCATTTGGATTTAAGCGATGTCTTTTGTTTATCCAAGTCCAGCGATACTTAAATACCTGAATCAACACCTGTCAGGTTTATTTTTTAAGGACCGAGCTTGGTTCGTGGTTCTGAACTGGGCTGCACTTGGGGTGTAACTTTAATGAGACAGGTCACCTGCAGAGCAGGACTTTTCCTGTATTTGATTTGCTCTGTGAAAGATAAAGAGACCTTTCTGCTGACGTTTCTGTTTACACCCATATTGATGTACCTGCTTCCCGATTTGGAGACAATAACCACTGAAAAGCCAAATGTGTTGCAGGCACATAACGGCAGTTTTGTTTGCCACGTCATTTGATTTATTTTTCAGTCACTGTCCTGAAGTCCAGTTGGATTTTATTGGGGCGGGTGTTCCCCACCTGGGCACCCTCTAGCAGCCCCGTGGAGGGGGTGTCCCGCACCCCCTGCTATCCCCCTACTGCCCTGAGGTCCCCTCTGCGCAACGGAGATGCTATTTTTTTAAAGCTAGGACTTGGCTGATGATGCTTCTTCAGTCTACACCTTTAATAGTCCAACACGACAGAACTCCAAAGCCCTGTAACATTTAGGGTGAAGCGCGTGTGTCTGCCTTAACTGGAGATGTTTGCCAGCCTTAAAGACGTCACCCTCCAGCCCTGGGCTACGTGTCCCTGCCTCCTCCGTGCCAGCAGACAATACCTGTGCCTGCCAACTGCCTTCCTACAAAGGGGCAGAACTTCCAGTGCCCGGCCTAAAAATATTACAGCAAAGTTCAGAAAGGTTTACACTCGCAAAGTTTACAAACTGTGGAACACCATGAATTCCGTATTGAGCTGAAGGGGTTATTTTTGGTTAAAAAAAAAAAGGTTAAATCGGTTAAACCAACTACTACTTTGAGGCTGTGATTTTTTTCCCATTTCAGTTTTCTATTGTGGAACTTGCCCGCAGGTTGTTTACACTGAGAGGCCTTCCAGCAGCACTTCTGCACACGTTAAGCATTGTTGCTCCGTTTTAGGATCCCTCAGCCTAGTGGAAGTCCCGTTGTAATGATCCAAACAGCTTTTCTTTCCGTCCATTTAAATAGCCGGCACTTAACCTGGTTCATTTCCCTGGCTAACGAAGGTGGCTCTGCTGGGAAAGAGCAGATTCATGACATTCTTTGAATGCTAATTGTAATCATCTTAAAAAAAAAAAAGAGGAGAGTTTATAAAAATTACATCAAATTTGAAAGTATCAACTTCTTTGTGTTCCACGCATAGCATGC
This sequence comes from Pedionomus torquatus, assembly GCA_013398155.1. Taxonomy (NCBI): domain Eukaryota; kingdom Metazoa; phylum Chordata; class Aves; order Charadriiformes; family Pedionomidae; genus Pedionomus; species Pedionomus torquatus. The sequence continues at coordinate 7,447 of VZRU01000047.1, read as the reverse complement.
AAGCATCTTTCCTTTGTCTGAAGAGGTAGTTTGGGATAAACAGGCTCATTTGATCTTAATTTTGTGATTCATTTTATATTGACTTTTGTTCTCATTTTCCCCAAAGCTGGAAAGGTGATGATTCCAAGTTCTCAGTAGTAAATGAAGATGCCCAAACCTCAGAACTTAATTGTTCATTTTCATAAAGCGGTAGACTTTGTTCTGTGAGTAAGGGAGAAATGTCTGAGGAGAGGTTTTGGTTGGCTTTTTTCCCATATGTAAATAATACCCGTTAAAAATGCCAGGGAGGCAGCTCGTGAGCTGACAGCTTCTACCTTTGGAAGCCCTGGTCTGGTTTATATGTTCCTTTCTTCCTCATTTATAAGTTGGATGAACTGGCTGTGCTAAATACACACTGAATCGCAGGGCATGAAATGAAGATCTCTCTCAGTTTAGCCAGAGTGACCAAGTTCAATCATAAACCAGGGGGCAAGTGATTCAATTGCTCCCGGGTAAGATCTCCCCTGCAGTTACTTGGAGTGAATAAAACAGTAAACGTGAGCAATGAAACTGAAGACCTGAGCCTGCAGTTGGTCCCTGCAGACCATCCCTGGCGTCACCCTCTCCGTGCCTTTTGGAGCAGGCAGTGCTTGGGATTGGGACTTCCCTGGCTCCCACCTGCTTTTGTGAGTTTCCCCCCCCAACCCCCAAGTTGTCCCACCCCCAGCTTGGGCTTTGGGGCTGCAGGGTGCCTGCTGAGCCACCTGCATCCCACCGGCGCTTTGCTGCTTCCCAGGGTGGACTCGAGCAAAGCGCTGGTGTTTCCTCCCTTCCCTGGCAAGAGAAAAGCACGTCCCAGACCTGTGCTCCTGGGGAGAGGAGGATGCCAGGGCCTGGCCTGCCCTCCTGAGAGCCCTTTTGGGCAAGTGGACCACACTTCAGGGGCTCAGGGGCTCTGCTTTTGGCTCGTGCCTCAGCCACGCTGCGTTCGATGGCTGGCGAGGCTCGGCCTCACACTGCACTATTCAAATTACAGGCGAGGCTACCTCCTGTGACCAGCGTCTGCCAGGGCTGTAAATCCTTCACATCCGGGATTGTCCCTCCCTTTCTCTGCACACACACAGAGACCCCGGCCACGGGGCTGGCGCGGTGGCTGCCAGGCTGCAGCATCCACCGGGGCAGCTGGCTGGCCGGCCAGTGGCTCCACGGGGAAGAGCCACAGCGTGGTTGCTCCACAGGGACCTGGGGAGACTCCACGGGCTCCCCTCTTGGCTTTTGTAGGGGGAGAAGGAGGGGTTTGCAGCCAATATTCCAGGGCAATAGGCTGCTGCTGTCATTCTTCAGGTAGGCAGTTAGACAGAGTTTGATAATTTGGCTGCCTAAAAGCACTCATCGTTTCCAAGCCCTCATGCTGTGGGCATCATCTCAGCCCATG
>VZRU01000045.1:6313-36464 GCA_013398155.1 Pedionomus torquatus | reverse complement strand
AGCGAGTGACGCAAATCGCCTCAGGGCCCCCGCTGCCGGCTGCTGTCCGTATCTGAGCTGCGCCTGTTCTGCCAGAGTTTCGGTGCTTCAGTTCGCTGAAGCGATCGCAGCTGAAAACGTATTTTGATGTGGCTTGGTGTCGTTAGGGTTGGGGGTGTCTAGAAGTTACTCGCTGTTCAGGAGAATCGCTGTTGCTAATGGTAGTTACCGTCACCGTTTGCATCAGAGTTTAATATATTGCGTTTCTACGTTGGTCAGACTTGCTAAGGGTATAAGTTAATGCAAAAGTAAGGGGTTGACAGGAATTAAAATACACTTGCTAAACTATGGGCTTGAAGACACCCTAGTATAGATAAAGTAGGCTTTAAATAAAATAAATAAATAGTTAAAGTATGGAAGCGTAGCCTAGTTTCAAAATGGTAGAACAGAAGGTTGTGAATCCTTGCAGGGTTCAGTGAATACTGAATCATAGAATGGTTTAGGTTGGGAGGGACCTTAAAGATCATCTATTTCCAGCCCCCCTGCCGTGGGCAGGGAAGACCAGGTTGCTCAAAGCCCCATCCAGCCTGGCCTTCAACACTTCCAGGGAAGGGGCATCCACAACTTCCCTGGGCAACCTGTTCCAGTGGGCAGCCTGTGCCTGTGTTGAGCTAAACAGTTTACTTACTGTCCACTGGCTCCCAACTTAGGTATGCCTAATCAAGGAAAAGGTTAGGAAAATTAGTTACTTAAAAAAACCTCTTATTGTTCTTCTAATTCAAATGGGTGAAGTCCTCTACATGAGCTGCTTCTGGTTTCTGTTACCAGACCAGCAAAACTGGATGTATTGTCTTACATGATATGTGGTTCTGCCTCTATGCGTGTTAGCTTAAAGGAGAGTAAAAGTAATTGTAGATTCATCTGACCTTACTGTAGTCTGGAGAGATGTATGCTACCATTTTCTAAACAGTACATGCAATTTGTTGTTCTGAATTATACTGTATAAGCATGCCGCTTGTAATGACAAGTGTTTTGCTAATTGCAGTGCTGAAATATTAACAATGTAAATATTGGGAAAGCACTGCATAACAAGAAAATCTGAAACAAACTTTACAGGTTTGGGTTTTTTTACTGCAGTATTTATGTTTAACAGGCACATTATTTTCTATTGTTTGCTTTTGCCATCTGAAAAAAACAACTAGCCCATGTGATACAGAGAGATATAACCAACTGCATTTGTCCTTGGTCTGTACTTGAACTCATATTTCTCATAGTTTTCTTCCTTATTATCTGCATTAGCTGTTCTCTCTAAATTGTTAGTGATTGTCCATTCCAATACTGTTTAGTTCCAGTTTGGTTTTTCCTTACTTTCTATTATAAGGGATTTTTTTGTCCAAATGAAGAGAGTAGCAAAAAAAAAAAGTGAAGGTATATTTGTATACATATACATACACACAAATATCTGTATGTATAAAAATACATAGGATAATATGAAGGAAAAAGCAGAGTCGAGGTCAAAGCTTGGAAGTGCTGCCCTTAATATATTGGAAGTGTCTGTTCCATTTTCCTTTATGTATGCTTCCTCGTGTTCCTAAGTATAAGTAAGCATATCTCATGTCTATATCTCATATCCTCTGTAAAGTAATATAGAGTCTCTCAGATTAGCTCTGTGGAAGTTTACAATAGAAGGCATTACGTATGTATGTTAGGAGTAGGGAGCCCAGAATTTGGAGAGCATATTCAAAGAAGTTTGTCAAGCTTGCAGGTTTAAGAAAACAAACAACGAAAAGGTGAGGAGAGGGCTATATCTTGTTCAAAAGAGCCCTGCCTTTGCAGTAGTTTCAAATATATTTTGTAAACCAAAAATTCTGGTGATACCCCTTACCTTTCTTAAACACACTGGTTATATGTAGTTCCCAAAGTTTGGTTTAACTTCTACTCCTCTATAAGATTATGGTTTTATGGTTGTGCCTTGTTTTAATGAGTCTATTATAAGAACAAGATAGTGAGTCATGCCATGTAAATAAAATGATGCTTCAGTAGTGTATCAGTCTAGTCAGTTCAGTAATGGAACCGTAAGATCATACTGGTTTGGAAAGCAGGGTGGGTTTTTTGAGTTTTCTATTCTGCTGTTGTATTGCACTAGTCAAAATAGAATCATAGAATGGTTAGAGTTGGAAGGGACCTTAAAGATCATAGATCTCTTATCAGATTTTTTTTTTCTGTCGTTCTTCTGACTAGTCCTACAAATGTATTTTTAATTTTTTTCTTGGGCTTTCATTATATTCAGTTATTCTCAATGTTTGCAGACTTTCAGTTCATTCCATTGGTAGTCTTACATTAAGAAGTTCAGTTACTGCAGATTATGCTTTATTTTGTTGTAGGTTCAAGATGCTGGGCAAGAGATGGTGGCATCTCCTGTCACACCAGGATCAGGCAAATCAAAGGTAATCAGGCCTCACAAATCTAACTTATTTGAATAGCAGTAGTTGAAAGGGTTACAGTTTAGCATGTGAGCTGTGACTAATAGGAAGATGTAAAGGTATTTTTAAACAGTTTCCTGTCTTGTAGACTTCTTAAAAAAATTATTTATAAACACTAGGCTAAAGTGTTTTGGAAAACATGGAGAGAAAAATCTCTTACTCATATGTTCACTTCATGTTATAATATTTGATAAAATATTAATAGCATCCAGTTTTGGCAATAGTCGGTTTCATAATGTGAATAGACTTTTGCATATGTTGGAAGCAAATTTAAACAATGTCAGGTTTAGGTCAGTCTGCTATTTTCAAAACATAGTTCATATTATGTTACTGAATTGTAACCCTTTCCAACTGAAGTTTCATGTCTAATTGATGCTGCCCAGTTGTTTGCTCTTGGATGATTTTGGCAAAGTACGCAATTAGGAGTAGTTTCTGTTATTGCACTCGAAATAACAAAATTGGATAACAGAACAACAGTAACTTGGAATGTTCTTGCAAATGTGCGATAAGACAGTTTCTTGCCTTAAAATTTAAATACTTGGAAGTTGGATAATAAAATTCCCTGTTTTCTGTTTACCTCTGGGTTAGAAGACGACAGTTTCTCTAATATGTGCTTTTTTACAGCTGGACACATTGCCCAAAGAAGATCTCATCAAGTTTGCTAAAAAGCAAGTGATGCTTATGCAGAAAGTGAAGTCAAGATGTACAGGTACCTTACTGGAAAAAGAACAATTTCTGCCTTAATGCTTGGTACTACCTGACATTTCCTAATATCACTGCATATTTTTGCTAGATAGATTTACATTCAAGGCAAATGGCCTAGATTATTTTTTTTTCCACTCGTTTTTATGGGAGAATAAGAGCTGAAGTCCTTAGAGCAAATAAGAGAAGAAGTATTGCTTTTGTCAGGTAGTAATTAATTTTGATCTGGCAGTATGGCATGATGAAGCAAAGAAGCTTGTGCTGAAGGGGGACTCATCATTGTTCCCCATATTGGTTGCAGGGATACTTGTTGCTTTTCAGGAAGCAGATGGGAGGGCGAATGTCTCATATAGATTCCTGCATAATAAATACAGTTGTAGAGTACAATGACGCCTTTAAGATAGTTAGGTACTTTGTATTTGATCATTTGCTTCTCTAAGAAGAAATTGTAAAATATGCCAAACAAATTTTTCTGTTAACCATCTAGGAGTATCCTGTATAAATGGCTGTCATGTGCCATCCTACTTCTTTCTGCTATCCCTTCTCTTCCAGTGGCCCAGTACTTGGACTGGTGTCACTTCCCCTTTGTTTGGCATTACAGTTACAGTTACTGTTGGTAGTTGCCCAGCTAAACAATAAGGATAGGAATGGGCTATATTAAGCTTTTCCTCACTGGGGTTATTAATAAGATCTTGTTCTTCTGCCTGCTGCCTATTTTTAGAGAACTAGTAGGAACTGAATATCTTTTTCCGGCTTAAATTTACCATGAAATAGAAGGTAAGAGAATCATCAAAAGAATTTGTCTGTTGTCCCTTTCCCCAAACAAGGAAGCTTTTTTTCTTCTGGAAACCACGCTGAATGGCAGGTCTGGAGAAGTAGTACTGAATGTTTGTTCTCTTTCCATTAGGCCTTTATATCACTCAGTAGCAGACAAAAATTGATGAAGTAAAAGTTATCTCTGATTTGAATACAGGTGTTGTTAGGCACTGGATTTACTAGTAGTTTGCTACTGTGGTAGAGCATCAATTCATGCTGTGTAATTTCTGTACTTTTTTAAGAACTAGAGAAAGAGATTGAAGAACTCAGGTCTAAAGCAGCTGCTGGAGGAGCTGATGATATTATTCAGGTAGGAACATGTAATGGGTTTCTGATGTATTACATAATGGTAGCTGAAGTACATCTACAGACATAATTTGCTAAATAGCTTTATTTAATACTGTAGTTCAGATTGAATGTAGTCAATTTTAGGTATTCAAGATACTTCCTAATTTTTTTTTCCTGTCCTCCCCCCACATCCTTACTCCACTTCTCAGAAAACACAATCAGTTCTGTGAGTACAGAGTAGCGCCATTTCCTTAGCAAGACTTTTTCCTGGTGTAGCTGGTTAGGCAGGCTTTTGTTTATTCTTAGAATGACACTGTGGAAAGACTTCAGCCATTTAGAAAACTTCTGAGACGGTCATTTGATGGCATCAGAAACACATAATTAAAGCTGCATGTCCCAAGAAATACTTTTTAGGAAAGTAACTGGAATTTTTTTAAGTGTCGAGAATATCTGTCTTTCTCAAAGCAAGGGTCATAGACAATGTATGAAAATAAAAGTTGGTAGTAAGGGGAATTTATCAACTGGAAAATTGTCTTTAATAATTTGGATTATAAAATTATAAAAGAGGAGCTTCCTGGCCCCACCTGTTGATTTAAAAAAAAAAAAAAAACTCATCAGAAATACAATTTTGAATGGAACCTATTACTCAATTCATTGCTTTAGTCTACATATTCCATATCTGTCATATTTGGGCTGAAAGTGATTTTTAAAATCAGACTGATCTAGTTAATTGCTAAAAAGAGTAATGACTAATTTGTGAGGCCCTACAGTCTGCAAAAATTGTTTAGGCTTCTGTTGTTAAGAAGAAACCCTTGTTTCAGTGATATTTCTCTCTTTAAATTAGGCTCTCACAGAAAGACTGGATGTTGTACTTTTGGAAAAGGCTGAAAGTCAGCAGCAATGCGTAGCTCTGAAAAAAGAAAATACTCAAAGAAAAAAAGAAGCAGAGGTACTGAAATAAGCAATAGAACATTACTAAAATATTTCAGAATTATGTTTATCTTTATTTTCTTGTTTTGCCTGTTGTGTTTTTCACTTCCATTTGAATATTTTTCTTCACTTAGCTGTGTTCTGGTTTATCCTAAAAAGAAGAAAAAAAATCTAAAGGCTTTATATGTGTAAAGTATGTTTTTTTCTGTACCCTCTAGCATATAGTTTTTATAGGATTGACAATAAATATAAAATTCTTATGTGCACTGGCTGGATTCACAGCTGTTCAAAAAACCTAATGCAGAGTCAGTGCATTAGTAGCCTATGTATGTGGTGGCTTCAGTCAATGAGCTCTGTCTTTCTATGTGACATGCAAGGTTTACATTCAGATATTCATAGGAAGGAACCTGTCAGCCAAAGCATCTATATTATGTTGGTAATCTTGATCAATAATAAAGTGAAACATAAATTGCTTGCAGTTGATAAACATTATTATATTGCAGGTATTCGAATTTGATGCACTAAAAGTAATTTGGTCTTTAATATATTATCAGAATAGTTGCTAAAGTTGAAATGTCATGACCGTTTTGTGAAATTATGCTTGTAAACATGATTTAAGACCTTGTTGTTGTGCAAATAGTTTCTCTTCTGAATTGAGTTGTCCTAATGTAGCTAGATAGTTTAAAAACTCGAGCAATTTTTAAAACTAAGGACTCCTAAATCTTCTAATTCATTACTGTAAACAGTTTATTTGGAAATTCTGTGTTATAAATTAAGAGTATTTAATAACTTTCTTGTTTGTTTAGGCTGCGGTGGCTAAGACAGAAGAATTGCAGAAGCAACTGGAGCAATCAAATCTTGACTCTGCGAAAGAAGTAGAATCTCTGAAGACTGAATTAGCAAATGCACAATGCAAACACAACGAGGAATTAACAAAGCTGAAAATGGAATTAGAGGAACAAGTGAAGAAACAAATGGGGCTGATGGAACAGATCCATTGCCATACTGACAGTCAACAAGAAGTTAAAAGATTACAAGATGATGTCCAAAGAATTAAATCTACTTATGAGGAGCAAATTTTGTGTCTGAGCAAGCAGTTGGAAACTGTGAATGAAGATAAGAACAAAGAACTGACAAATCTGCAAGAAACTATTGAAAACAACTCTCAGTGTTACCATAATGAAATAAAAAATCTGAATGAAGAGCTTAAAAAATTAAAAATTGCCCATCAGGAAGAGGTGTCAGAGTTGATGCATCGTATTGAAATATCTTCTAAAGAAAATGAAGAAAAGCAAAATCAGATAAATCAGTTGCAGCATGATTTGGCAGAGAAGTTAATAAAAGATAAAAGTGCGACGGATGAAGTGTGTGCTTCTGCTGACCAGCGTGCATGTGACTTGGAGCAGCTGAGAGAAGTCTTAAATGAAAATGTAGAAAACAATATAGGTGTTGTAAATACACAAGAACCTTCTGTAGATGTGGAAATGGAAGAAAAACTTAGGCACCTGGAGTACAGTTTAGCAGAGCTCCAGTCCCAACATAGTATACTAAAAGATGAGTTAACTTACATGAGTAATGTTAAACTAAAACTGGAAGAGGAAATCCATCGCATAAAGGACGAGTACTTCCATGAGCGTGAAGACTTGGACTTTAAGATAAATGAACTGCAGCTTACTAAGGAAGATTACTGTTGTGTAATTGAAAAACTAAAATTGGAGCTTCAAGCAGCAAGACAGCAATGTGAAGCTGCTGTAGATGAGTATAAGCTAGAGATTCAAACTCTGATAGAGCAACATAAGATAGAGATTTCTGAAATAAGTGAAACTTTATTATCTGGTTCTGAAAAAGAGAAAATGGCGTTAGTTTTTGAAATGCAGGAAATTAGAGAACAACTTGAAAAGGTAACTCAGGAGAAAGATGAAGCAGTGTCCAGTTACGATAGCCTGAGAGAAACAATGGAAACTCTACAAACTGAGCTAGGGGAATCTGCTGGAAAGATCAGCCAGGAGTTTGAATCAATGAAACAACAGCAAGCTTCTGATGTCAGTGAACTGCAACAGAAACTCCGAGCTGCTTTTAATGAAAAGGATGCTCTTCTTGAAACTGTGAATCGCCTCCAAGAAGAAACAAAAAAAATGTCATCTAATCAGCTGGAGATAGAAGAACTTAAATGTAAAATTGTTAATCTTCAGGAGGAGAATAATGCAATAACAAGTTCCGTTGACCAGAAAGAGAATGCTATGAAAGAACTGGAAGAAAAAATTATTACTCTTACTGCTCAAAACAAGGATATTTTAAATGAAGTAAAATGTTTGGGTGAAGAAAGAGAAACCCTTCAAGAAAAGTGCAAGCAAGAACATGGAAGAGTTCAGGAACTTCAGCAAGAAGTAGATGTTGCTAATCAGTACAGTAGTGATCTGAAGAAGAAAGTGAAGGAATTAACAGAGAGCCTGAATGAAGCTTTAACTAGGAAGAGTGAAAATGTTCAAACACTAGAGCAACTGGAAAACCAGATTGAATCTCTGATGCGTGAAAAAGAGAACCTTTCAGCTGAAGGACGTGCTCTTCAAGAGGAAAACGAGAAAATCATTCAGGAAAAAGGCAAATTAAGTGAGGAGCTGGAAAAGATGATATCTGAAAAAGATGGTTGGTTGGTGTTGAAAGAGCAGTCTGAAAATCTTGAAAAGAAACTACAAATTATAACTGCAGAAAAAGACCACATATCAACATTACTTGAAAGTGAACAGGCACACAAATCCCTTGTAAGAGCTCAGCTGTACCACTTACTTGAGCAAGTGGGGTCCAGCATTTCAGATTCTAATGAGGAATGTGATTGTCTTAACTTACTACAAATTGCAAATGAATGTTTGGCAAAAATAAAAGAAGAGCAGTGTGTTGCTTTACAAAATGAGGAGAAAGCGTGTCGTTTGCAACGGGAAGTTGAGAGACTAGAGGAAGAAAATGCTGCTCAATATACAGAACATAGATCCCTGATTGAGGATTTTGAAAAAGAAAAGGCTATCTTGAGAGACGAATTGGAAGGGGCATTGTCTGAAAAAGCAGCACTTCAACATGATATCCAGGAGCTGAAGAATGCCAGTGAGAAATCAAGGATTGAAAATCAAGATGCTTTAGCTAATATTGAAGAGATCACTCAAAAACTTGCTTTTTATGAAAGTCAAATGCAAGAGCAGCAAAAAGGATCAGAAAAGCAAGATGACTTAAGTTTCATTCTGGAACAAAAGGAAACTGAACTTAGAAATGTGAAAGACGAACTGAGTTCTCTAAAGGTTATATTTTGTTATTGAAGTATACAGACTAAACCTCTAAAGTCTTCAGAATTAAGGTTCAAAAAATACTTTCGATTCTCTCTTCTTTTTTTTCCTTGGCCCAGTGAGTTTCCCTTCTAGGAAGCACATGTTTCTGAGTTTCCTAGTACCTCAAAATCCCCTCCCATCACCCGGGAAAAAGCAATGAAACAAAACCAATCATAATGCTATTTTGACAAAAGTTGCTGTACTTGAACCTCTCTTCCTAACAATACCCCTCAAAGTGATCATTTAAATAGATGGACTAACCGACCTCATAATCTTTCACCTCTTAACTTTCTGTGGCTCCATCTCAAGCAAAACTTCTGCTTGATCTGCATTAGCTACTCCTAACTTCAGGTCCTGGGAATTGATGGTTATGTAGAACTGACAGCTGCAGAATTAATGGCCTCCCATTTTTTTGTCCTTGGACAGGATGGCAAGCAGCTGTTAAAAGGTTGGAATGTTTTCCTTTAAACATAAGTATGCTTTTCAGTTACCAAGCTGATACAAAATCGCACATAAAGACTTTCTTGGTAGTAAAAACCTAGACACATTCCAGCAGCAGCTGAAACTTCTGGTGGCTTGTTAGGGGAAAAACAGATATCACAAAGATTTTTGTAATGCTTTTTATGTTTTTGTTTATAATACAGAATTTAATGGAGATGATGACTGAGAAAACTGATCAACAGCCTTCAGTAGCAGAACTTCAAGAAAAAATTGGTATCTTTCTCACTGTTCTTTTTTATGTGAACAGTTTGGGTGGTTTGGATTGGTAGTTTTTCTGCTTAATTGTCCTGTATTTCCTACAAGCCAAGGAATGTGGGGAAGTAGATATCCATATGACTTCCTACAATATTCCTTCCATTAGGGAATTTAAAATGTTGTTAGAGCTCTTAAGTGAGTTATCATTTGACATTTCTTAAGGCTTTTTTCTTCCTCTGCATGTTTGGCTTCAAACAGTGTAGTGGATTTCATCTTTATTTTTTAAATATGAGAAGTAATTGTGTCAATAAGAATCCCTAAGGCTGCCATGAGGATAGTAAAGCACCACTTTGCCAAAACAACTGTTGCCTCACTGTAATTATCTTAACACGTTAGAAAGAAAATTGTTCTGAGTTGTTACAACTGTATGTAGAAGTAGACAGGAATGTGTCTCTTAGTGTTAACTGTGATGGAAACCTCTGAAACAGGGGAATATTGTCCTTAAGTTTTCTGTGCAGCTGGATGTTTTATCTTCAAATTGGATTTAAATGCTAAACTGGATGAAACATTTGTACATTTCTCCCTGCTGTATATTTTGTTTTGGTTTAAAGTCATGCTGGTATTTGTGTTCTAATCTAATTTAATTTCATTTAATTTCTTGGTGGAGAAGAGAGGCGTGTGCTTTAACTTCTTTATTTATTCTTTTTAGAAAGACTGGAGAAAGAATCTGAAGAAAAAGGGGAGAAGCTAAATAAAATAAAGGTTGTTGCTGTGAAAGCAAAGAAAGAATTAGATGCCAGCAGAAAAGAGGTACCCTGACTGCTTCTTAATATGAAGAATATTCTGCGTGTGAGGTTCTGTTTTAATGACACACACTTCCTTTTAATAAGGTGCAGGCAATGAAGGAAGAACTGGAGTCGGTTCGATCAGAAAAAGATCAGTTGTCTGCTTCAATGAAAGATGTCATTCAAGGAGCTGAAAGCTATAAAGTAAGAATAATACCATATTTACAAAAGACAACTGTCAGGAAATACTTTATTTTGAAGTCTGGATAAATGTTGCTATTTGCTTGCACATGTTCAGCAAACAAAATTGCATCAGTGCAATTGAGTACCCAAATCAAGAAATGTAAGCTTCTAGTAGCAGAACTGTGTGGCAGCTGTCAGAAGAAAAGAAGGCATTTCCTGTCTTGTGGATGGTATTTTTAAACCTTTCAGGTCTAGGATCATATGTATCAAACAATGTGTTGCTGAGAGAGAACATAAATCCTTTTGAATTCTTCAAAGTACTTTAAATTGGGGATCAATTAGAAAGTCCTTAAGTGATACATATATAAGCTACCAATTACCTGGGAGCATGTTTTTGGCCCCACAAGGAAGAAGTGGGTGACTGGGGACAGCCAGCATTGATTTGCCAAGAGTAAACTGTGTCTGATGAGTCTTACTGCCTGCCACGATAAAACAGATGGAGTTGTGGATGAGAGAACAGTGAATGTTAGTTATCTTGACTTTAGGAAGGCTTTTGCTGCTCTCTCACAATACCCTGGTATCCATATTGGGACATTACAATCTAAGTGGGTAAACAAAAGAATGGGTACTTTAAAAAAAAAAAAAAAAAGTTGCATGGTTTGGCTCAGTTGAGATTAATGGCTTGTACTAGACGCCTCTAGTGAATGGGATACCAAAGAGGTCTGTGCTGCAACCTGTCCCGTTAACTTTAACAAGGACCTGAAGAAAGTGTTGGAGTGTGTATTCAGCAAGTTATTGGACTATTCCCAATTGTGACTAGTCAATAGACATGACGCCAGGGATTCCATTCAGTGAGACCTAGACAGGCATGAGGAATGGGCTAACAGAAACCTTTTGTAGTTCAGTGAGGACAGATGCCAATTTCTTCATGTGAAAGAGAGGAACTCAATATAAGACAAACTGTGTAGCTGCTGAAAAGTATTTGAGGAGTTTGATAGGCAGTATCCTCAGAATAAGGAAACTGTTCAGGTTCCAAAGGTAGTTGCAGCATCCTGGGTTGCAAGGACAAAAGTACAGCTAGTAGGTCAGAAAAGTCATGCTCTCTCTTCAGTCAGCACTCTCATGAAGGTGAATGGTCTAGTGAACAAGTTCTTTGAGGAGCGGCTGAGGGGACTGGGAGTGTTTAGCCTGGAGAAAAGGAGGCTGAGGGGAGACATTTATGTACAAATACATGAAAACAGGTTGTAGCGATGTGGGGGTTAGTCTCTTTTCCCAAATAAGAGGTGATAGGGCAAGAAAAAATGACCTCAAGTTGTTGGAGGTTTAGATTGGATTTTAGGAAAAACTTCTTCACTGAAAGAGCTCTCTGAAAGAGTTGCCAAGCATTAGAACAGGCTGCCCAGGGAAATGATTGAGTCACTAACCCTGGAGATGTTTAAAAGACATGTAAATGTGGTGCTGAGAGACATGGGTTACTGATGGACTTGTCAGTGCTAGGTTTTCACTTGGACTCAATGGTCTTAAGCACCTTTTCTAACCTTAATATTTCTATGATTTTGTGACATCCTTGTGAGTATTGCAGTCATTCTTGTCCCTCCTTCTCCATACCCAATTACAAGAAACATACTGGTAACCTGAAGTGATTTCAGTGGAGGGTGACTAGGACAGTCCAGGGACTGGAATAGATGATATACAAGGCTGAGAATTTACTCAATCTGGAGAAGGCTTCCAAGGGATCTAACAGCAGCCTTTCAGTACCTACAAAGATGTTGTCAAGGAAATAGAGTCAAGTTATTAATGTGGTGCAAGATGATAGACAGTAGTCCTAAACTAAAATGTGAGATTCCAACTGGATACATGGATAAACATTTTTACCCTGTGAGGATGGTCGAGCTTTGGGACTGGGTTGCCCAGAGGTGCAGTGCCATTTCCATTTGTGGAGGCAGGTCCCTGGAAAGACCTGACTGGAGAATGCAGCAGCGTGGTCTGACCCACTGTTGAACCTGCTTTAAGCAGGAGGTTGAATGTAGACCTCCTGAAGTCACTTCCAACATGAATTATTCCAGAATTGCATTAACTGATAGGAGTTTCTCCCAGAGCCCATAATGGAACTATAGCTTTAATTTTTCTGATATTCCCAATGTTGTATTAAGACAACTCATTTTGCTGAAATATTAGGAAGATAAGTAAGCATTTGAGGTATAGAATATGTTTATGTAATGTGTATTGTAAAAAAAAAATATATATATATAATTTTTTGTTTGTATGTGTTAAGAATCTTTTGATAGAATATGATAAGCAAGGAGAACAGCTGGATTCTGAAAAAAGCAGAGCAAGTAGTCTTGAACGTCAGATAGATGACCTTACAAGACAGCTGCAGATGTCATCCCAGCAGGTCAGTTCAGTACACTTGTTTGATCTATTGATAATTACAGTAAAAATCATTTTACGTATCAAGTATAAGTTTTATTCATGTGATTGTTACCATGAAGTGTGTTTTGGATAGCAACTTGTCTGGGCTGTGACAAAGGTAAATGCTAGGATGTCTGGATTTTTCAATAGAAAAGGTTTAATTTACTCAAAGTCAACTCACAGGTGATATACTCTGGCTTTGGTTGGACATAGAACTCTGCTCCATGTACCAGATTTAAAAACAAAGTGTTATATTTATTTCCTTCTTTTTTGTGATTAAATGTGTTGTTTAATAAATACAGTGAAGATCCACCTAGGTCATCATTTCCTTATAAATGGAAGCTATTAGTGAAAAGTGTAGGAAGAAATGAAAGATATTAGCATATATTCTGCTGATTATGTAGACACAGAATTTTTAAAGTTTGTTAAAAAATATTTTGTAAATAAAAACACTGCTTAGGTAATTGGCACTTTTTTCACTTAGTTAATTCTTTTACTTCATTCTTAATCTGCATAATAGAGACTGAGATAAAATGTTGAAGATGTCAAAATTGAATCTGTTAAAATCATTGCAAAAATAGACCAGATACAGGAGGAGTTCTTACTGTGTAGTGACATTGTGTCATTAAAAGCTTGGTGATGCTGCAGTTAAGCTTTTCCTAGGAATACTGTGATCATTTATTTATAAATACAGCAGCTGTATGTGAGGCAGTAAGTACTTGAACCTTGCCTATTGTTGTGGGAGAAAGGGGTAAATGTTGAGATTTTTCTTCTGTTTTCTTGTAATTCTCATCGTAACCAAATTGTGCTAGTGACTTTAAATTAGCCTATTTCTTAATCTGGTTAAAAGCAATTATGATGGGCAAGACTTGGGTGTAGGAGTGCTGTTTGTAAGGGAGTTGGATAGAAATCAGTGATTGGTTTTTAAATATAGACAGTATTTTATCTGTCAAAGTCACATGCAAATTCAGCTTATGTTTGTATCTTTCCACTGTGATCATTTCAGCATGATCAGTTACAATCTGCTAATGAAGACCTCCTGGCTCGTGTTGAAACACTGCAACATAATGCTAAGCTGCTGGAAGCTCAGATACTGGAGATACAAAGAGCCAAGGCAAAGGCTGACAAAGAACTGGAAGCTGAAAAGCTTCTAAAAGAACAGAAAACAAAGGTAGAGATGGCAAATGGGCTGAAGCATTACTTTCACTGGATGGGACTTCCGTTAGACCTTTGTAGATTGTGTTTTTTATAGAAAATGTTGCATACTGTCTCTTCTTGTTACTAACTGTCTAACTGAAGGAACTTTGTGAGATTGTCAGAGTAAACTGGGAATTGTTACAGAATGTGAAAAAAATGCTTCATAATCTTCTAGGGTTTTTTTGTTTCCAAGTGATTTCCTAAAAAGAATGAATGTAATCTTTGTCCAATCAAAGTGTGTGTGTCTAAATGTAAATAGATGCTGACATCTGTTTTGAAATTGGACCGTGTAATTGAGAAGTACTTATATTTCAGGAACATAGTGGTGCTCTCCGAGAAATGGAGGAGCTGCAGGTGCAACTTCAGAAGGAAAAGAAACATCTTCAGAAAACTGTGCAAGAACTAGAGCAGGCCAGAAAGGTAGAGTTACTGTATTCGTTAGTGCTTAATGAAAGATTTTGTCCCATCTGCTGTGTTGAATGCCTTCCTTTCTGCTCTGTTTTTAAAGCCCAAGGTCTGCAAAAGGGAAAACACAAGGGGTTTTACCCCTGGTTTTATGTTTGGAGAGTTGATGTGTACTTTTGGGCTTGGTTTTTTTTGTTGGTTTTTTTTTGTTTGTTTGGTTGGTTTTGTTTTTGTTAATTTATTTTAGCTTGGGTTATGTGGCCTGTCATGAGTAGAAACAGGCATAGAATTCAGATGTCTGGAGTACTTGCATGGTGCACTGTTCAGAAGCTGCCCTTCTTGTAAGGACTGAAGATGACAGAAACTAATATCTGCAGAATACCTACTGGTAAAACTGTTAAAACTAGCAACGGGTTTTCCAAAGCTTCTGGTTCTTGTTTGAAAACAGATTATGTACTGAGGATATGGAAACCTGATGAATGGGTGTTCCTTGTGGATATGGGTAGTAATAAGTTTTTATTAGGTGATACAGATTTTTTTTTTAATACAATTTTTAAAAAAATTCTTTAAAGTTAAGGCAGATTGTAACCTGTAACTCAATTGTGTGTAACTTGCAGGATGCTCAAAAGAGTACACTGATGGATATGGAAATAGCTGATTATGAAAGGCTAGTAAAAGAACTTAATCAGAAGATTACTGAGAAGGACAGCAGAATAGAAGACCTCAAACAAGAGACAGGGATTCAGAAACAGAAGCAAGAGACCTTACAGGAAGAACTAAGTGAGTAAACGATAAACAGCAAGAGTCTTTATGGTATATGGTATAGTTAGTGATTGTAAAACATACAATTCACAAAAACCTCAAGTTGATGAATGAGAATAAGGTTTGCAAGGAATACTAAACAGTTACATAGTTAAAATTATTTTTCCATAAAGGAAGCTTTACTAGGTTATCAGTGATTTGATCTTGTATTCAGCATATAAAATCTAAATTGCCTGCCTGATAAACTGTGTTTCTTACCTGATAAGTTAATGGTAAGTTCTGAAAGTCAGTGACTGATAGGGGTTTTCAGTCAGACTTACCACACTCAAAAAACTTCCTAGTTAGCATGTCATTAAAAATTTCATTTCTTAAAAGTATTAAAACAATTTCATTTATTAAAAGATCTTTGTGATATTTAGATTGGATATTAAACTGACTGTAAGCTACTTCTTTGCAGCTCTTAAGAAATTTATCAGAATTCGCTTATTTTCCAGTACTTTTAAGGAAATATAGGAGGGAAGTTTCCTTTGCATATAACTGCTATTTTCTGCATTAGAATCACTTCAGTCAACTATGCAACAGGATGAGGAAAGAAATGCCAAGATAAAACAACTCCTGGTGAAAACCAAAAAAGAACTGGCTGATTCAAAACAAGCTGTAAGTCCAGATGTCAATGACTGTATATCTGTTTTTAACTTGACTTAAACAGATCAGCTGATAGCTGAACTGAGGTTTGGGTTTCTTTAATAACCAGATAATTTTCTCCTGCAGGAAAATGACCATCTGATGTTGCAGGCGTCATTGAAAGGGGAACTGGAAGCCAGTCAGCAACAAGTGGAAGCCTATAAGGCAAGAAACTTCACTTCTTCTTTAGTATAAGGTTTCTTATTTAAATAATAAGGATGCAATTTGTACTGGGTGCGCAGAATATAGGCTGAAGAATGAAAAGGTTTTATTTTTATTACTTGGGTAATTTTTTTCTTACTTGAGTTTAGTCTGAATTGAATGGAATGAAAGGTAGCAGTGAGGGGTTGGATTTATTTAATGCTGCTGCCTCATCACTGTAATTTTCTCTTCCATTCTCTCTTTAAAAAACTTTATTTTTATTAAGTACATTGTAACCCATGTCTATTTTTAATTGGACTTAATTTTACCTGTTCTGCGTAGAATCCTGTGTGCTCTGTGGTACATCCCCCTTGGAGAGGGAAGATAATATGTGTCATAGTGAAGTTTTCAACTGACTCTTTCAGATTCAAGTGGCTGTACTAACATCAGAAAAACATAAAGTTCAGGAACAGCTGCGAACTTCTTCAGAGCAACACCAGCGTACATTGAGCGCTTACCAGCAAAAAATTGCAACCTTGCAAGAAGAGTGCAGAGCAGCCCAGGTACTCCAGTGGAAGAAGTATTGTCAGAGATGTTGGAGAGGAGATGTACTGCACACTCTGTCTGGTTCTGATTTTGGGTCTTTCACTCCTGTCTTTTTGTCCATCAAGAATTGGAAATTATCTCAGCGCTTAAAGTATTTAAGTGGTGTGGAGGACAAGCCAGACTCTGTCCTCATTGTCTTGTATCATTTGTGGAATGTCTGGACTGTGCTCTTATATTTCCAGTAGGGAAAACCTTGTGGTGGTAGTGGGGAGTCAGAGTTAATTTAAGATGGTAAGCAAGTATATACTGGGGATTGGAGAGAGGAAGAAGCCTTTAAGGAAGAACAAAGAGAAAAGGAATATAACTTGCTTCTATAAAACAGTTAATACATAAATACCACTAAAAAAACCCCAACCAATTGTGAAAAGTACACTTGCAAATACCTTTTAATATGCTGCTACCTGAGCAACTTTTTAATTGGCAGCTGAGCTACATACTGACGATATTGCTGTTTTTATAGGTGTTTGTTGTTGTTGTGTCCGTATCACAGTGTTTTAGATGTTCCTGGAATCTAGTGTTTGCATTGGAGGCAGACAGATTCAGAACATAGTAGGACTGTTATGTTCAAACTATCTCTATGGGGTACTCTATGGAGTAACAATTGAACACGGCCTCTCAAAAAAACCTACATTTAAAAAAAAAAAAAAAAACTGAAATGAACAGAGTTTCTGGTTGCTGCTACAGGAGGCTTGCCTGAGTTGTTCTGGTAGATGAGGATCATGGTTTTACAAATGCCTTCTTCATAACTGGGGGCTTACAGTACCTATCCATGGTGGCTTGCTCCTTGATGTTGTGAAACCAGTAAGGGTGTGGTGGNCGCTTAAAGTATTTAAGTGGTGTGGAGGACAAGCCAGACTCTGTCCTCATTGTCTTGTATCATTTGTGGAATGTCTGGACTGTGCTCTTATATTTCCATGGCTTGAAGCTGTTGGAAGATTAGCCTTCCTCTGTAGGTGCTCTACATCTAGAAAATAGACATTAATACAAGGTTGTTAACAAAGGGAAATTCTGTCTAAAGGAAAGTGGCTGCTAAAGCAGATACTGGGTTAGAAGGCGAAAATCATGTTGATATTTAAGGCTGTGTACCTGAAGACTTATGACTAGTCTTATTTATATAGGTTGACAGGAAAGAAAGAGAAGGATTAATAAGAAGGATTAATTTCAAGAAAATGCCCAAAAAATCTTCCAGACTACGTAAAATGTGGAGCAGCAGCTAATCAGGGTCAGCATTGTGGATTTCACTCACCTATTCAACTGAAGAGAAACTTTCCAAAATCCTCCTCTGGGAGATAGGAGCATTGTAGTCATCTCAAGGATGACTAATGAATCCATGAGCTTCTCTTAAGATCCAGGAATGAAATCCTGCATTTGTGTTTTCTTAGAGGAATATACAGCATGAGTATTTGAAGGATGGGAATAATCTTTGCTGTATAGTGTACAGTCAAGGATGAAGCTGCTATGTTTCTAGGGAACTTTCTGTATGTCCACAGAAACTTATGCGTCAGCCAAATTTAGGAGAGAGACCAATCAACCTCACAGCCAACTGGAGTATTATATCTTGTGCTATGTGTTGCTATTACAAGCCTGACTTAGATCCTCAAAATTACGCATAACTTTAAGGCATACCAGACTTTCGTCACATAGATACTATAAAAGGAAAACAGAATTGCCCTTTTTTTAATCCTTCACCTTTTCCTTTATTTAAAGCTGTTTGATAGAACCCCTTGCTTGTGAAATTCTGTTGAATGCAATTTGTGAATTTGCAAGTATTCTTTATTTTCTTTAATATTGGTATGTTGAAGATCAGTGTCTCTTTTCTAAGTTTCATGTTTTACAATATTAAATTAAACTCTAAAGAAACATGATCTGTTATGGTAGTCACTATTTTAATTACCCATTTAAAAGAAGAAAATGAAACAGGTGGTTCATAATTTTTTTTTCAATCTGAGATTCGTTTAATTGTAGAGAAATAAGGGAGGAGTAGTTAGTAGCATGGCTTATTAATGTGTTTGGGTTTTTTTATGTTATAGGCTGAACAAGCATCTGTTACTTCTGAATTTGAGAGCTACAAAGTCCGTGTTCATAATGTTCTAAAACAGCAAAAGAATAAATCGTCTTCTCAGACTGAATCTGAGGGAGCCAAACAGGAAAGGTAAAACTAAAATTTTTATATGCATATGAGAAGAATACTGATACTTGAGCATTTGAGCTTGTATGAGCTAATGCTGACCACAGGGGAGTTCCACTACTTAACTCTCTGCTTCAGTAAGGAAAATACCAGAAAGGAGGCAGTTTGCTTTCCCAATTACTTTTGCTTTTAAAAACATAGAATACAACTATTTATTTTGATAAACTTCATCTGATCTGTAATCTAACTGTGGCTCTACCTATTTGAACAGAAGAGAGATGAATTTTTGCCGTGGTGGTACTATGTTATTTTCCAGTTCCTTGATTTGTCTTTTATAACATTTGTGTATATTACCTGCTGTTACAGTTAGAGGGAGAAATAAGGTGTTAGATTCTTACGATTCTCATGAGCAGAAATTACCCAGCACTGTGTAGACTCAACATGTCATTTTCACTGACATAAAGTATTGCAGGGAAGTACCATTTCCAACTAAGAAGAAAAGAGCAGATTGGTACTATTCAGCTGAGCTCACTTTGAACTTTTTCAGGAAGGTATAGTTTAATGTACATAAGGCTCTGGCTGATTCAGTCATCAGCCCCAGCATATTTATGAAATATTTGTAGTCTTATCAGCTGTTATATGAGGAAAGACTTGGAGGAAAAAAGAAATCACACTGCCAGAAGTTCCATCAAACTCATTTAAATATAGTTGTAAGCCAAGTAAATTCAGATTCACTTCAGAAAATGTCTAAGCATGCTTCAAAAATAGACAGTTTCTCTAAATTACTTTTATAAATTACTGGTAGCTGTCCTTGGTGTCAGAGCAGACATCTCTCTTGAAATGTCAAAAGTCATTTCTGACACCGATCGGACAGAGTACATGCAATTACTGCTGAAAATCCGCCAGAGGGAGACTTGTCCTTTGTTAGAGGACTTCAGTTCTACAGTTTGTGTGCCTTTTTTAAAATACATCATCTACCCCGTCTTTTCTTTGAAGCAAGCAAACTGCAAGAGATACATTTCTTTGTCTCACCTTTTTGCAGAATTTTAAGAAGTTCTGGTAGTTTTAGGTTTGTGTGAAAAAGGGTCACTTTGGAAGCAAAGTAGACAAGTAATCAAACAGATGCCGTAGTTTTCAAAGAAATTATTTATGAGTAGCAACTCTAAGGGTTAATGACATGTACAGTTCATGAGATAATGGAGATGTCTGCATATATAAATACAGAAAGCATAAAAGCAGAATGTTAAGCTATTTCCTTCTGGTATATCTGATTTTGATTTATTTCTGACCTTTGCTTCTCCTGTTTTTATGGATTGATGTTGGTTTCTAGTCCTTTGAATCAAAATCTCCTGTAACCATTTGTCTCCTGTATTCACTCTTATTAAACTGATGTGCATTTAATAAACAAAGAGCTTTCACCATTTTTAAGAAGATGGGAGAAACTCATATTATTCTCCAAGATCTATTTTCATTTTGGTCATGGTGATACATTGATTTAATTAGTAATAAGCAATTTAGGTTGGCTATCCAAAATGTCGTAGGTATATTATAGGTTCTGAAATAATACATTTTAGAAGAACTATATGTTGTCTATTTCTTTTTTTCCCTTGTAGAGAACAGTTGGAAATGGTGATAGATCAACTTAAAGTTAAGCTGCAAGATGCTCAGCATAATTCGCAGATAAATGCATCTGAACTGCAGGCATTGCAGTCTGAACATGACACCCTGCTGGAAAGACACAATAAGATGCTGCAAGAGACTGTTGCAAAAGAGGCAGAACTCCGTGAAAAGTATGATCTGTGGATGAATATAAATATTTACTTTTTGTGACCTTTAAGGGCTGGGCAAGTAGTGGCCTATAACTGTACTTCCCAAAGGAAGGGCACAACTCTTGGGAAAGCTAAAGGAGTTTTCAGAAGGGTCGTTTGCTGTTTTTTATTAGACTTCCGAAGTTTTAACAATGAAATTGAAGATCAAATTCCCTGCTTAGGGAACCTGAGATTTCTGCAAGCTTTCTGCCTGTTAACTAGATTCAAAAATTAATGTTTTTTTTAAGCGAGTTGACTATCTTTAAATCCAATGCTCAGCACTATGTTTGGGTTGAACTGCTCTACTAAATTTGTATAGATGTTTCCTATTAGAGAAGTAAGGTAGTTAAATGCAGAGCAAACAATTTCACTGACAAAATATTCAGTCCTGCACCCACCGTCCTCCTTACAGAAAGTACTGTTTAAGTTTATGCTTGCCACAACTTTGATCTACTATTTCTTTCAAAACATATTTTGAATATTTTCAGACATATTTCAATATATTTTCAGTATTTTAAAATACAATCTGTTTATAGCTTCTTGAAAATTCATGTAAGTATTTAATACTTGAGCTCTTCAGAGAGGGTCTTCCCTTGTCTTCTCTGTTTAGAGTACAAAGAAGTTCACATGAAATATTTGTTAGAAATTACAGCTTAGTATTAACAACTGTTGACTGGTTGTCACTATTTTAGTTCTATCTGTTCCTGATAGCCACGTGATGATTCATTATAGTTAACTAAATTATGTTGTTCTGCATTTTTCTGGAAACAACCCATATCACAGTGGGTCCTCTTTGCACCCAGAGAGACCCCCTTTCTTTGCTACTCTGGCTATGTCGAAGTTTGTGTGCTCATATGGGCAAGTTCTATGCTTAGTCTTTCCATACCTGCACTTGTTTAATTGCTTGTGACAGTTTTGTCTTGCTTCTGAAGTACCTCCAAGCTAAGTACAATTGATGTGTTACTGGCATTATTTTTTTTGCTAACAACTGCACTCTTCTACCCTCTTGCACCGAAAGTTGAAGCTTAAAAAAATTAAGTTAAAATGTAGCTTCTTGAAAACATTTTTTAGGTAATCCTGCATAAGTGTTTGGTAAATAAATGTTGAAGGAACTGGAGTATAAGGTAAGCGACATGCCCTGTATGACAATCATGTTGCAATTTTCAAATTTAAGGATTTTTAGACCTCAGTGTCTCCAATGCTTTCATTTTTTTCCTGAAGGTGTCTGGATTCTGCGTTCTAGAAATAGAAATCAGGAGTTTTATAAAAGCCCAGTGCATTCATGTGATTGAGAAAGTTGTACTTATTCCCTATTTTAGATTTTTCTTCTAAAACAAGGAATTTAAATGGAAAGAAGTTGCACGGTCATTCTAAGAGAATCACACATATGAAAACTGAAAAGTACTTTAAAAAATTTAAAAATATATAAATGACTGTTTTGCCATTCACATCTTACATTTTGTGTATCCTCTGTTTTCAGGCTTTGCACAATACAATCTGAGAACATGGTCATGAAAACAGAGCATGCTCAGGCTTTGAGTCAGCTGACAGCCCAGAATGAAGCACTCCGCAACAATTTCAGAGATCAAGTCAGAAACCTGCAAGAAGAGCACAGGAAGACAGTAGAGACACTTCAGCAGCAACTGTCCAGAGTAGAAGCTCAGCTCTTCCAACTCAGGAATGAACCAAGCACTAAAGGTAATTTTCAGTCATAACACCAGGTTGGTTTTCTTGGTTTAGATAAAAATTTGCATGCCTGAGACTGAATCTGAAACATGCTTATAGTGTGTGATCCTGTAATACACTAGAAATATTTTTCTGGAGAATTTGCAGCATGCCATATCAAGTGAAAGTAAGAAACTTACAAAGTAAGGTACATGGTCTTGTTATTACTGCCCCTTCAGAATCTGAAGATACTTAAATGCATCCAGACAAGGCAACAAAGCTGGTGAAAGGGCTGGAAGGCATGTCCTGTGAGGACAATTAAGAACTTTGGGCTTGTTTAGCTTGGAGGAAGGGAGGCTGAGGAGCAATCTCGTGGACCTCTACAGCTTCCTGAGGAGGGGACGTGGAGAGGGAGGTGTTGAGCTCTTGTGCATCATGACAGGATGTGTGGGAATGGTTCAAGGCTGCTCCAGGGGAGGTTCAGATGGGACATCAGAAAGCATTCCTTTACTGAGAAGGTGGTCAAACACTGGAACAGGCTTCCTAGATGCCCCAAGCCTGTCAGTGTTTAAGAGGCGTTTGAATAATTCCATTAATATAACATGCTTGAACTTTTGGTCAGCCCTGAAGTGATCAGGCAGCTGGACTGGATGAACATTGTATGTCCTTTCCAGTTGGAACTATTCTGTTGTGTTCTAGAATCTGAATCACTGCTGTCTCTTCTGCAGTACCTGCACTGGCAGACAGATGGAGGGAAATTACTTTATAAATATTCATTGCTCTTCCTATCAGTTTTTCTCAGATTTTGGATCCTACTGGACTTTTCCCTCCAGTATGAGGGGTCAAGCTAAAGGAAAGTGTACCAAAAGCTGTTTTAACAATGTTTGTTATTGGTGTACTTGCTATTTGATTCCTCTTCTAATTAAAGATTTTACTGCATTGAAGCTCAAGTGCTATTATTTTTATCTGTAAAGTTACTAATTAGGATGTAGTTGGACCTTTGCCAAGCAGCAGTAACAGTTTAAGAAGTTACTCTTTCTGTATGTTACTGAAGCAGCAGGATAATGCACACAGTATTAGAAGGATTTAGACCTCCTGCAGCATTGGTTGAAAGAAAAGCTAATTTTGCTTTGCATTAAAAACACTTTACACTCTTGTCATAGCTATGACACATCTTTGGAGAGTTGCATCAAGGTTTCATAGTTACTGAAATAAAAACTGCAAATCAAGTTTGGATTTAGAAACAGGCTGTGATTGGAACGGTCATTTGGAGGTGAAAGGCTATGTTTTCTATTATAATTGTTAAGTGTGTGTATCTGGCTTTCTCTCTTTCCTTCACATTTCCACCCTTGCTTTTTGAAGACTATTTTATGTACTGCTTTCCAATCTAAGATGGTCATACCTGTGACATAGCTGTACTAATTTCATTCTGAGAAACATCAGTAAGTATCTTTCAGTGACAAACATCAGTAAGTATTTTTCAGGTCCAGCTGTTTCAAATCCAGCAACGAAGAACTTAAGAGAACGACGAAACACTGACCTTCCTGTTCTCGATGTGCACACTATAGCTAGGGAAGAGGGAGAAGGTATGGAAACAACGGACACAGAGTCTGTCTCTTCAGCCAGCACCTATGTACCATCCTTGGAACAACTTCTGAACTCCCCAGAAGCAAAACTTGGTAGGTGGAAACACATGGCTTTTTGAAACACATACCTACATAAGTTGCAGAATTTTGTGCCCTCAAAATATCTGAGAGTGTTGTGTTTGCTTGCATGCTCTTAAGCGCAAGACACAAGTCTACTTAAGAGTCACTGAGTATACACTATCCTGAATCTCTGTAGGAGTTTTGTCCTTGGGTAAGGACTAACAGTAAAACATTGGTACAGGTTTTACTGATTTAAAGATGTTGTGTTTGTGACTTTCTAAAGGGAAAAGACTGGATGAGCAAGTCAGTGAATAATTATAGAACTTTTTAGTATTCTGGACTACTCTCTACTAGAAGCAATTAAGTGCTGGTTTAACTGTTGTTAATGAAGTGATAAAATGTATATTCACCTTAATGTGGCTTATTAGAACAGGTACTGATTCATAGGTTGTTTTCTAGGAAAACAAAAGCTAGCATGAAGAACAATGTCCAAGGAATCCCCAAAAAGCAGAAAAATACATGATAGCATCTAATCATGTTTTAAGTCTACTGGACCCTTTTTGGAGAACTGTTGAAAATCTCCATCTATGGGTAGAAAACAAGGGGTAAATTAAAACCATGTGTCTTGACATACTTATAACCGATTTGCCAATTCTCTTCTAATATGTTTTTATATATGCAAAAGAAGATCACAAAGCAAGCACGCAGCAGCAGCAATGATGCTTGTTAATTCTTTGCAGGGATTTTGTTTCTAAAATACTACATTAATCAAGTCCTAATGTTAGGTTAGTGTACAGTAGATGCAAGTGCTTTTCCTTCTCTCAATTTTCTTTTCCAATTAACTGCAGAACCATCCCAGTGGCAAACAGAACTCACTAAGGATGAACTGATTCAGAAACTGAACACAACAGCCAAGAGTGCTGATCACTTGAATGAATTACTTCGGGAATCAGAAGCAACCAATGCAATCCTCATGGAACAAATAAAGGTTAGCAGACATCCAGGAAACATGGGGACAGCTCTAACTTCTGTGGTTTGTTCCTTACACCAAATGTTTAACACCAAATGTATTTCAGAAAATCCCAGTCTGTAAAAATTTGGTGGTGCAAATTTCATTTACAAACTTCATTTTGGAAGGGGCAGGACTAATTAGTGCTTCCAGAGTTGACTTTAGTGCTTTGGGTTTATTCCTTATAGTTTCTAGTTGGAGGCCAAGGGGAGAGTAAAAGCTGCTACAAAAGAAAACCTCAAGAGTTTGGAAATTTAACGTTTAGTAAAGTGCCTTTACTGTTTTCACTTAAATAAAAGCAGTAAATCCCAAAGGAACTATTGTCTGGTTTATCTTCCTGTTACCCCTTTTAGCACTCTTAAGTTAAAAGAAGATACATATTTAGAGATATATATATGCCAAAAGAGTTTGGTTTATTTTGGTTGTAACTTCCTGAGTTTTCTTAAATAATTTTTGAAGTTAACATATTCTCTAAACACGCTAAGCTTTCTTTTATTAAATGTCTCTTAATGAATGATAATATTATTAAAAACTTGATCCATGTTGCTTATTTAACTGTTCAACTCTTTCTCATCACTGAAATTGGTTAGTACCGTATATCATTATAACTACTGCACAGATTTTTATAATAGTGTTACATGCTATATATATACTACATAAATAATAATAGCATTAATAAGCACTATTTCTGGACAACTTTATCAAAGTTCAACTTTCACTGGATTTTTGTCCAGGACTCGTTGCCATGCAGACATTGTTCTTATTGAAGCAAGCTGCATAATTAATTTTTTAGCTCTTAAAAAGACCTTTGTTCAGTTGCTCATTATACAAAGCAAACAATATTGCATATTTTCTTCCCCTCATCTGCAGCTTCTTAAGAATGAAATAAGAAGGTTGGAAAGAAATCAAGAGAGAGAAAAGTCTGTGGCTAATCTAGAATACTTGAAGAATGTTCTCTTGCAGTTCATATTTCTAAAATCCGGAAGCGAGAAAGAAAGGCTGCTCCCAGTAATAGACACCATGTTGCAGCTCAGCCCTGAAGAGAAGGGAAAACTAGTTGCAATTGCTCAAGGTAGGTGGTGGTCAAAACATCATCCCAAAAAAAAGGGAAAAGTGGAAATAAAAGTAACTGAAGTTCTGTGCTTTCTTTTACGTAGACCTTTGAGGAAAAACAGAGCTTGGCAGCATAGCACCAGTGAGCTAGCACTAATACCATTTTGCTCTGTTGGGAAGTTAGTATTCAGTTTTCAGAAAGCTGAACAAGTACTCAAAAAATAAATGAAATTAAGGTAGAATATAATTTCTTCTGAAACATACACATTTAGGAAGATGATAGTAAGTCCTAAATACATAATGTCTTAATGTTTTGAGTAGAGTTAAAGATTTCTGTCAAAATGACCTTAACATAGAGGTTAGTGTAAGTTAATTACTTTATTGGCAGATGTTCCGAAAAGATAATGTGATCATCTCAAGGCAGTACTGCAGATCTACCATTAGTTTCAGTACATTAACTTTTAAAATCTCTTCAAGAAAAATATGCTTTTTGTTTAAGAAATAAAAGAACCAGAGAAGGAAAGAAAAAGAGTTAAGTCTTTGCAAGGAATTAATGCAAGAACTACCTGAATAATAGTGTTCTGTCTCTGCTTCAAATACTGTTTGAGAGTTTGTCCCCTTAGAAAAGCTTTTCAAGGTATTATTTGTCACTCAGTAACAATCTGCAGCTGCTTGTACTTCATTAGCTACTGACCTATATTTTAAAATTAGTGCAAAGAGTAAATACCATGTGTATATATATAAGCTCTTAAAAGTTGTGAACAAAATCACATGAATTAGAAGAGCGGCAAAGTACTGTTTTCCATGATAGGCTTTGCATTTGGAAAGCTGGGTTGTAAATTAAGTCCATAGAATTTTGATATTGTTGTGGCTCTCTAATGAACACCAATTAGATTTTTCTGGAGAAAGGTGGTAAATGACCTCTTTAAACACCCTTAAAGTACTGAAAGTAAAGCGAACCGGGTGATAAAATCCATCAATGTACCTATGGCAGCCCAAGAGGGAATATTGACTGTTACCTCCTCAACAAGTTCACGAGGACAGCATTTGAAAAAGGACAGAACTGGGGGGTGGCAACAAGGTTGTGTAACCAAATGATGCAATGTCTAACATAATAAACTTAGTTTAAAGCATGTTTCTCTTTCTACTTCAGGTGAGGAAGAGAGTACCTCACGGCCCTCTGGGTGGGCTTCGTATCTCCACAGCTGGTCGGGACTTCGATGAGGCAGTGGAAACCCTGGATCTCTAAACACATTCCACAACTGCAAAAAGAGAAGTCTTAAACGTAGAAGGAAAATCTGTTGGTGTTGTAGCACTGAACTACAGGTTTTAATTTCTGTGTGTTACTTTCAGCTTTTTAGGCTCTTCTAAGAAAGAAGCTCTCAGTAGCTCTGAGAGACTGTTCTATATTATGCTTTGAGAGCAGTGAACTATTCCTCTTGTAAATGTTAAAGCTGATGATCAGAAATATCATAAGTGACAAATTCATTGCAAATTTTTGGATACAGAATTTGACAAAACTGTGCTTCTTCTGTTATTGATTTAAAAATTTGATCTGATGTAGTAACTGGACTAATGAGACTTTAAACTTTTGAAGTGTTTACAGTTTCTTTCACGTATCTTTGTCAGCTTGCTAATCTGTACGGTTAGTGTAATTTCCTGCACATTGAAGAAATTAAAATGGAGTTATTTCCTCTCTGGTGATGCTTACAAAATGTAAGATCATCAAGAAACAGAAATGGCATTTTCTGCTTTGACTTGACTCAATTTTTAGTCTTGGTTATATTTTTTTAGTAGTAGTATTGCAAAAAATATGACGGCAACAGTCCACAAAATGTAGAGTGCCTAAAACTGTATGAAATAGAATGCTTGGCATATCCAGGACATGGTACTGTGGTAGAGATTAATGGCATCTATGGAAATCTTGGGATAGTACTCCAAGAATCAGAGGTCATAGGTAAGCCAAAGCTTTGGGAGAAAGGGCTTAAGCTATGACTCTTTATACTGAGGTTGGAAGTTTTTGTCCAAGACCAGGAAGAAATGTTTCATTACTGTAGTGAGGCCTGTACTTAGATGAAAAGCCTACTCTTACTGACTTAGTTATGTTGAAGACACTAAAGGAAGAATGTGAGTCCGTAGGTCAGACTCCTAACAGTAACTTCTGAGGGAAAAGAACAGAGCTTTTGTCAATAAATGCATCTTTTAAATGTTCCAATGATTGGAGATGTTATATCCTTCTCTCACTTCTCTGTGCTTGCACATGTCATTTGCACAAATGACATAATCTCTGTTCCACATCATTCAACAGAATGTTTGATTTTCTTCAAGTAAAATAGAACTTTGACATAGAATTACTACTCCTGTTATCAACACAGCACCTTTTTTTTAGCCTGTCTTTTTTTCCTTTATAGTCTACACTGTCTTTCACCATCTTAATTTATTTATAAGTTATTAAAATGCAAACATACGTTTATAAATCTTGCTTACCTTTAACCGGAGTCTTTCTGTCTCTTTCACTCACATCTTCATGCTCTTTGTGCTGTTTTACAGAGAATAATTCCCTGATATACATACCAATACTAAATAGTATCCTTCCCTTCCCATCTACCTTAGTTGAGGCCCTGAGGAAACGATGCTTATTCCTTTCATATTACCTTATTTTGGGGCTAAGATTAATCTGGACATAAGAGCAGTGGAAAGGTAGCAGATGTTGAGGATAAACTGTTCAATAACTGTGCTCTTGGTTTAATTTTTTGCTGCTTGTATATATTTCAGTACACAATCAACAAAGCCAACAGACTTCAAATACTTTAATTCCTTTCCACGGCCTTAAGCACCTTTATTATGTTGGTTGGGTTTGTTGTTTTTTTTTCCCCCTTTCCTTTCCCCTCTTTAATATGTGTTTTAACTGGAATCTTTATGGTTTGTGCTACCGATGAAAACATTCTCTCTGGACTTTTTAGATCACAGAACTAATAATTGGTAGTGTGGAGATGAGTCTTTCAGGCATTTGTAGCTTGGAAATGTAAGTAGTGAACATGAAGCTACATTTAGGCTCTCTTGCATTTGCTTTTGAAACAATTGCCATATCTTCAGCATTCACAATTTGCTCCAGATCTTGGACGTTGAATTCTAGCTTCTTATTCACAGCTGGATTTGGTTAATGTCATTCAAAAGAGTACCAAAACAGAATAACAGGAGAGATTTGAAATACGCATTAAAAATAAATGCAAGTCATTCTCCTGCTATGAATGGAAGCACGTGAGTGGAAGGGTACGACTTTGTCTCAGTGAGTTCAAACTCAGTTTTCAGCTGACCTGATTTAGTCTCTTCTGCACGATGTCTGTTCAGTTGTCGCTGTAGAGCTGTGACAGGTTCCTTTTAAAATGCACATATTTCAGAACTGTAGAGTATTTAACATTGTAAAACTGTGAATGAATGTATGCAAGTAACGTATATCACTGGCTCTATTAAATACCAGTTGCTTATTGACTTCTTTCAAGTCTGAGTTGCATGCTCACTGTTTTTAGTAAAACTCAAGTATTGTACTTACGAATGTAGTGGACAACTTGCATTACTATATATATATTTTCTCTTTTTTACAACAGAAGATTAAGATCTTAATTAATGTAAAAATATTTTAATAACTGCTACTAAACTGTGTTCTGTTGCTAAGATTGCCAGAACTTACCTTTGGGGCAATAAACTGTCTGTAAGCAAATATGTCAAAGTTTAATATACACTTGCAGTAAATGGCATAGAAGAATGTGGAGTAGAAGCAGGATTACTTTGCATAGAAAACTTTTTATATGTCATATATTTGCATTTGTAATGTACAGCATTGTAGCTGTGGTTTGCTTTCAAAAAGCAATTTAAAGTTTGAACTAGTACTGCTGCTTCTTGATCAACTGTGGTGTTCTTTTTTGGAAGAGCACTGTGCTGATTCTGCTTCCTGGTTCTTTTGGTTGTTGTTTTCTTTACAGTGCATTTGTTAGGATGTTTTCCCAGAAAATGTAAGCCCTGCCCAAAGAGTTAACAAGCTTAGGACCAAATTTTACTCTTCTACCAGGCTGCCTTGAGCCCAAGCTTAAGGAGGGCATAATGAAAATAAAAAGAGAGAAACTCTACTGTCACTATGCAGAGTATATGTTAATTAAAAACAGAAAATGGAAGTTATTCAGAGTCCCCAGGCCTGTGTGTGCACTGCGGCCGAAATTTTTACTACCTATGCTGACTTAGAAGTGGGTTATATGCCTTTCTTGTTCCCTTTAGCCAGAAGGCAGGCTTCATCTGTGCAAGTGAAATGTGCTCTAGTCGAAAGACAGGAAGACCAGAACTTGTCAGGCTGTAGTGCAGATGCAGCCAGTTGGATCTGGGGTTCAGGATGGCCAGAGGGAACCAATGTTCAAAGTGATACAAGGGAGCGAGAATTGCTTTTTCTTTTTCTTTCTTTTTC
>VZRU01000043.1:116969-130078 GCA_013398155.1 Pedionomus torquatus | reverse complement strand
GGGTGGGGGATGGGGGTGCAGGGGGAAGCCAAATGCCTGAAATATGTAAGATAGTGCTATACAGGAGTTAAAGGGAAGCTGCATAGGAAGCAAAGCGAAGCCCAAAATAAAAAGCAGGAATGGAAAACTAAAAATAACAAACAGGAAAGTGTGACACAGCTGCAAAGGCTCTGGTACATTCTCCCCCAGCATTGTACCTCTTTTTTTTCAGGAACATACTAATATTGTGTTTGGATTTCAATGGCATTCCAATCCATTATTTGTTCTTCAAAAATAGATGTTTCTCTTGTGAGGAAGAAAGATATTCTCAAGTAATGTTCATATGATTTCAGTTGTCACAGTTTATCCAGTAACACTTGTAGGCTTAGCTTTTGCAGAGCAGAAAGACTGCGTGAGTTATGCCATTACAAGAAAAATTAGTCCGTGACTCCCTAGAATGATGAAGATCATATCATGTATAATCAACTGTTGCCCTTAATTTCAGTTGAATGTTTACCTGATAGCTTTTACAAGTAGGAGGGAAGCTAGCACATCAATCACAGTTGCAGCCCCTTTGTAAGCACAGTGGATGGGAAGGGGATCAGGGAGGATCAGGACCATCGTGTATTAATAAAGTTACGGAAATCTCTGTCTTTTTCTTCATCCACAAACACAGGTTTGTTTGTTTACACGGAGCGTTTCGCCTGCCCTGAGTATCCCGCAGGAAGGCAGTGTGGGGGATACAGGGCTGCCAGGGCTGCAGCCAGGTTCCAGCTGGCACCTCCCGCAGAAAAGCCAGGCTCTCCAGACGTAGGTGCAACACAACCACCCCAGCCACCATCGAGGCACCCAGCACATGCAGAGAGAGGGTCACTGGCAGCTGCTGCGTAATGATGCTTCAGCAGTCGGAGGTCTTGCTCTGTTAACACCTCTTTAGTTGCTATACTGCAAAAGTCAGGCCATGCATCTGGGTTGTGCACGATCTGTGGCCACCCAGGTGGCAGACAGACAGTTGACTATGGTTAAATAGCACTGGTGCCAATTTTGGGAGAACAAGAAAGCCCAAACACACCACTTTGTCAGCTCAAGTTTCCTCGGACAGTCCCACACCCCAGTGGAAACGACATTAAGACCTGCCAAACTGGAGATGGTGGTGCCTGTCAAGTTATCAGTCCAACTTGTAAAATTCCTGTTTTCAGCAGACACAACAAAAACAGGAAATATTTACCAACTTCGCAGGTGTCCGGAAGTACTTTCAAAGTACTGCTGTGACCTGGCAGTCCATTTAAATAGATAGCAAGCATGTACGGGGGTGACAATAAATGTATTTTCATTTAAAATAAATACTGTGGTGAGTTTTCTCTAATATGTGTGTCCCAGCACACCAGAGTAGTAAATTTCTGTTATTAATCACGTTATGGTGATCAGCCAGTAACACGTCTCACAACACTTGTATGTATACACTTATATAATGAAGTTGTGCATTAAAATGTGTTACAGATGTTTTGTACAGTTGAAGCTGATAATACTGCTTTTCATTAAAAGTTGGTCTGCACTGAAAACATATTTATTGCTTATTATTTGAATCGCGGTGGAGTACCTCTGAATATATTTCAGGCTTTCCTATTCTGTGTGTTTCAGACATCACTAAAAGACATGACGGTGGATTGTTTGAACTGTAGTGGTGTCTGCAACATCCTATGCTACTGGCTGTAATAGAAACTCAAATACTGCACTACAGCATACTTCTCACTGGTGTTGCTGCACATGAAATATAAAATAAGAGGCAATGCACACATTACTAGCTTACTGTATAGTAGTTGAAAAAATGGAGTCTGCCTACTAGAAATCAGGCCAATTTGCTGAATGTATTCATACTGGGACTAATATATGACTCCACTAAAATCAAATCTAGAAACTAGGTGACAGGAGCACATCGTGTGATGAACCATCTGATGACTTTTGCCCCAGGAGGGAAGAGCATCTGGAGCTGACTTCAGGCTTGTGTGGGAAGGAAAGGTCAGTGTAGAAGAGGATGCCTGGAACACTGAGTTGATGGAAGAGAAAAAAGTCTAAAAGAAAATCCGTTTTTGCAAAACGGGGGAAATTAGTTGGAGTGTGCAGTGGGGAGCCAGGAGAGATGTGAAAGGAAAGGTAGAAAGGTGAAAGGGTGGAAAATAAAGAGAAGGCCAATGCTGAGCCTTTGGTTCCATGAACATCACTTCATCTCCCTTAGGAGCCAGTCCTGAAGGGCAAAGGAGCCCAGGAAGGCTGGACATTCTTCAGGAAAGAAATCTGAAAGGCGCAGGACCGGGGTGTCCCCATGTGCCAAAAGACAAGCCAGTAGGGAAGAATACTGGCCTGGCTGTACAGAGAGGTTTGGCTGGAACTCAGGAAAAAGAAGAGAGTTTATGATCTTTGGAAGAAGGGGCAGGCAGCTCAGGAGGACTACCAGGATGCCTTGAGGCTCTGGAGGGAGAAAATTAGAAGGGCCAAATCTTAGCTAGAAGTTAACCTGTCTACTGCAATAAAAAGCAATTTAAATCAAATCTATAAAAATAGTAACGACAAAAGGAGGGCTAAGGGAAGTCTGCATCCTTCATTGGATACAGGTCACAGAGTGACCATGGATGGTTGAGGAAAAGGCTCCGGTACTTTAATGCCTTCTTTACTACAGTCTTTAATAGTAAGACCAGTTGTTCTTGAAGTACCCAGCCACCTGAGCAGGAAGACAGAGACATGCAACAGCATGAACCTCCAAAATCCAAGAGTAAATTGTAAACGAGCTGTTACACCACTCGGACACACAAAGTCTATGGGACTGGATGCAATCTACCCAAGAGCACTTATGGGGCTGGTGAAAGTGCTTACCAAGCTGCTTCCCATTATTTATCAGCAGCCTTGGAAAAACAGGGAGGTCCCTGTTGAGGAATGTGTCAGCGAAGGCTGTGGAGCAGATGGTTTTAGTACCATACCATGACATGTGCAGGACAACAAGTGGATCAGGCCCAGCCAGCATTATGAAAGGCCAGCCCTGCTTGACTAACCTGATCTCCTTCTATGACAAAGTGACTCACTTAGTGGATAAGGGAATCTGTGGATGTCCCATCTGGAGTACTGTGTCCAGTTCTGGGCTCCCCAGCTCAAGAACAGGAAACGGCTGCAGACGGCACAGCAGAGGACCACAAAGATGATTAGGAGGCTGGAGCATCTCTCTTAAAGGAAAGGCTGAGGAACTTGGGTCTTTTTAGTCTGAAGAGGACCAAAGGGGATCTGATCAGTGCCTATTAATACTTAAAGGCTAGGTGTCACANCAGCTCAAGAACAGGAAACGGCTGCAGACGGCACAGCAGAGGACCACAAAGATGATTAGGAGGCTGGAGCATCTCTCTTAAAGGAAAGGCTGAGGAACTTGGGTCTTTTTAGTCTGAAGAGGACCAAAGGGGATCTGATCAGTGCCTATTAATACTTAAAGGCTAGGTGTCACAAGGAAGGAGCCAGTCTTTTTTCAGTGGTGCCCAGCGAGAGGACAAGAGGAAATGGGCACAAACTTGAACATAAGAAGTTGTATCTAAACATGAGGAGGAACTTCTTGACTTCGAGGGTGGCAGAGCACTGGAACAGGCTGCCCAAAGAGGTGGTGAAGTCCCTGTCACTGGAGACATTCAAAACCCATCTGGACAAGTTCCTGTGGAACCTGCTCTAGGTGGACCTGCTTTGGCAGGGGGGTTGGACTAGATAATCTCCGGAGGTCCCTTCCAACCCCATAGCATGCTGTGGTTCTGTATAGGGCTGTTGATGTCTGTCTGGACTTTAGTAAAGCCTTTGACACCATTTTCCACAGCATTCTCCTAGAGAAACTGGCTTGGACAGTTGTACTCTTCACTGGGTAAAAAATTGGCTGGGTGACATTTCTAAGAATAATAGATAAAATTTGCTTATGTTATAATTTTATTCTGGAATCTATTATGTGTGGAACAATCTGTCACTGGAGCAGCTGAGGAAGTGCAGAAGCGAATTCACTGAAATAGATACAGCCATTGTGAAACTGTTCTGTGGATTTGGGAACAAAGCTGTGCTGAGTCTGCATGCACCATGGCTATGCCATCACCATCAGTCTTACTCTGTCACTAAAGGGAAGACACAACAGACAGCAGTGCTTTCATTTGTTTTTTTATTGAACAATAATAATCATATGCTTTTTAAAAACAACCAGCTTATTAGATTTACATTCAAGAACTCATAATGTCATTTATGACACTGTTGCAAAATAATAATGACGTATGCAAATATTTACTACATTCTTTAAATAATTATCGTCAGTCTGATGAAGGACCAATAATTTGATCCTGCTCTCACTGAAATCAAGAAATTACTTTTTATATCAATAAATGAGAATCAATGAGCTTGCTTGCAAATATCCCCAGATAATATTGCTCCCTCTCAGACCTAAACATTCAATATAGGTTAAAAAGTATTATATGCTTCTTTGAGACTATATTTATGTGTCTCACGTTATCACGGCAAGAGAGCCTGCACTGCCATATTGACATTTGAATGTCTGCTGCTGTCTTCCTCCTCTTGTTCTAGAACAGCACAGTTCGGTGCTGCTGCTGTCCCAGATTGAAGGCAGTGAGCTTCCACCAACATTGACTTTGGTTCAGGATTTGGACTCCTTAAAGGCTTTGGAGTTTCTGTGGTTTGTAGTCTTACAAGTACATTTTCAGATCCTGCACCAGACTTTGGCAGCGGTACTGGGTGTGCCTTCGTTCACTGAAGTCACCGTCAGAATTCACATTGATTTCAAAGGAAACACTCGATCCAATCAGCATTTCCAATGAGAGTGCTCTGCTTTACGAGGCGGTTCCTGAACCCATGCAATCTAGGTTCACTGTGCACCTACATCAGTTTCCATTTTCTGAGGATCTGGCTGTTTGCAGACATATTAGCAAACCCATCTCAGAGTGGAATTTTGCATTACAAAGACATCACCCAGTCTGGGCTGAAGGAGGGATTACCAGTTCCTACAGCACTCTAAAATACGTAAGCCATTCAACTGGCTGAAATGTGACCTCTTGTCCATGCGGGTAAGAAACAAAGGACAGGCCACCAAAGCAGTGCAGGATGTGGCTGTCCTACCACTCAGGAAGGGCCCAAGCCTCCCCTACACCCCAGCAGATGAATTCCCTGTGAGTCGCAGCTGTGCCGCAGCCAGTGGTGAAGATGGAAGGTCTGAAGGTCACTTTGCTGGCCTCTGGAATTGGACCCGCTTCTTCCCCAAGAAACACAGACACTGCCTTAATGGCGCCAAAGCAGATGCTTTGTAGAAAAATATATTTAAATTATGCTAAGCAGCTTCTTTTATTTCAGGTCCCCCTCTACAAATCTGCATAGTTTACCAAGCTGCTGTTTCTCTGTGCAAAATTTAACTTTAGAAATCCCCTCAATACGTCTGCAGTGTCTTGGGTAAGTTATTCACAATGCACAAACTGAAATGCTGGGTGTTCTCTTACTGAAGAAAGGCATATTTATCTCTGAGGAATTGTCACCAATTTTCCAAAAACCAGAGAACGACTAATAACTAACATTGGTTTACTTACTTCATGCTGTTGTGCTCCTACATGGTTATTATTCTTCTTGTGGTTCAGGGATGTTGCTCTCTGTCCTTGGGATTTGTTGATGCGTGTTTCTTTCACGTTTGCTCCACACCAATAGTTTCACTCACTCAAACTGCCCACTGAATTCTGGGCCTCAGGCTGCAAGAGTTGGCCTCTGGCATTATTCAAATGAGGAGAGTTGAATCATGTTGGGTTTTTTAATATTACTACACATTCAGGAATCCACAATACGTTTCTCTGTTCAAATACTTATCAAAACAAATATAAAAAATCATATACACTGTACAGTCTATTTTTAAGTAAACATTTTTCTCATGAAAAACAGAATCACAATTGGCCTTCAGAGGTTACATTTTGATACACTATACATCTACTTTGTTTTTAAAGTGTGTTGTTGCATATTCAATAATCTTTGAGAAATGCATTCACTTGAAAGTCTTAGGAGCATGAGTAAATATCAGCGAGGATTTAGCCATTTCATTACTGGAGAGCGAATAGCTTTCTCCTTAACAAATTCCTCTTTTACAGAATTGCCATCCCCAGATGCCATGTCGTTCTCTGAAAATATACAAAAATAAAGTGGATTTAATGAAAATGAAAGAATTAAAGTGTTGTCCTGCAGCAATGTCGCCGGTTTTGGGAACACTTCAGAAAAGCCTTAGCTGACAAATCTTGCATGAATCTCCTAGAATGCCTCCAATTACCTAGTTGCAAAATTTCTGCCAAGTTATGGCACAAGCCAGATGTGTTTTCTAATAGTTTAAGCCTAAGGCAGGTGACTTGAGTTCAGTTTCCAGTTCTCACTGTAACACTCCACTGTGACACAGGACCAAGCAACACATCCTCAATAGCTATGGCAGTAAATTAAACATGCCTGGAGCTATTCTCTGAGGCCAGCTGGCATGGAATAACCTGGTGCATGCCATTAAACTCTCTTACTCTCCAAAAAAAGGTAAAAGATATCCAGTTGTCTGCTGGAAAATAGTCCCTGGCTGACACTGATTCCTGAGCTGTGGCTGAGGCTGTTTGGCACAGCTAGCAAGGCTGAGAAAAAGCATGCTGACCACTGCCCTTCCGTTGGATCACGAAGGTGGTCAAACTGCAGCACACAGGAACACGCTCTGGCGTGTTAATTTAAATTTACTAGGGTATATTTAGCCATAATGTCTTTATAAAATATACGCGCCAGAAACTTGGCTGTTTAAAACACAAAGGCATTCATAGCTGGTTTAATTTGCTGAGGATCTATAGCTAGATGATATATAGATCTATATGATCTATATAGATCTATAGATCTATGTCTATATAACATCTAGATCTATAGCTAGATCTATAGCTAGATGCTATAGCTACCTCTGAAGACTTCTATTAAATGAAATCTTATGTGACCACCCCATGTCGTACCACTGACAGCATCCCTGGTCTACTTCTAGTGACAGACTTCTGAGGACAGAAACCCTTGTGTGGGTAAAAAACACCGTTTACATTGAGGTAGCAGGAGGTTTGGGACCAAAAGGAAGGGATGGAGAGAAAAAGGAAGGAGAAACTGATGAAAACGGGCTCCCTGAGAAGATCTGGAATACAGGCTAGACGCAGAAAAAAAAAAAAAAAAAACAAGACAGGAATATTTCTCTCATGTTATTTCAGCACTCTTGGTAATAAACAAAACCTGGAAAGGCAAAAGAGCACAATCACATAGAAAAATACAAAAGGATCAGGACTGTTCAATCTCATAAGGTATTTTTAGAGACCATTTTAAATGTGGTATGAGTGTAAACTGAAGAGGTTCACCTCTGTCTAACTTCCTCTAAACAGAGAATGGGGTATAAATAATGTATGTATTAAGGCAGTACCCTCTAAATAGCTTAATATAACAAGAGAAAATCAAAATAAGGCATACAAACTGCAGTTGGAGGAGAAAGAATATTCAAATATTTTTTGATTAAATCCTAGAAAAGCTCCCTGTAATTCTAGGATTAAATCTCTGATATTTAAAATCTCTACACTTGTATTGATTTTGATTGCTGTTTAGAGTAAGCATTCAGTCAAATATGCCTCAGTACCATCAGGTGGAGAATAAAGAGGGAAGAAATATTAATCCCAGCTTTAAAACTTTCAGTGATCTCTCATTCCTGCCTTAAGAACACTCCAGTTTGGCACGCACCTCTGTTGTTTTTTTTTTCTGGCAAGACCTGTCACAGGAATCAGACATAATCTTAAAGGTAAGAACCAGACATTTACTGGAGATACTGTGGTAAATGACTACAATAAAACATTTTGTGAAACAGTTCACTGACATCTGAAAATTTATAAAGCTCTGTCTTCATGTAAAGAAGATACTATTTTTACCGTATATTAGATAACAGTAACAACAACAGCAAATGCAACCTAGTGAAATCCATTCCACACAAAGCAGCTACATGCATTGCATCTGAACTGACTGATGCAAGTCCTAGCATAGCCTCCCATCACACAGGTGATGCTGTAGTGCTAGTGTGCACAACAGCTGCAAAGCATCTTGCTTATCTTAGGATTTCAAAATGTTTTTACCCTGTGTCATCGCTCACCTAATTCCTTGCTTTATGTTAAAAATTGGAGCTGCCAGTAACAAAAATAAATGTACCTTGTGTTGTTAGCTGTTTGCACAGCTCCACCAAAGTATACGTCACTCATGCACAGCATACAGCATGGTATGATCACATAAAAGGTGGTTTCTGCTAAAACTAACTGCCCTGTGAGGTCTTACCTGTGTGTGAAACTATTTTTCGATGATTTGGAGGCTTTGAAGCAGACAGTTGAAAAAATGGGAACTTCAGACACTTCCCAGTTACTCTGTCACAGATGCCAGAGGGACAGTTGCAGGTTTTTCTGCATTCCATTCCATAGGTACCGTAGGGACACTCTGGAAAGAAAAAATATAGCAAAGCAGTCTTCAGTGATGCAAGTCAGCTGCTAACACTGTTAATAGCTGGTTTGCTAATATCCTTGAAAGTTGAAAACCTTTAAGCAGAGGTCAGCTAAACCTTAACTACAGGATTTCAACATGGGTGACTGCTTGTTAGAAGTATTTTCCAGTTCTGACAAACCTTGACGCACATTATAGATATAATTTATTTTTCTATAACTTATTTACAACTTGCTATTGGTAATTCTTCTCTGAAATATAGTATTAAAGTGCAAATTAAAGGCAGTATACATATATAGGTATATAATCACGAGGGATGTAGTTAAAGGATTAGCATTGGATTTAGGAAAGAAGGAGACTTCAGAGAGTTCCCGAATTCACTATTTGGGCATGGTATTATCTGACTGACATCAGCGTCATGATTGAGAGCTGCAACGCACTGCTGGTGCTGGGCTGCCTGTGTCCGGGGTGGCTGGGAGTGGGCTGTGCAGAGGCGACCGCCCCGACCCGAGGAGCTCTCCAGAGAATGCCACCTCCACCAGGAGACCACCGGGGAAAAGCCTGCTCCAGTGCGACCGCTTCTCGGGCAGCAAAGGGCTGCCTTCCTTAACACAGCCAGCAGCAAAGAGCTCAC
This sequence comes from Pedionomus torquatus, assembly GCA_013398155.1. Lineage (NCBI taxonomy): Eukaryota > Metazoa > Chordata > Aves > Charadriiformes > Pedionomidae > Pedionomus > Pedionomus torquatus. Next base: position 120,942 of record VZRU01000043.1, on the reverse strand, counting down.
CTGGATCTCCAGCCTAAGGAGTATGCACTAAGACACTATGTCTTGCCTGCCTGGTTAAACTGCATCTGGTTACTTGCCTGATTCAAAACTCCCAAACCTGCAGAAGCTCATGGAGGAGCACAACAGGCCAGCTGCCAGGACGAGATCAAAAGCTTTCTAGAAAAAGACTAAGTCAGGTGCAGAGGATCTGCCCCATTTCATAGCTGATGTATCACATGCCGGTTACATTCCCAGAGGTTTTAAACCTGGGTTCTTCCTCTGCCTTACTGTTGAACAAGGCATCTTCCCACCACCAAAACTGAACAGCTGGAAACAAAGAAAATCTCCAGCATTCCCTTTCCAAACTCACAAAAGAGAGATCATCCCAAGAGAAGTTTTTGATGTCTCAGGAGAAAAGTATTTTTGCTCAGGCTGTCCTTGCCAACACAGGGTGCATGATCACCTCAAATGGCAAGTCCTGAAGAGTGTGCAGTTTGGCTCCTGAGGGCAGATAAATGGCCATTCAGAGCTGGAACAAGGATCCAGCCAGCCCAGGTTCCCACAAAACACTGAAAAAGGACAACCATGGTAAGCACAAATGATACCTCCTCTCTCATACTGCCACCCATTTTCAGCTATGGGACCTTCTGAGCCAGACATATGCATATAACACCCCACAACAGGTTTATTCTTCTCAGTTTTTCCAGTCTCCTCTTGAATCGATGCAAATATTTAGTTTTGCCATACAACCTAGGCTACCTGAAAATCAGGCTAATGCCCCAAAATGAACCCAACATTTCACAATTCACTGTATGTCCAATGGGTATGCTTTTATAAATGAAAAGCACTGGAAAATCAACCTATTCCCTGCCAGGAACTGCACAGGGAATCCCTACAGCCTGGAGGATCTGAGTTTCACCACCCTCCCCTTCCCAAGCAAGGACACTGTTTGATCTGCTGTTTGTCCACATAAAACCAAAACAAAATTCTGCCAAAGCAAAACAGTTTTTGTGCACACAACCCTCCCTGAGGGATAGGCTGGGGGCACACACCACACGGAGCATCAGTCTGCTCGCTGCAGGTGCTCAGCAGCCCGGCCCAGAGGGGTGCAATGCAAAGCTGTGCTCTGGAAACCAGCATGGAAACAAGTCCGACTCCAAAGCACTTGGCCCCATGTGGAATAATCCTGGCATTGATGCTGCTCTTCAGATTTGATACAACTGAGATCTGAGTCAATTCTTCTGTTAGAAGATTTTTTTTTCAGCAGGAGCCTGCTCCTAAATAAATTGCAAATAGCTCCCAGTGACCTAAGAAAGCAAAAGCACGCTCTTTACTGTGACAGTTATACCTCAGGTTTAGAGGGTATTTACCAATGGAAGTGCACTAATATTCCTTAATCTGTTTTGAAAAATAAGGACATTGCTACTGATAATAATATGATGCACTCTCACAATACTAGAAGTACTTGAAAAATTGATCTGAAAGATATTTTCTGTGTTTTACCCACTTTAGAAATAAGAAATTGAAGAACAGAGGGCTCAGGTCATTTGGCTGCAAATTCAGATTAAAACTATCACAGCCAACCACAGAGAATTTAGTCATCCTGACCCTGGGAATTATTACAAACATGGAAGTTATTAAAAAGAGTAAGTGATCTGGTATCATAGCTATAAATGGATGTGTAAAATAACAGTACTTGGCTGCATACTTTGCCTAATAAAATTCACATATATACAGAAAGAGATTGTACTATCTCAGGGTCAACATGAAAAAAAGAAAAAAATAATAGAAATTATATCTATACTATTTCATTCAAATAAATACATGGGGAATACCAGCTTTAAATACCAACTTACAACTCTAAGTCAAGATATGGCTTTCATGAAATTAATGAGAGTTTTTCCACTGACTCTCATTTCCACACTTGGGAAAAAAAAATTACATTTACTACAGAGCTTCCAAGATTCAGCCACAGTGATTCAGGTCTCATATCCTCGATAGCTCTTTTTTTCCCATTTGAAATGTGCTATTGCAAAGAAATTCCTATAATAGTATATAAACATCCAAAAGCACTATTTAAAATGTTATATGTTGCATCTAGCACTGCAGTAATTTTTAATAAACTGAAGATCAGCTAACTACCTCAGTAAAATACTTTTTTAGTGGTTACACAAAAGACATTACCTTTATGTACAAAGTCTAGTCTTTAGAAATTAAAGTAGTATTTTGGGTTTTACCCTCAAGCATGCACATGAATTTGTTTTTAAATACCAACGTAAATAAGTGTGTGCTGTATGTGAATCAGCCTGAATGATTTTTGCAGCATCTGGTCCTAAATCATTACTTTAGCTGAGGCTATTAATACTCCTGAAGCTTAACTGCCAAGACATCACCATTTTTAAGGAAGTTATTCAAAGACATATCTGTACCTACTTAGTGAAGTGGTATACAAGCACAGGAAAACTCACTGCATTCATACTTTGCAAAGCCTCTTTCAGAAATCATTTGTTTTAAAAACTTTCATCCTACTTTTTAGTCATTTAATACCTCCCATCCTTTTAAAGATTCTCTATTTGCATAGAGTGAGGATAGCTCTTAAATGAAAAGTGCCGTTATTGTCTAAAACTAAAGAAATCAGCATGCAGCATACCTGGAATAAGCTGAGAGCAGCAGCTGGCTGCTCATCTCACAGTCGGCTACTGTTCTGCTATTCCTACCTTTCAGGCAGGAATAGGGTCCCTGTTTGCCTCCCCCCGCCACATCCCTAGGATGGCTGAGCACCTCAATGGCAGGACTGAATTAAAGATGACAAGGTCTCCAGGTGCTCAAGCAGTGCTGCTGTCACCATCTCCCTGTCACCCCAGGGAGAGCCTGGCAGGTGCAGGGAATCCGTGACAAGGTTGCACTCAGAGGATTACAGTCTTTGCAATTTATAGAAAGCGACCTACCAAATCAGCAGAAGGATCAAGACTAGTGTCTGTGTCTCCCAAGTCCCAGTCAAAAATCTCATCTCCAAGCACACCGCATCCGCATTTCTTCATGCCCCCAGTTCTAAACAGTATTCTCACATTAATAACCCTGTCCCGCCTACATGTAACACCTTTTAATACTAGCAGATATTTTTCACTTTCTTCTTGGCTAAGGGCTGAGCTGGAAAAATCCCATTTTAGATCTTTCAAGCAGTAGGCAAGATCTATATGTAGGTTGCTGTCAAATTGCCACAGTGGATGCATGCAAAGTGAATATTGTTACCTTTGCAGATACCAAATTCATCACCAAAGTCATCCTCCTCTGTGTAAAACTGGCACTTCAGCCCAGGACCACACTTGACACCATCCATACCCGAGACCGTACGATAACAAGTCTCCCCCAGAGCAGCTGCACATACTCTGCAACAGCCACAGTCATCCAGCACTGTTCGCTTACAGCGCAAGGTACTTTTGCATGCGTTACTGTCACAGGGCTCGGGACAATCTACTGCGTATTTCGCACTCCAAGCAGTTCCAGCATGCACAGGCATCAGGAGGAGTGTGAGAAACAGGAAGCCCTTCATGTCTTGCAGGGGTAAATGCTCCGTCCCAAAGAGCAGGCTTTAATGCTCAGCCTGCTGGTGCCTTGTGCCGAGGGAAGCAGCGGTACAGAATCCAAAGTGGTAGCTGCACACATCAGCCTACAAGTTTATGAGCTTTATACAGTGTGTTGCCCACATGCTGCACCGTCGTCAGCTTCCTCAATCCGGCAACGCTGCTCCTGCCAGCCTCCCTTGTTTCAGTTTATGAAATCCAGGATGAAGGTTGGATTAGCACTCTGCTGCCATCCAGGAATTGAAAAGCCTGAGCTGATGTAATCTGTTATGTTTAGTTGGTTGTTTTGCATGAGGACTAAAAACTCTCTCACATCCGTCTCAAATGCTCAAGGACGCCTGCCAAAACAAAAAACCACACACACACAGAAAAAAAAAAAAAAAAAAAGGAAAAAAAAAAAAAAAAACACA
>VZRU01000043.1:97049-115955 GCA_013398155.1 Pedionomus torquatus | reverse complement strand
GAACTGAATCAATCTAAACTTGTATGTTACCAGCCTGCCATTTGGAAATCCTTGTGTCTTGAGTGGACTGAGGACACTGCCAGTAAGCTGCCAAGTAAACTGAAGAACTGTACTGGAAATACAGGAGAGCAGGAAAGCCTTTTCTTCATAAATGTAAATGTGAATTGATAGATCCAAATCAAAATATTTAGGTCTTCTCTCTCATGAAGATGAAACAACTAACATCCTGTATGTTGCATTTGGGCAGGTTCTCCATATACTTCTGGTGTTTGCAGGCATAAGAACCTGGATAGGATAGGATAGGATAGGATAGGATAGGATAGGATAGGATAGGATAGGATAGGATANAAGAGAAGAGAAGAGAAGAGAAGAGAAGAGAAGAGAAGAGAAGAGAAGAGAAGAGAAGCCTATTATGTTTAACATGTCAAAGGGAGACTACACTCAGGCAAATATTTGCAGGCATCCATCTTATAGAGTATATAATTATTCAAAATACAATTCTTCTAATCACAATTGCCAGCTGGCAGATGGTTACATGAGCAAGCTCATACCTGTTTTCACGTGTAATCTTTTATCAATCAGTGAATTTAAAGTGTAAAAATTAAAGCATTAGGTTGCTTTGTAAGCCTTGAAGTCTCATATAAACTGACAAAGTGCTATTGGTTGCCATGGGGTGACAGCAATTAGCTGTTAGTAGTAGACAACTACACCACCTTCAAAATCCAGTGCAATTACCCCTGGGAAGTGAAAGGAGTACTTCAAACATAGAAATGAGCACTGTGACTAAAAGCTGAGGAGGAATAAAAGTGCAAGGTTACAACTAAGCAGATAAATTAAAAATGCATATGCTATTCCTGACTCCATCACAACTACAGTATGGCACAAGCCTCCTTTTAAAAGAAAACCCAGCATCTCCCCTGTGGTTCACAGATCAGCAGAGTAAACCACTGTACATTTCTGCTGTCATTAAGCATCAACTAAAATTGACGCTGGTTTATATTAGCAGGTCAGGTTGTAGCCCATGGAGCTAAGGAGCATATGTAAATCCCACTGGGCAGTCCCTCAGCAGGAGAGAGTGGCTAGGTTGGGTCAGAGGGCCCGGGAGCAGAGCTAAGCACAGCAGTAACCATTTCAGTCCCCCTGCCAAATCTGCTCTTGAGGGTGAAATGGCTTAAAGAAGCAGGTTGCACACTTAGTGTGTGAGACTTCACAGGTTTGCAGCAGTAAGGCACAGGAAGGCTCTCCCTTAAGACCGTCCCTGAAGTCTCCTGCCCTTAAATTCATTCATTCACACCTGCCCTTAAATTCATACCTGTTTGCTCCCTCAGAGGAGATAACAGTGGAGTGCTCCCATGCACATGTGCACTTCAGTGTTTATGCCTGGCAGTAAACACCAGCAGGTAAAATCCTGTTCTGTAAACATATTTAGGTAAACACTCCTTGTATAAAACACCTAACAAGATCTGAAAGGCTGCATTTCGCGTCTGGGTTTCACACTGGGAAAATGTCCTATGGAAATGATAAATAAAAAAAAATTGCACACAGATGTGGTGAGGAAAAGAAATCATAAAAGAAATCAGCACACTCCCCTAGCAACTAGCCAATATTATTTGGAATAAGATGGAAACTGTATTCTGTGCTTGGAGCTAGAAGCCAAAGTAAATTATGACAATGGATCAAAAAATACATGTAATGGAAGAAAACAATATGAACAGATAGTGGTCTGGCTTATACATGAGTATCACAGAGGAAATAATGATACTATGATCTTCCACACTGTCCACTGATGAAGTACGAAATAAATCCAATGTGACTCCCTCTGGTTTTAATATTTCTTTGTTGTTTTACCTGTTGAATCCATTAAGCTTTTATTTCCAATGAACAGCTTGATCCTGTAAAGCCCTGAAATAAGCTCTCCCTTGAAAACTGGTGCAACATGAATTAATGAAGCTTCCCCAGCTATCAACAGCAGAATATTTGGCATAATTATCTAACTTGTGGTATAAATATACTTTAAATATGGACAGGACAATTTTCTGGATCAGATCAGATCAGTGCTAATTATTTTTCTTCCAGATTTACAGTATAAATTGTCTTGGTGCCAATTTATGTCATAATTACATCACCGTTTATAATGTTTGGCATTCCTTCTAGAAGCAGAAAAGGTTTCAACCCTTAGTTCCAATGCTTTACAGTGAACTGAGCAATCACTAGTTTAACATCAGTGAGCCGTGAACTGTGTTTCCAGCTGAATACTTCAGACCACAGATTTTTCTAGTTCTTTTGCAAATAACCCATTTTTCAAGGAAAAGCAGCTTGTGGGGGGCTCTTGAGGTTTTATTTAGGCCCTCTGAAAAGTTTGGTTCAACCTGTTAAGGATCCCCATAAAACGACACACCTCATGATGCATGATTAATATGGGCTAATACACAGGAGCAGTCCATTCATTAAGCCAATACTTGATATTGCTTGAATACTTGAATATTTGCTCATTTTACTCCTCAGATAGGTAGAGACTATCATTTGCTTCCAGTTCTTCTGAACTTAAGCATTCTGGCCACTGTCATTATCCAGTCTTTTGAACATGTAAATTTGGGATAAGCAGGAAGCATTAATATCTCTTTAAACATTGGAAAAGGCTCAATGTATGGCCCTTGTTGCTCATTTCAAAAAGGCAAAAGGCAGTCCCTAAACTAAAAATATGTCACCGTGCATTCCTGAACAATCCAAGGTTTTTCCAGGCTTCCTTTACAAAAAGCCATAAGCACAATGCTATACAAGAAGCAAAGATTCAAAGGGAAACACCGAAAGGAAGCTGAGCTGCAAAGTCCAAAATGAAAAGCCAGAAATAGGAAGTAAATGATAAGAATCAGGAAAGCGAGATAGCAGCAAGGACTCCCCTTTGTATGATTTCTTTTCTTGTATCTTTTCAATGAATTGCTAATTACTCTTTGTTTCCACTGTAACGTGGCAACTCAACTTCACTCTGGTAAAAATAGATGCTCTGGGACGCTTCCTACTTGCTGAAGGCAAAAGGTGTTTACATCCTTTCTCCAGGCAGACCAGCTGCTATGCAGAGAACTGGGTAGACTGGCCACCTATGCACAGACCTCAGGAGCTACTGTGGAAGTGACTGGGTATGGTGGAAATATCTGCAGAGAGAGTCAGGAACTAGAGCATATAAAAATACCTTGTTTGGAGCATATTAAAAATATACTTCCCAATAACTCCACATACAAATATGTGGCACATCTGACCTGGAAGCTGGAATTCAAATTGACTGCACATGACTTCTGCTCTGAGAAGACCTCATACCTCAAGACTACAGCCATACAAACGGACCTGGGCACCTTTCAGGTCTGAGCTGCACGTGTCACGGTCGTGTTCCTTGATGGGTTACAGACAGGGCCTGGCTTTGAAGGATTTCTACACTGTGCTGTCCCTGCACAGAGTGGCTATTCCCAGTGATTTTATAAACACTTCATAGCAGAAGCCAGTGGTTTTCCCTTAATTAATTCACTAATCCAGTGAAATCATTCTGCTGTGCTTGGAGAAGATGTTCAGGAGACAAAAAACTTCATAAAGTTGTGGAAACACTCTACTACATGGCAACAGGTTGGTTTTCTCCAAGGTGGGCAAGTTTGAATTTGTGACATGCAATAGATTGGTAGTTGATATAAGTGGAGGAAAATGACAAAAAATGAGTTGTGATTCTGTTATACTGAAGTCTTTCTTTTTACTGCTTTCAAATCATTTACATTTCCAGGGGAAGAAAGGAGTTTCAGTGACCAAGACTTCTAAGATCTGTGATAGAGTTTAGGAGTACAAGGAAGTCATATACCTTTTCTGCACTTCTAAAAATTTACTTTTTTTAAGACAGTGCTAAATTTTACTGATCACCCATAGACCAAAACAATGCTCTACCTTCACACACCTTCACCTTGTCAATGTCGGTAGCAGTTTCTTTTGTGAGACCTCTTCGTCCTAGGAATCTAAACCACCCTGTTAAGACAACACCAACTTCGGCTGGAGTGTTGATCTGCTTGAGGACAGAGGAATCTGGACAGGCTGAAATGATGAGCTCGGGCCAATGGTATGAAGTTCAACAAGCCCAAGCGTGGGGTCCTGCACTTGGGTCACAACAACCCCATGCAGAACTACAGGCTTGGCGAAGAATGGCTGGAGAGCTGCCCAGAGGAAAAAGACCTGGACATGCTGGTGAACAGTCAGCTGAGTATAAGCCAGCAATGTGCCCTGGTGGTCAAGGTGGCCAATAGCATTGTGGCTTGTATCGGTAGTGGTGTGGCCAGCAGGACTAGGGGAATGATTGTTCACCTGTACTGGGAACAGCTGAGGCCCCATCTCAAATACTGTGTTCGGTTTTGGGCCCCTCACTACAAGAAAGACACTGAGGTGCTAGAATGCATCCAGAGAAGAGCAACAAAGCTGGTGAGAGATCTGGAGAACAAGCCTTATGAAGAGCAGCTGAGGGAGTTGGGATTGTTCAGCCTGGAGAAAAGGAGGCTGAGAGAGACCTTATCACTCTCTACAACTACCTGAAAGGATGTTGTAGTGAGGTGGGTGTTGGTCTCTTCTCCCAAGTAATAAGTGATAAGACAAGAGAAAATGGCCTCAAGCTACCCCAGGGGAAGTTTAGATTGGCTATGAGGAAAAATGTCTTCAGTGAAAAGGTTGTCAACCATTGGAACAGGCTGCCCAGGGAAGTGGTCAAGTCACCATTCCTGTAGCTATTTAAAAGACAGGTAGATGTGGTGCTTAGGGACATGGTATGGTGGTGGACTTGGCAGTGTTAGGTTCACAATTGGATTCAATTTTCTTAAAGGTCTCTTCCAACCTAAATGACTGTATGATTCTGTGTGTCTGCCTAGGAAAAAGAAGCCTTTACACATGGAAAAATATCTCAACTATTTTTCACACTTAATGATTTTCAAAGTTTTGGGGAAGAAAAAAGACTTTCAGGAGTTATCTTCATACATCTTCAAACATTCGATTTCTTTATCAGTAAAAGAAAATGAGATGTCAATGAAGGTTCTTTGGTTCTTTGCATGTTCTACTTATGTGCACAGGTGCATATATTCTGCCTATATGAAACACAGCTTTAATATTGAGATAATGTGAGAGATACTTTGTCTCTCACTATTTGACATAATTAACCAATATAAGAATATTCGTTTCTCCTACTGCCATGCAGCCTATGCCCTCAGTATTTCTCTGCAGAACTAGAATGAAACATATTAGAGTGGAACAAGCATTTGCATTAATTTTGTCATAATATAAATATAATAATATAAAATATAATATAAACAATAACACAGCAGTTAATAAAATGACAATTACTATGATTTTTATGCTTTCCCTATTCAATGTGAACGGTAGTTGTATTTTGACTCTATCAGTTCCCGATAGCTCAGCCAAATTCATATTTGAGAAATGTTTGTTCCTGGTATGTGTGCAGAATCTCAAAGTGCACTCTTTGGTTTTCAAATCATAGCCATACATTTTAGAATCTAGTATTTTAGTGATGGTAGGGAGTATGGTTTTACTTGCAGCTCAAGCTGATTTTGATCTCTGTTCTTTAAGAAAAAAAAAAAAAAGACACAGGAATAGAACTGTGTCTTAAGTATTAAAGCAATTTCTACTCTTCTGTACTAAAGCATGTTTTTGAAAACCTTGTTACAATTAAGCAGTGCTATTGTCTTACAACATTTCTGCAAAAGTTTTAACTATGCTTTATATATAGTTTAGACTTGACTAAGTAGCTATTTCCTGTAATGAATGACAAAGCTATTAAAAGCTCAGTTCTTGTGCTCCATGGGTTACTAACAAGAAAATCTGTGGTCGTATGTGTGAAACATTGAGTTTGGGTTAGGTGTCCTCATGAGCTAACATTTCCGTGTATTCTTTGCAATATCGCCAGGATAATAACCTTTCTATTAGCAAAGAAAAAACAATTTGAACTAATTCATTTAGATAAGCAAAATGATTGAATTTACACCACACATCACTTTTTCATTTTTCTTTAAGAAGAAATCTCTCTTCCTTCTCACAAGTACCCATCTTTGTAGCATAAATACTTTCCAGGATAATTAGATGATCCCAGAAAGGCCATAAGAGGATTCAGCATCTCCTAGGTAATAGAACTTCAGGGAAGAGCCAGCCAAATGCCAAAAGGAATAAGGACACCAATAGGAACTATTAAGGAATTTTCCATAGCATTACACACACTTTCTTTCCTTAGGATGAGTGGTGCCTGTTTTATTCTGGCTTTTCTCTGCCACTCAGTCTCTCCAGCTGACACTTAATCCTCATTATGCTGTCTGTCTTCACTGCTGACATTTTCATCTCTTCATTTAAAAATCCTATGTCTCTGATTTGTAGGTAGCTTTATTCTTGCAAGTCTGCTTATGCCACACATAAAACATACCCTAAAAGTAAGACTGCATCCCTTCAGCCCATCTTTATTTCTCTCTTTTGTTCACAGTCCTCACACTCTGTCCATCTTGTGTATCTAGATGGAAGCCTCTTTGAGACTTTGAGCTACCTGGTGAAGAGTCTTCTTCAAGGAGATTTTTCACAGATGGTCTTCAGACATTCCCATGTAATAAGCAATTGGTGCCTACTTCAGTGAACAGGTATGGGCAAGAATTGAATTAATATCTTATGATATTAATCATAATATCATCCCATGAAAACATGCTCCCATGAAAACAGGTACCAGTCAAGATCGCCCAGAACAATGCACTTGGAGTGATCTAGCACAGTTCTATTTGTTTCCCCAGGGTGTCAACAGGATTTGCATGCATGCACATGCTTCCTGCATCCTATGTCTTTTGCCTCATCAATCGTATGGCTGTATTTTCAAATTTTTAACTTTCTGAAAGCACAATACTTTTAACATGTTGTGATCTTCTCTGCTCTAAAGAAACCAATGCTAATTCAAAGCTTTTTGTGTGCTTTGTTTGTACTCAAAGTAAGGAAAGGAGTATTTGCAAACAGGCTGTAATTAGAAAGCAATGAGGGGTAACAGCTGCATACTGTCTGTGATAAGTTTGTGTTTCATTAAGCGACAAAACTGCCGCTAAACCTAAAAGAAGGTTTAGAATTACAAGACACAAACCTAAAACCAACCTAATTGCATCCAAATCTACTTCAGCTCCCATCTCATTATTTTCAACTTTCTTAAGAAATTGTTAAAAAAGAAAGCTTAACATTTTAACACAAATGTCTGAAAAAAAAATAGAGTAAATCATTCACAGTTGCAGTCATTTTCCAAAATTATGAATCTGAAAGACTGAATACTGGCATATTCTTCTTCTCTCTTGCTTTATATTCTGAATTGTCATAGACTGATCATGGATTATTTTACATGTTTCCTGTTCCTGATAGAAGAAACCATTTAAGGAAGCAGAATTTCTGAAATCAGTCAGTATCAGACATACTTTCTTAGATGAACTAAGGGGTTGGCCTATGATGTTATAGACTATGAATGCTGGCTAGGTGCTGATATCTCAGCCTACCTGTGAAAAAGCTACAAAGGAGACCAAAAGGAAGGTCAGAAGATGTTTCTTGACAGTAGAAAACAGCCCCCAAAGCTGTGGTATATGAGATACTCCCTCATGTGGATCCCATAAGGCCAGTTGGGACAGAATTGGGAAATAGTATCTTCAGTTCTGGCTTTAGTGGCTTTTTCTCTTTTATAAAATTTAATTATTTTTTTTTTTTATCATTTTATGAAGCATTGGTAGTAAACAAGTAAGTCTGTTTTCCACAACCAACATAGAGGGGAAAGTTTTGGGTTTGTTTTTTGTTTTTTTTTTCTGTTTGTCTATTGCCTAACAGAAAGGCCTGAAATAGGACTTACAAACTACGGTCTTTGCCCACTGAAACTCACCCAGAGTCACCAACAGTGTTTGGCTAGGCAGATGAATACTGCCTGGAATGGCTAAGCTGGAATCAAGAATCGCAAGAAAGGAAAAACCCAACACAACACAGTTGTTGCAATAGCAAACTCTTCTGAAAACCACTGTCCCAAGTATGAAACATGAAACTATTACTTTGACTCTGACTTTAGTAACTGGGTGCAGGACAAACAAGGTGAGGGAAAGAGGACTGGAAGAGAAACATTTTAAATATCCCATTAGAACTGAGTCTATTTCTTGTATTATCACCAGCTGGGGTCTTACCAGATGCAGACACTCAATATTTCTGCATAATGAGGCCTAGACCACCTGATAAGATCAACACTATTGTTCATAAAACAGAATACACAAATTAACGTTGTTTAATAATGCAGGGCTCTGATGTGCAGTCCCTGTCAAATCTCACGGTGGTGCTGCCTGGCTGACTGCTGCTGCAGCAGTCTCATTTCACAGATTCATAAAATAACTCATGGGGCAGCAAGTTAACTCAACCCACCTGTTTCTGAAAGCAGAAACACCACTCCCCTCCAGCTATGGAGGTGGTAACTTCTGAACTTGGTGTGCCTTGAACCATGAGCACTGTAGCTACCTGTATCACACTTTTAAGCAGACGTGTTCTCGTGTTCAAGTGTAGAGGCATCTGCAAGAACACTTAAAAGTTAGAACCCATCCCTTTGAAATATTGCAGGAAGAAAATTAACTACGCAGCAGTATGTCAGTTTATCTTCTGTCTCCATGTGTGTGAGATCTTTAGTGCTGCAAGTATAGTTACTGCCTCTGCATTATTCTTTTCACTATGGTGTAGATTGTACACGGCAGGAATTCATTGACAAGGCCTGGCTGGACTGCTATGGAAGATGGGACATCTCACAAACACTAATGAAAGGAAGCAGCGTGACTTTCTCCACAGTGCTCCATCAGCATGCCTGATGAGTTCAGAGAACAAATGGTGTGCCTATTTGTTACTTGGGCTCTGCTAAGATCGGTGCTCAGTGAGGGCTGTGGGTTTTGGCACAGTTTGTGCATGCCCCAGAGTTTAATCAGTGAAAGCCACATCTCTGTCAGTGTGGTCCATTGCCTTTTATAATTGTCAGGCATTCTGCAGATGTTAGTTCAGAGTTCTGCCTTCTTTTCATGCAGCTGCTTTAATCCAGTACAAAGGGGGCTGAAAAGATGTGTCTAGCTGCTCTGGTTATGATAGCTTGAGATACAGATGTTCCAAGAAACCTGGATAGGGAACATGCTCTCCCAGCTTCCAAGATCACCTAAGCCAACAACCATGTGCTATTTATTCATTTAAATGGAAATGGCTAATTAAATACCATTGACTAGTATTTTTTAATGTCAGCAATAATTAAAATAAATTTTAATTATTGCTTAGTTGTCTATGTGGCTGCAGAGGGGTTTGTGTTTTATTGAAATAAAGATTTTGTGCGAGTATGTTAATAGAGCAAAGTTTCTTGCTTTTTACAAACAAATGTACGTAAGAATGAATATTGTGAATCTCTGTGGTTTATACATTGAATCTAATATGTGCCTTTGGAACTATCTAAGATCTGCAAATCTCTGTACCATTTTTATTAAAATAAGGGCTCTTATTCTCACCTTTCTGTGGTTTCCTCTTTGCCATGACAAGGATGTGTCTCTTGGTACACCTTTTAGGCTTGATGACCTCTTATAAAATTAGCAGTTGACTTTTGAATGCACAAAGTCATTCACAGCTGATTTCAATGGCCTTGAAGCAACCTGTGCTACTTTGAATTGAATTGCAGTTAAATTTAAACTGCTTGCAACCTACTGATTATTAAATATTATTAGTCAACGCAGAAAAAGCTTCATCAGATGATTGTGGGGTTATAAAAATACTGGAGTGAAAGTGTCCAAACCATCTGCCAGATCATTAATCACATGAGGATAAATTTTGGAAGCTAATAAATCATAGTTAAAAGATGTAACAGGCATATTAAAATGACTTGCTGGAATTTGCCTGACTACGGTGGACTGACCTATTCAGACTTCAAGAATTTTCTGAGTTTATCTTTATTTTTTTTTGACAAATATCCAAGAAAACTATCTTGAAAATCTGATGGCTTTCTTTGGTTTAATTCTGTTTTCTAAATGTTTCTCCCTGATGCCAAACTGAGTTGCCCAGAAGGAAGGCTACTTTTACAGCTTGCTAGGTGGTGGGCAGTTCTGTAGTCAGGAGATAAAACAAAGACTTTGACTAGGATCTATGGAGGCAATTTATGCTCCAAACAGAAGACTGCAATTTCAGGAAACAACAGTTTTTGACAATAGATAATGCCACCTTCTGTACTGAGACTAGAAGTTTGTCAAAAAAAAAAAAAAAAAAAAAAGTTCCCACATTGAACATGCAGTGCATTAGATGTACAGCCAAAACAAGTACCAAACATCAGGCACTACAAACATCGGTACAAGGGTAGAACAAACGTAAGGACTAAAGCTAAATGGCATCTGCATCCCTGTGTGATGCGTGAATACGAGTTGCCAGCCCCCTCTATCGGACAGAGCACCATCAGCTCTATGTCAGCACCCTATGCTCTATGTCAGCGCTATACATTGCACGTCAGTGACATATGTCATGTGTCTGCATGGCTTAGCTAACCTTAGGGACTGCTCTCTGTGCCCAAATATGACTATATGACACACAACAAGCAAGTCAGTCTTCTCAGCAAATGATCCTTAAGAAATATTATTTACCTGGAAGACCTCAATAAAAACAGAGATCGATGCAAATGTCTGCAGAGGAGTGAGCTCAGTGAAGTGCGAGCACAGAGAGGAGCACAGCCCTGGCCAAGGGCAGAAGGATTCCCAGAGCATGGCTGGGAATCCCTTCAGAAATTTCCAGTAAAGATAAAACCATATAGAATGGGAGAATGAGTCCAGTATAAGAAGTCTATATTTGGAAACTGGGAGGTGATGAGCAAGAGCACACTTCACAGGCACCTAGAGATTACTACTGAGGCACGAGAGGTCAAAAGAGATAAAACTAGATTTCTTGTACTGAAGGAAAGTGGCATTGCAGATGCTGTCCTGGAAACAACTGCAATCTACTATAAACTCTACCACAAGCCACTAAATACGAGCTCCTCTCAGTCTAGTAAGAATGTACCTCTAGCTTAGTATTTTCAGGCTTTGCAGGTGTTATTGCAAAGCTGTAACATACCTTGGGCTACTGCCTGTGGCTTTCCTGTTTTCAGCTGAGCTCTGAGAACCAGCCCCGGAGTGGTTTCAGCAGTGAGTGACACCAGTGGTCTCCTTGTTTAGCCAACACTCACCCTTTGCTGCACCTTTGCCTACACCCAGCTGCAGAGCAGCCATCATTCATTCCACTGTGTGCTTTCACCAGTGCCAATAAAATGCAGATTTGTGGGGCATTTTGCAGCCCTGCTGTAAGACTCCTACCACACTCCATGGCCCAGACCATAGAGCAGGCACTCTCTCAAGACATGGGGACTTCAACACTAGCAAAGGCTTCCCTATGGTTGCATGCAGATGGAATGGAGAGTCTGCTTGCCTTAGGGTGGACGGAGAATGGGTCAAGGCTACTGCTCACCTCAGTGCTCCTGCACCTCCCTGGGGACAGGGCAAGACCATGCCAGGACGTTGGCCTGTGGGCAGGACCAGCAGGGCCAGGCTGAGGGCATGTAGAGACCAGCCCTGTTGCAGAGCAGGGGCTGATGACCATGGGGACTGACATGGGTCCTGGGCTGTGGGTGGGTGTTGAGAGGGACCAACCAGGGGCAGGCCTGCCTGGTGGTGCCCTGGGGACCTGGCAGTAGTGCCCTTCTACCTGCCACATCACCCATGAAAGAAAAAGAGAAGCTGTAAATGAAGTAAAGCCATCACAAAAGATCACACACACCAGGTCCAATGTCTGAACTGAAAGTAACCTGATGGGTTGTGGTTTCCAGACTCTATCACTCATCATTTCCCATCAGTGACAGATAAGGGCACTGTTCATATGGACAGAGAGAGTAAAATGTTTGTCTCCAAGAAGCTAAACACCAATTAGTTGTTACTGGGCTGCAGGGCGTGAAAAGTCTCCTGTGGGATGGACAGGAGAACGTCCTTGCTGTCATTTACCTTACAAAGATAAAAGGGTCTAATTTGCATGTGCTGAGGACCCCCAGCTGAAATCTGTTAACAGCAGTATATAATTCCTTTCACTTCTGTATGGTTTCCCCCTTTTTCCTCCCAGTTTTTCCCAGTTTCTGCCTGTGTTCCAAGCCTGAGCCAATTCTCACTGGCATCTCTAAAGATCTTCCCATGACCATCAGTGAGAACTGGATCAAGCCCCCATACTCCATGTTGGCAGGGTTTATTGCAGCATGTCTGACCACCAATCCAGCTTTGAGGTGCCTGACTGCCCTGTTGTTGGCACACAGCCTTCACGAGAGAGGGCTTGCTCTGCTCAGTGCAGTGACATGGCTGTTGGTCAATAATCAAAGACAGGATGTTGATGTGTTGGAGTTTATTTATTCATGCCTCTGTGACATCCCACTGCTTACAGTATTCAGTACATACTAATGCAATAACCAAAGAAGCAGAGAAACCCAGCAGATGGTCACTTCTAAACTGTTGGCAAAAAAAAAAAAAAAAGACCTTGAGAATATTTGGAAGATAATAAAAATACACCAAACTAACCACAAGCTTCTTCAGAAACACAGCAGGTCCTTCTGTTAGAAGAGGCTTGTCAAAATCCATAGCAAAATTCCTGTCTGTTTTGACAGATGTTACATAGGCACTGTGCTAGAGAAGTGTAATTCCTCCCATTACAATCAGAATTTATACTTTTTTCAACAGACCATTCCCTGAAAGGGTGAGATCATGAAACAAGCTGTGAGAAGAGATGATTTTGTTGATTTTGTTGATTTGATCATACCAAAACAAAAAGGAAAAATAATCTAGGAAAAAAACAGGTTTTTTTCTCTCTCATAATTGAATATCAATTGGAAAAATATTTATCTATTTAATACTTTAACTCTTTGAAAATTAAATAAATATTAGTTAATGGAGAAGTGAAATATTTGCTTTTGAATGATGTCATAGTGATGTATTTGAACAGTAAAGCTTTTGTTCTTTTTTTTTTCCATTCAGCAGACATCTCATTCATTGTCACAATTAATTTTTCTGTAAGTACACATTCAAAAATATTGCCTATCCTAGGCACAATGAATAAGGTGAGTGCTACTTTCCCATCACAATATGAAGTAAGATGAAGTCCAGAACAAACTGTGATTTCTAAGAGGCAGTTTCCTACTAAAGATGAGTAAACATGTTATCTGTACCAAGGGTAATATTTGCAACTATTCTCAGAAATTTGTGGTGCTGTTAAAGCTGGGGTATACTTTTCAAAGGTGGTGCACTAAAGCAGCAGCATCTAGTTCTAATGCACAACAGAATGTTTATTAAAACTGTCTTGCCTGACTTATGGATCTCTGTGAAGGGAAATTATTTCTTTTATCCAGTCAATATATTTTTCAGTCAGTCGTGTATAAATCCAGACATGTTTTTTCTTCCACATCCATTTCCTTTTCCAAAAGAAACAATCCCAGTGTATCGGTCAGCACAGATTAACGGCCCACCTGAATCTCCCTAGAACACAAAATAGAAGACGCTATCAATGTGTGTTCACTGCTCTACAGAGGAGCATGCAGTGCCACCTGCAGTGCATAAGCATGTTTGAAAATGTTGCTCCTAACCTGTTCCAGCCTATTAAATTAAGCAGTTGGCCTATGTCACGTCATGGGAGTTGGGTGAGGTAAAAGGAGACATTGCTTTTCAAGTCTGAGGGGACCTTTGATGTAAAAGATAGACAAGCATAGTGCTATCATAATTCCACTTCAAATGCTATTTTTTTATTGGTTGGTATAAATTGATTCTCACTTCTGAACTTGGCACATAAGACATCAAAAGCAAGATTGAAACAGTAGTCTTGACTGTACAGTTAATTCTGTACTATTCAGATAATGACATCTGGAAAGAATCAAATGATTCAGACCCTGAAAATTCTCCTTTTTCTCTGATAAGTAGAGGTGATGCCCAAGGAGAGCATTTTAGCTAAAGAAATGCACCTGAAGTTAACTGAGATAATCACAGACTCAAATTCTCATACTTTCAGTTTTGCTGTGTACACTGACCTAAACTACTCAAAGTTTTAACACTTCTTTTTCACAGCAATAAAGTTTCTTACAAATGTGGTTAAAATCACTGTGAATCTGATCAGCCTCATTAGGTGTCTAGCACTGCTTTGCATCCAGCGAAAAGGGAACCATTGTTAAAAGCACATCCCCACCTTTGCTTCTTACCTCTTATCTCTCTTCGAATAAAAGTTTTTCCCTAGATCGCATAACATGTTGCTGGTTATTTTTGCATAGTTTTTGTATCTTCTCCTACAGCTTTTTCTATCAACAATTTTAACAGTTGCTTCCTGAAGATATTTTGATGGCTTTCCTGAAGATGTGACTCCCCAGCCAGCCACCTTGCATGTTGTGCCAGATTTTGTATCTTCATAAGACTCAGGCAGAGACAAAGGATGCACATATTTATTCTGTTTCACAATACCATTCAGCTGGGGAAAAAAAAAAATGCTTTCTTATGCAGAAAAGAAGGAAAGTATAATCTACTTCGGCACTTAGTTCAGTAAATTAACTGGCATTTAGTGTCATTCTATCAGTACTTTCCTTATAAAACACTTTTCAACACTTAGTAACTGATCCTAAGCTTAATTATCCTTTTGCAAATCCAAAAGAATTTTCCTGGTGTTTGTATAGCAACTCCATATCTGTGGTAGCAGTAGTGAATTCAAGCCCAGTTTCTCTTTGGTTACAGTAGGAAACTAAAATCCTGCACAGGAGTTAGGCAGTTGGATCTATGTCCTGCCCAATAACCTAACCTGCCACTGAGCTTCTGTGTTCAAATCAGACTCTGGTGTTTGACTGACACAAAGAAAGGTCTCAAAGCAAGATGCAATGTACCCAGTAACAAAGATGAAAATAAAAGCTATAACCAATTAGACATGACAGCAGCAACATAACTGGGGGAAAAGGAGTTCTTGAATTCTTCAGAGTGCCAAGCTTTTGCTCTGAGTTCAAAAGTGCTGAAACAACCCACGCTGTCTGTATTTTGTTGACCAATTAAACCTGTAAATTAAAACACCAGCAAACCACTGCAAAACATACATCCTCAGTATGCTTGGTAAGGGCTCACAGCTACTGAACAGACATTTTCTGTCTTACACATGATCACCGTACCATGATCCATTTCACAGGTGGTTGTACATGTCGCAAAATGATTGTCAGTTAAATGATTCTGCCTTTACACCTTTTACTCAAACATATCACAATTTATCCAAAAAAGTCTTGCAGTTTATTATCACCAGTACTGGTGGGAATTTCCAGAGATGAAAAGTTTATCCCAAGTCACATAGTACACCACTACAGCAGAAGTGTAGGGATGGGACATGAGCCCTGGGACTTTTTTCTTCATTATCACAGGTGTAACATAAAAGGACCTTCTGAATAAAGATCCATCCAAGATTTTTTAGGCATTGTACTGAGGTCATAATGTTTCAGAAAATATGGGCAAAGTGAAGAACAACTCTTACTGTTCTCAGGGACTTTGGATCAGCAGTGAAACTGTTTGTACCAGGAAGGCAATGCTCCCAGAACCATTTGACCACTTACAGGATTCCACCATACAGACTGCCCTCTCCTATTCAAAACATCCATGGCTGCCTCCATATCAGTCTCAGTGCTGGATTAACAAAGTTCTCAGTGCAGGGACATGTGAAGTATGAGCCACACTGAGCAGGAGCTGGTATGCAGGATGTTCTTACAGCCCTGCCTTGTTTTGGCAACCAGGACAATAATGTTGGTGAGGTCATCTTTCCATGCTTCGTTCTGTGGTGTCCTGAGCCTTCTTCACTATGTGACCAGGCTGATGTCTATTACCTTAATTCATCTATGTCCTGTATTATCCACACTTTTACTTTATGTGGTGACTGCAAATAATTAACAGTAAGTTTCATCCCCATTTTTGCTTAGTCCAGCACAAGATGTCCTGTTGGGATGCGGGTGTGACCCAGACTCCATTGTACACATCACTTCAGTATTGCCTTTGAAAAATTACTAAAGAATGTGTTTTGGGGGTTTGGAGAGGTTGCTGCAATGTGCTTAAAGAGCACAGAATGACCTTAAATGCTGTCCTTGCTCACAGTGCCAGTGATCCTGTAATCTTATCTAAATTAGTACAACAAAAAGCAGGATGTTCTTTGATATTATTAAGCTATCTAAACTGTGTACTTGTCAATGTCAAAGAATAGTGAAAATGAACATCAGCAAAATTACTTTTATAATCATTCAACTGTAATTAACACAATACCTCAAGGAGCATTATATCATTTTCCCCAGAATACTTGTCAAACTGTGGATACTGAATGCAGCGCATAACCTTAAATATCTGCTGTTCTTTTTCAGCTATGGATGCTTGATGGGATCCAAAAACAACTCTAGCTTCTGTTTCACTCAATCTGTAATTTAAAGAAAGTACAGGGAGAAAAGGTCACTACTACAACTGAGCCACATCTCTCAAGATAATCAAGAGACATATAACAGAATTCTCACAATTTAATTTTACAACAACATGATTAAATATAGGAAAGAGTATTGTATATTTTGGTGTTTTGACATGAGCTTGGATTGTCCTGTAAAAAGTAACATTTCTTCATCTAGTTTGCTGAGAACAACAATGAAACAATGGTGATAGCTGACCTTCAGGGATTTCCAGAGTTTGGAATTAATGTCCAAAACAGCACATGCTTGGTGTGAATAGTTCTACCCTTACAAAAAATGCAACCAACCCTGATTCAGCTGAAGAAATGTGAAAGTCAAATTCATTTAGAAAGGAGGAGCTGTATCGTCTATATCAGGCTAACTGATGGAAGAGCATTAGCTGAGCTGCCCCCTCTATGTTTGAGGATGTCAGGTTTGTACAGATTTATTGTAATTGGTTTGGTTTTAGTTACTCAAAATAAAATAATAATAATAATAATAATAATAATAATAATGATGATGATGATGAACTAAACTATGATTTAGAGAACATTTTAGCAAAACCAGAGCATTTTAGTTCCTAACGTGAGCAGTAGATGTCCTCCTCATCCCGAGCCAGCAGTTTAACAGCTGTGCCAGCTTTGGGGTATCCCACCTGGGGAAGGGGTGCTTGTGCTCATGCTTGACTTGTCAAAAGTACCAGGCTCCTTCTCACAGTCACCACAGACATTCAGGTTTTGAGAGCCCAAGCCACTTTAAATGGGAGTATAGTGTTTCCATCTAATTCAACTTTATCTCTCGAGGTGTTTTAGTCCTTAGTCCCAAGCACACAGGTAAGATTTGGAATTTGGGAATATATCCCCTTCTCTAAGACATTTCGGCTACAGATGCATTAATAATGAATTTGCTCTTTTATTAGCACAGTCTGTATCCTGTAGTAGTGGCAGGATCTGACTGTTGAAGGTAACTGTACACAATATAGATCAGCAGTTCACAAAACAACTTAAAACAGAACGACAAGTTCTTAGATCAGCTTAGTGAGAGAAATGCAGCATTTAACAGTTCTTAAAAAAACAGTACCAACCCTTACGGGCTTGTACACCAAGCCCCACCTCAGAGAAGAGTAAAAATGGCCCGTAGTACAAGATACTTACTTACAATGTGCTGCTGTCAAAACCCATTGCCCATCCACAAGAGCTCCTCCACACATGGTTAAATTCTTTATCTGAATAGCAGCCATATAAGGCCAGGAGTGAGGAGACACAACATGTCCTCCAATAATCTCTATGCAGCCATCTGAAATGCAAGAGAACTGCAGTTATGTTATGTGTTATCCACATGAAGTGGGAATTTGGGTATTTTTATCTTTAGAGGACTACTTACATCTCAGGGGTAGGACAACAGCAATTAGAGAGAGCAGGAGAGCTAACAGGTGGCTTGTAATAGCTGATGTTGCTTACTGACAAGGGCATTGTAAATTACCATACAGTCTTTTATATTTAATGTCTCTAACAGGAAATGGTGGTTGAAATGTTTTATGAATACCTCCCTCTGATGAAGTTTTCCTTTACATCATCAATGTTGCATTATTTTAACTGGGTTTTGTTCGGTTGTTTCTTTTGTTGTGTCTACCAGTTTCATTAAAACCAGATTGTTCCTTGAATCCTCAAAATATTAATTGATCCAAGTCTTATAGGAACTTCAGCAGCTGTTCACCACAAATATTTTATTAGAAAATAAGTGCATGAGAAATTTCCTGAGCATTACATGGGATGACTGTATAATAAAACCTAATTGTGCCAGAGAAGTCAGCACCCTTTCAACTTTGAAGAAAAACAAAATAGGAAATGCATGAGAAGAATGAAACTGTCCATCTTCAAATAAGTGAACAAATGGGAGAATGAATACAAGGGCCACCTGAAAAGGCTTTTCAGAACAACAAAAAAACTCAGGGCATGTAGAGGACAAAAGTCATTTCCAAATTGTGGACCAAGATGCAGCATTAGCCAGCCAATTATCTGCAGAATTATACTGCCTAGGTAATACTTTCAGTTGAAAGGTTGAAAAAGATTCACACATGAAATTTATGAGAGCCTCTGAGAATTGGCAGGCATCTATTGTCTGGTAAGTTTAGGAATACCTGACACAAAAGACAAGCTACACACATGGAGAGGAGAGAAATTTGTACTTTCTTAGCACTAATTTGTGAAGGTGCAGGATTTAGATGGAGAAAATCCTACAGCATGCACATGTCAAATGCAAACCAAATATCTAATCATTGTTCACAAGAAAAAGATTTTTAAAAATACAGTCATGAGAGAACTCTATTGCAAACCTCTGTATCTGCACCCATGTTTTGCATATCTTGCTCGTAAACCACTACCAAAAAA
>VZRU01000043.1:85252-97011 GCA_013398155.1 Pedionomus torquatus | reverse complement strand
AAAAAAGGTGCCGTAGTGTGAAGAACTTAAAAAGCCTGATATGATATTAAGTACTACAAAGAATCAGAAATGTAACTTGCCTAATATGGCCAGATCTCATTTTTATTCAAGAGCTAGAGAACAGCAGCTCTCAAGATTGTTGAACAAGATTATAGAATTGAAATACTTATTTCTGTGTCACAGAATCTTGTGAGTTATAACTCAGTTTCGAAACATGTGCATGATGCAACATGTGCATATTCCGAAGATTCTTCAAAGGCTCTTTTAAAAGAAAACATGTGACTCTTAGAATTCACTCTTAGAATTTAAAGAGATGGCTCAAGTTACCTCAAAATCACNNNNCAAGTTACCTCAAAATCACTCTTCATCCTCCAGTTAATCCTGATATTATTCACCCACCAGAGTACATCTCTGCAAAAAGGGTCCTAAAGGCATAATTATGTTTTGAGTCCTTTATGGCTTTGCCCTCCCACTAAGTGGCTATCTCAGAAAGCAGCATAAGGGACAAAATGGGCAACAGACCCATATTCTGACCAGACAAGGGAAATCATAATATCTAATGCTAGATTCTTTCTCCCAAAATCATTCAACTTCATAGAAGTAATGTTGATTTGCTACAAAGCTTTGAGGACTCCCTGAGTTAACAGTATCTACTTGTATTTCTGTGTTACGATATTTTTCTTACGTATCACACAGTAAATAGGTGAAATAGGAAAGCTGAACAAAGAGCTGAGGCAGAAAAGAAGAAAAGATAAATATTGTGAGACACAGCTATCAGAGAAGAAATCAAAATAGGCATCCCCAGGATACATCTTGTCCCTTCCCCAGTGAGCCCCTGAGAGTGGGTCCCCCAACCACTGAGGGATGTGTCCAGGCAAACACACCAAAGTGGGGTTGGGAAGAGGGTAGCTCAGGGAGGAGACAGACAGAGAACACAGATGCTTCCTGCAGCTGCCCACCCAGCTCCACTCTCCTGCCCTCTCTTCCCCAACCCTTACGCAGTATGCATCTCCTGTGATGTACCAGTTTCTTCCTTAGTTCTTTTACTCAGGCAGTGGTTTGCACTGCAGGAGAAAAGAAGGACCATGTGCTTATGTATGTCAGTCCCTTTGAAGACCTATTGCTTAAGCAGCAGAGGAGTTAATAAAAGAATTTGACAATGCACACAAATAGGGAGGAAAATTTTGCTCTGAGGTTTCCCTTTACATGCCAAAGACAAATAAAACCTAAACTTGACCATAATTAACTTGTAATTAATTAACTTGACATAATTAACTGATATAATCAAAGCAGCCCAGCCAACTTGCTGCACAGCCTAAAATTTTACATCAATTTTTCAGCCTCACCTATGTAAGTTATAAGCTGAAGAGGACACTCTGACCAAATTGTTTGGGTACAAAACCTGAGGCCGTTTATGTGCATATCAATCTGGTCTTTAATACCTGTGCAATCAATCTTCTGACTGTGTGACAGTCAGACCTGTTGCTCAGAAAGCGCTTGCACAGAAAGCGATCAGTTGTTATGAAACAGTATTTTAGATTGCATGTTCCTAACTCTAATTATCAATGTAAATGGGATATCTCTATTCTAATTATTAATGTAAATAGCAGTCTCTGGGAATCAGAGGTTTTTTTCTAAAAGGCATGGGTATGCTAATACCTATGGAGTTACAGAAAACTATCTTTAGAAGTAAGCAAGATTTAGTAGTAAATAGGAGTGTGTTTCTATACTGAAAAAAATATAAACAGGTTGTAAAAGACTGGATTTTAGATAGGCATAAGTAGGTATACATTTATCTTAGTTGCCTGGAAAACAACTAGGAACATTTGCTAATGTTTTATTCTGTGCCTCCCAGGCAGGCTTTTCTTGAAAACATGAGGTAAATTTGGGTGACATCTATCAAACCACTTCTCTGTAGATACAGCACCTCATGCAGGAATACCAAAGTATGAATCATTATAGTACTATGTCTTTAAGCAGGTATCAGTGTACAGTGTACAAGTGCTCAGCCTGATCATGTCTGTACGTAGTCCAGAGAGGAAAAAGATTTAGTATGGTAAGATTGCTAATTAAAATGTCATGAAATCAGATGATGGTAACTATTTATGAGTGATAAAAGAAAGAATAGTACCTATGATACCTGGTGATACTGTGTTCAGGAGAACATTACAAAGAATGTCAGAGCTACAAACTGCTGATAGTGACAGAGGATGTGCAGATAATGAAGAAAAACGTGAGAGAAAAATAAAAGCTTGGTGTGGTTTTGCAGTGAGTGAAGCTGTCCCCATGTCACTCTGACTAGCCACAGCAGTGACAAAGAGCTCTGCTATCTCTAAAAACAGCTCCACATCTGCCTTTCTCAGAGTAATCACCAACAACTAGCCTCTGCCCCAGAAGGGAGGGCAATGGGAAATTTGAGCCAGCTGTCTGTCCAAGTTCTACAGGTAAAACTCACATCAGGCTGGGCCAACAAAACTCGAAGATGTGACACACAGAATGCAGAAGTTTTTTGCAGACAGAGTATTGTGGGGCTTAAGACTTCAAGAAAGCTCCCAGCCTGTGTGGTAGTGACATTCCACTGAATGTACCTAGCTGGTTAATCTTTGATAGAATATTTGATATTTCAAATTATTTAATCTTGATGGGAGCTATTTCTGTTATTTGGGTGTATGTTTGGAGGTAAGGAACCGTGCCTTACAAGGCTCTAGCAAGATTTATCCAGTTCTTAGGATTCAATTCAGTTGCCTAAAACTAGGCCTTTAGTGACATTTGAAATACACTGGGTTTCCCAGACTCAGGCACAGGGCTGACAAATCCAACACAGCATCTACAGAAGACCTCTGCATCAGAGACAGACCTAAGCCACCTTAAGACACTTTAAATGGCATTATACCCTTAGTTCTGGGCTGCTAAACCACACTCAGTGCTATGTGGATGCTCATGCAGTGCAAAGCTAATGAGGTAGGATCAGATTTCTTGGCTCTGGGGGCTCCTGAAGAGCACAGATAACTTTTTAATGGGGAATGGGCTGGAATTCATCCCTGATGAGGAGGCCACCCAGGGTATCTCGAGTGAAACTATATGACTTCATGTGGGCAATTGAATCAAGCTTAGATTATGTGAGCTGAGTCCCACTGTGTAACTGGACACCTAGTGACTTGCAAGGTGTTCCCATCTTCACACTACAAGAGACGATACAATTTCTCACTAACACCTCTGATGTAAGCTACAGGGTTGGGGTAGGGCAGTGTCATGTGTGCCTTTGTCACAGTTGCAAATGTCAAATAATCATTAAGAGGAGAAAAAAACCAACCCACATCCTTTTCATGTAGGTATATATATTAAACAGTGACTAAAGGGGAACGTCAAACAGAAATCATGGGAACCTTCCTCACCTTGTCGACCTCTGCTGCTGTCATTCTCCTGGTAATTTGCAGAGGTAAGTGCACAGTTTGATCAATTTGAAGGTAAATGCTGATGTACAAAGTTCCAGTTAAGCCAACATTTATCAATGGATACATGTTGGAAGTAAACACAATCATTATTTGAGTTATTATTAGCTCTTTTCCACTGTCTGCATGTATTTGATTTTTCGTACAAACAAAATATGTGTAGTATTAATTAAAGCCGCACAGAGCACAGGATATATGGAGCTGTTCAGACGAGTTAACATAATATTTATCTCTCCAAAGGCATACACACACATTAATCTTTTGATTTTCTGTTTTTATGAAAAACAGGTCAATGTAATGTGACTTAGACTATATAGCCCAATTTCCAAGTGTCTGCATAAGTCACACATTGTAGAACATTTATCATGTGGCAGATCTGAGACTGTTACTCACAATGAAAGCTAAGAAATTAACGATAGCAGCAACTTCAGGAAAAGAAATCTGTGCAAAAGCAACAATGAGTTGGTGGTTCTCTTCTCAAAGCTCACCCTACCAATCTAATTTTTGTCTCATGAAAACATACAGAAGTTGTACTGCTGAGCAATTTCAAAGGTCTACCCTGAAGACCAGCATTGTTACATGTGTACACACTTGTGTGGCCGCATACTTTGTGACTACATTAACTGCCTTATCTAAAAGACTTTGAGTATCTTATGGCATTTGTTAGCCCAGATGTGTATATTATGGTTTATTTTTATTTTTAGGTTTATGTGTGGATATCATCGGAGGAGCAGCAGTAGAACCACACTCAAGACCATATATGGCCCTAATCCAGGGACCAAAGAGAAACCTTATTTGTGGAGGAGCTTTGATCAAGGCAGACTGGGTGTTAACAGCTGCCCACTGCAAAGTGTAAGTTCTTACTCCAATTCAGAGATTGTCCATAGTGAGCATTTGGTGCCTCTGATCAAGAAGTAACACTGGTGATTTTGGTTAGTATCACTGGTGATTTTGTACATTTACCATGACCACGATCATATTCTGATTATTGTGTTTTATAATTTATATTCACAAATATGCTTCACCGCGTAATAAACAGTAACAAGAGATACTGATCCTCTGAAGAGATGTTTTACAAGCTTCTAGCTGCATAAAAGCACAGAACAGCAACACTGTTGTAAAATTGGGGGAAGGGCTTATCCCTGTTTTCTCAGGCAACCAGGCTAGAAGACCAGCCAGTTTAAATAGCTGCTCAGAAAACGGAAACGAATTCTTGTAATTTTATTCTGTAAAAGATAGACAATTCACCACAAAAGGAGACAGTATGCAGCTACACAGGAGCAAAAATCCTCCAGACATATGAGAGATGGATTATGTCAGCTAGTCTTTCTCATTCCTGTCTGACTCAAGATGCAAATAGATGTTTGTCCCCACAGAGTCCCTCAGCAAGACAAGATGTGAGATTTATACGACACAGCCCACCCCTTGCCTTTGCAGGGAGGACTGGTGCTGCTGCTGAGCCAGACCTCACACAAGCTCTGTCAATAGCCTGCCCAGGACCAGTGAATCACTGGACTCTGCAGACAGCAGAAAAATGGATCCATCTCTCCTGTCCCCATCCAAACAAGGAGATATATGGGACCTACTACAAAGAGACCATAGGGCCCAAAAGCTGTCATATTAATATAAAGAGATTAATGTTTCCAAATGAGATGACATTTGAGAGAAAGTACAGTAAATAATTAACCTAATGATCCTCAGCCAACAGACAGCTCCTAATAGCTGAAGGAAAGGAGCAATCTCTTCCTCGGGGTTGTCTTCGCTGCAGTAAATTGCAGATGAGGGCCAACCCACACACCTGCTTAAAGAGTATTCTCCAGTTCAACTGTAATATATGTTGTTCTCCTACAAACTGCTAGACCTGTGGTCTTATATAAAAGTCTTGACAGGACTGCTTGATCAAGGAGTGCTAGACTCCTGCTTTCTGTACCAGAGAACACCAGCAGGCAGAACTCATCACCTCAGCATCTAAGCTGCAGAACAAGCTAGAGAAAGAGAACGAGCTATGCCTTGCATGGACTCAGAAAATAGTGTTTAAATGGTGCTAGGGCAAAGCAATGATACAATTCAATCTGGTTGTGTTGACCTCTGAACTAAGAGTGTCATCTCCTAACTTTTCAGCACAAATTACAGAGGGCACAGTTTGTGAGATCACTACCAACAGCAAAGCTGTTGTATCCACTCTTTATTCTGTTCCCAAAGGAAAACAATAGGGGTGGATTCAGAATCAAATTTCAGAACCCTGTCTATGTTCCTGGGAAGGTGAAAATAGGATGGTATAAATTTTGGTTCACTGAATCATTTTTTTAAAAAACTACTAGTAAGAACAGGGTAATCTTTTATGTTTTCCTAAATTACTGTTGCTTTTCAGGCATAAGAAAACAGATTCTGTAGCAGCTGGACATTATAGCATCAGAATTAATAGCAAAGAATTACAGAGTTGCAGCAACTGAATCCCACTAATCACGTTCTCTCTCTTCTCAGCGAAAGAGCCAAAGTTATTCTTGGAGCTCATTCACAGACAGAAAATGAAAGGGAAAAACAAGAATTTAAGATCGTGAAAGAAATTCGCTACCCATGCTACTATTCCCGTTCTAATGAAAACGACATTATGCTGCTGCAGGTATAGACTTACTCATCACTTATGGAGTACGCATCTCCTACAATGTACCAGTTTCTTCCTTCTTATGAAGGAGATGAGCCAAGGGAATTTCTGGTGACTTTTTTCCTGGGGGGATACAGTCTGGTCTGCTAATCTAGCAGACTATGGATGCACTGGGAACTAAGGCAATCAAGAATTCCTGTAATGCATGCCAATGCTAGAAGTAGAAAAATTCTGGAGCTTGACCAAGACACTTCAGTTTCTAGATTTTCTGTGAAAGAATAAAGATTTTCCACAGAAAGAGTGTATTTCATCCATAGTGTGAAATAATTTTTTTAGAAGTCCTAATGTTCTGTCTGAAAAACAGTTTTAATTAATAATTTCTGATTTGTCTGATTCTCAGTTTTGTCAGCTTCTGTAATTACTGCCGTTTTGATCTCCCAATGGTCTGACAGTCAGAGAAATAATATAGGGTATTTTTTAGGGTTAATATTTCAGCAGAAGCTAAATGGGTTTTCATGAGACAAAGAATATTTGTTTTCCTTATTCTTACGCTGATTACGTAAATCCTGTCACAAAGAACTGAGGAATCTCAAAAGGGTGTTGCAGCAATCCCGTTACCATACTGGAAAAGATTCAATGGTTAACATGCAGAGGCTTCTGTTAGACTCTGCCCAATAATAACTACTTTCCTTATCTTCTACAGCTTCATAAAAGAGCAAAACTTAATAGAGCTGTGAAAACCATTGACCTGCCTACCTCAGATGCTGATCCCAAACCGGAAACATCTTGCACAGTAGCAGGATGGGGAAAAACTAGCAATAATCAAAGAAAGTTTTCTGATACCCTGAGGGAGGTTAATATCACTGTCATCAGTAGGGAAGTCTGCAATGACAACAGACATTATAGGAACAAACCTGTTATAACAGAAAACATGATATGCGCTGGGGATAAGCGTGGAGGAAAAGACTCATGTCAGGTAAATATATTTACTGTCTATATCCAGATAGATTATGTTAAAAATAAAATATAAAGTACTAGCTTTTACACATTTATTTCTGCCTCTCTTCAGGTCAATGAAGAATTTTATTAAAAATTAATGAATTTACCAAGTCTTGTTCTTCTAAGCCTTAAAATCAAAACTTCTCATTGATAAATTCTCCTTTACAGACTTAGGATGTTGTGGTTTTATCCAGTCATGGGAGATAGCTATTCTCTTCTTCAATAACATTATTTTAATAGAAAAATCTCTATAAAATAGCTTATGAGCCCATTCTTAAGCAGCCAGCCTCAATGGAATAACTTCTCTAATGACAGAGGACTTAGAATAAGGTTTTCCTGATAAAAAGCATTTTGACTGGGCCCCAAGGCAAATGCACTGTGGCATAAGAACTACCACATTTTACAAGATTTAAATATTGAATTAACGAAGTTACAAAAATGGTACTAGTTCCTAGAAGCTTTCTGCTTTTCAAGAGGAAAGTTTCCAGCTTTTTCTTTTCATATTCAAAAAGACTAATTATTCCTTAGCACGGATCTAGATTCAGTTCCTGTAACTCACACTTAAAAGATCAGATTGAAGTCTTTTTCCTTTTTTTACTAATGAAGATCTTACCTTCCAAGAATGAAAAAAAAATCTGCCATGGCACCATCTGCATTTTTATTTCCTCCATACAACTGGTGCAAATTCTATGAAAGAGAAGGTTTTTTTAACTTTTGTAAATTTGAATGACAATTTCATTTCCTATTTTCCAGGGGGATTCTGGTGGACCTTTAAGATGCAATAATGAGATGGTAGGCATCACTGCTTTTGGGAAGATAAATAAGTGTGGTACTGTTGATGGCCCTGGTGTCTACACCCGACTCACAAAGCAATACGTTCAGTGGATAAGGAAAACCATAGGGGGAGCATAATAGATCGGGCTTTGATCAAGTGATTTCCTGCTTTGTCCTTGGGTAACAATATCTTGCTTTGAAATATGCTTTTAAAAATAGCTTCATTATACCAGTATTAGAAGTATTCCCTCATTGAATTTTAGCAGCTTCATGTCATTCCTTATAGATGAAAATACATATATCTGTTTTAACAGCAGATGTGACCTTAACGGTGGCAGAACGCAGTGCTCTGCTACAACAGCATTCGTAGCTTATACAGTCAGCCATGGAGTCATTCAACAGGTACCTGTGACTTGGGCTTCCAACGTTCTCATGCTATACATTCAGACACAACTCTACATGGATGAGTATTTCTGACCAAAAATCTAATCCATCTGGCTCTGTTCTCACTGCACACTAAATACATAGTATGCTCTTCCATATCTGGACTTAAGCAAATATCCCTGAGAGTGCAACTCCAGGCACCTGAAAAACATGGTAGTTTCTCTGCAGTAGAGCTCCTGATTTCACAGATGGGACTGCTAGGCTTCAGAAAATCAAGTTTCAGCAACTGCATTTGATTGTGGGACATAATAACCATGCATTTCCTAGCTGCTTTGTATTTGAAACCTGTAGATTTCACTCTTTTTATGTACTTTGCATTTAATAAAGAAATAGCAATAAAAATCTACTGCTTGCAGCAGTCAGTTTATGTGGAAAGCTCCGTCTGTTGCAGTACAGATAGAATGTGTGCACAGTATTTTGGATGTGCAACATGTTTGCAGAATGCACCAAGACCAGCAACATTCTGTTAAAGTATCAGCTGAAAACCCATAGTCCAGAGAAATGACAGAATATGTCTCAGCTGCAGCATCAGTGGGATAAAGCGCTATTCACAACAGAAAACAATCTTTATCTTATGATGCTACTACTCATGCTTCAGATCTGCAGTGAAATTCTTATGTACTTCAACAACCAGTTGTTAAACACCAAACAGACCGGGGTGAAAAATGCTTTACCCTTCTCTGTATTAACACACTGGCACATAATAACACATACGAACACTTTCAATGCCATAGACATCTCAAAAAGGGATTGGTTTTATTTTGTGTTCCTTCCTTGCAAGTAGGCATTAGCTAAGAGAAAGCAGAGGACATTCAAAGAGTGGACAAGTCTTGCATTGACTTAAATTTAAAAAAATGATTGCCTGGTTCCTCATGAGTGATGTTTAATTGCTCACAAGCACAACATGGTAAAATACAGACTAAAACTTTTTACACAACTTCCTTCACCTGACCTCATTGAGAAGAAACAGTCATTTTGACACAGAGGAATAATGAAGGGTGAAGGAAGGAAAAAGCCTGAATTAGGGGGTGAAGGAAGCAGAAAGCCTAAACTGCAGGGATCTTTCCTGAAAGTTTTGATAGTGAACATCATCTTTTATGGTTTCTCTCAGTTACCAATGTTACACAGTCAGGACATTTCATATTCCTCATTCTTATTGCTAAAATGTTCTGACTCGTAGGCTAAACATACAAGTAGAGACACATACAAACACGGGAGCAAAGCAGGCGCAGGGAGAATTTCCAGCCAAGTAAGACTGCACCAGTGAAACTGAGAGGAGAATTTGACCCATGGACTGCTACTGACATCCAAAGTGGTGACTTTGATTCTTTTTTTTAAACACACAGGAAATAAGGAAGACAAGTCCATTTTTTTCTATTCTTGCAAAATACCAAACCTTTGCTTAGGAAAGAATTGGTTCTAAAAACCTTGAAAAAAACAAAAATATCCTCATGAATCTAACGAAAAGTCTGTAGCTGATCTTCAGAACAACTGATCACCCATGGTTATTTCATTCTTCCCATACATTAGTCCTATTAACTTCTTTCCTCTTTGTCCATTTTTTCACTGTCTTTCTTTCATCCTGTGTTCATGTTACTGCTTCCTCTTCAGTCTGCTTCCTCATCTTCCCTGGAAGTCACAGGCAGCATCCTTGTCAGTGGAAAAATCCCATTCAAATACTATAATTCAGTATTTCTCCGATTTTCAGATGGTAGTTCTGACCCAAGTAGGGCCAGAAGGCAAGAGAGGCTCCAAGCAAGAAGATTACAATGCATGAAGAAATGTGCAAGAAAAAAAGTGCAGCCTTCCTCCTCTAGCTTGAAATTTAGGATCTACCCCAAAATACTTGGAAAATTTAATTTTTTTGTGTGAGTTTTATCTAGCAAATTGTACAAAATGAGCCAACAGAACTGCACTTACGCGGTAAACAAAACATTCAGTCCCCTGTCACCACTGGCAGTAGAGAAAACCTGGGGGAAAAAGCAGCAAAGAAACGGAACTGAGTTTTCATCTAGGCTGGGACTTTCTCTGATGAAGAGTTGTGAACCTATTTGCAATACGGCTCTACCACTATGAGATGGAGCCCATGCAAGTTTATGTACCCACTAAGAAAAGTGTTAATGACCATTCCTCATCATTTTGACATCTAGAATGTAATAACTTATCACTGTTAATGTACAAGATAACTGGGGGAAATGAGCAGGAATCAACTGCATAACACAAACTAATGCACCATTTATGCCAGTAGCACCAAGTCAGATCACATAGTGGCTGAAGAACAGGGAAATCTCTGCAAGAGACTATTTAGTGCATTTATATGTGTAAACAAAAGGATTCTCTAGCCTGAGTTTCTTTAATCCATTTCATTGCATTACAATCACTTTGTCATATTGGTGTATCCAGGAAGACACATGCCCTGTACAGGCAATGAAGTCTTTTACCTCTTGTAAAAATACTTTTTTCCTAAAGTTTTTGATTCCATGTGTTGTACAGTGCTCAGTCTTGGGCAGGACTATGGGCATGACAGTTTGGGTTTAGGCAACTTAAATTTTACTTATCTGCCATGCCACCTCTGGAGATTCAGTCTCTAGTGCATAGAGAGCTCAGGTGCAGAACAATCTGACCTCTTAGAAATGCTTCTGATTTCTGCCTCAGTCTAGGGCTGAACAACATACCTGGTATGTAACAGTCAATGACCTAGAAATATGCCATAATTTAGAGACAGGAAGTCAGGATTCCACATTTGCCTGTTACTTCATATGTCAAGACCTTTGCAAAATGAAGCAGCTATGGAAGAACAATGATCTACTTTCAGCAACTGCACCCTTGATACCTGCAAGTACTCAGTAAAAGATTATTGAAACAGATAGTACCTGCAAAAGACTAGTGAAGCAGATTCATGCTGCCTGCTCAAGTCCTCACATTCCTATTACAAGAAGATAGTTATTTGCCATGTGAAAGAAATTAACAGCAAAGAAGCCTATCTAGAAAAGAACATCCAGAAAAGGGACGCCAGTACATGTTTAATTCCACTCCAGATTAGTCACATTCTGGAATTCAGATGCATGCTTAAATGCTTTCTCAGGTTCACAGAGCAGAGCTACAGGTTACATATACATGATTTCCTCAAATTTATGGGCAAGCGTTTAGTTCTACTGAAATCAGTGATTCTCCCACTTTTAGATAACATGTTACAATAATTCTAGGGCAATACAGCTTGACCAATAATAAACAAGCATAATTCACTAAAAAAAGAAAGCACTTCACAGTCCTAAAGAAGTGTATTTTCTTATTTTGCTAGTTTAGCATCCAACAAAATACACTTCATTTAAAATTGAACAACTCCTTCCCTAGTACAGCACTTCCACCCTGTGTTATACGATGCTGTCGTGGTTTCAGCCAAATTTACCAAAACCTGATTGACAGATATCCTCCCCTCCCCCCTTTGGGTAAAAGAGAGTAGAGGAAGAAATTAAAGAGATTCA
>VZRU01000043.1:68276-85246 GCA_013398155.1 Pedionomus torquatus | reverse complement strand
GGATCAAAGGCAGATGAACAGGCAGGGCCTTCCTTGGATGTCGGCCATCAAAGAAGGGGGGGTTGACCTTTTGAACTCTCAGCTTTTATAAGGGGCATGATGCAGATGGGATGGAATAACCCAGTTTTGGGTCACCTGTCCTGTCCGCTTCTCCTTGCAGGTGGGACCCCTTTACGCTTTTCCACTTCAGACCCTCCAATGGGGCAAATGACAAAATTCCCTGACCTTGGTTGTTCTAGCAATAAGTATAAGCAAGGGCCTCGCTGCATACCATCCCGTGGTAAAATCAGGTCTTATCACTGTGAGACAAAACAGTTCTGAGCAATGTGCTGTTAATTTCAGAGTTTAGATACTTAGAAGAGGCCTAGCTAAGAAAGAACTGTAAAACAGAAAATTGGTTTGTTTTACCTCAAACCAGGACAGATGCTTTCTGTATTTGGCAAACCAATAGCATTTAGGTACCACCAAAAGGAAAGAGAGAGCATTTGGAGGAGAATACAAAAAGTATACGAGTAAAGAGACTAATTCCATGTGCTTTTGTGCTTTTTTTCTTAACAAAAAGATCAAAAATGTTTTTTACATTTTAAAAACCTTTATTTAAATTACAATTTTAAACCTGATTCTAAATGTTTGATAAAATCTGCTGATACAAACATGCTCATATGAGAAGACAGG
This sequence comes from Pedionomus torquatus, assembly GCA_013398155.1. Taxonomy (NCBI): domain Eukaryota; kingdom Metazoa; phylum Chordata; class Aves; order Charadriiformes; family Pedionomidae; genus Pedionomus; species Pedionomus torquatus. The sequence goes on along the minus strand of VZRU01000043.1, from coordinate 84,571 downwards.
CACAGTACAAATTATTTCCCGTTCTTTGACATAAGCTTCTTGGTAGTCTTTTCTCAAATAATGTTCCCATTTTCTAACCCGTTTTGAAGACCGCATGAGATGACATCAGAAACCAGCAGATTCGCAGCATTTTAACATTACTAGGTAAAAAAGATGAGTGGTCTTGACTTGCCAGACCTAAAGTTAGCAACCACATGATTTATGAACAGTAGAAGATGAGGTTTTAAAAATGATGAGAACTTAAAGACATGACAGTTTCACATTCATTTCCTGAGATACTTAATGCCCCCGTTAACTCTGCCTATCCTTTTTCATGCATTTGCTCACAGCTTAATTTTCCATGGGCTGACACTTTCTACTCCCCTAGTCTCCCACTGTTCCCCAGCTACTGGAAATATTCTAAATCAACATCCAGCAGAAAAAAAAAAAAAAAGCCACTAGCCAAAATCAAAACACCAGAAATCCAAACAATGTGAGTTTCTGAGCTCACAGGGGTTTTAATATGAATCCTTACCCTCTGCCTCTCTCCATTCTTAGTAATGAATGCAAAGTTCCAAAGAAGTTTGTGGATAGAACACATTTTGAATAGCACTACTGAGTACTATCTAACATCCAAGTTGACAAGTAGTTCCTAATGGGGACACTAAGACAATGTAAAATTACTTACAAAAATCATAGCTGAAAGTAGGAACTACAATTTTATGCTGGCACTTTACACAAAGTGGATCCCACCTAGTCTAGTTTAAGGAAAATAAATATGGTGTTGCTTTTTGGAGTTAGAATATATTTCCTCTACAGTCAGACAAGCTACTAACATTTGATATGATGGACTCATGGGGAAAATTGCTTTCTCTTGAAAAAAAGTGTACTATCTTTTGCTATGTTTTCAATGGAAAGTACACACATATTCTGAATTACTGAATGGGCTAATCACTTGCCTTCAAAGAAAAGAAGTCACAAGAATGAGCTCTCATAACCATTAGAAAAAGCCTTGCTGCTGTGCTTGCTCTCCCCAGACTCGTGGCATTTCCACAGACAAGCTATCCCATCAGCCGCAACAGAAAACAGCCTGCTCTGATCTGGGCTCAGGGCTATATGCAGGACTCTCCCTTTGTGACCTGTAAAATAAAATATGTACAAAAAATGCAAAGATACATCACAATTCTACACTGATTTTGCCAATCACTTTCCCCATCCCCATCTACAGCATGGCTTGTTCCACTTTTACAATAGCAGGTCAAAACGCTGCACAGGAAGTGGAGGGCTAGCATTATCGATAGAATATTTTCATATTAAGAAATAGCTGAAGGCAGCATTTTCCTACTAGGGACCAGACTTTAACTGCCAGGACTGCACCACACTGAGAAGATATTTCTGTCAAAGGAGAACATTGAAGCTGAAGTCTTGCTTCTCTCCTGCCTTTACAACATCAGCCCCATCTGTGTTTGGTAATGTGTCCTGCTGGTGAGCTTTCCCATCTGGCTGCACACGCCTTGCAGACAGTTTGCAGCTGATCCAACAATCATGAGATAGTGTCTCCAGCTGCTCCGTTATTATTGTTAAGGCTATCCTTGAACACTGATCGCATTGAATAGTTTATTGGAATTGTACATTGAGTTTGTCTGTACTTGTAATAAACTCTGGGAATCAGACACTGAAGGACAGAAGCTATCCTAGCCTAGCAGAAGGAAGAACACACAAAACTCACTAACCTTGTTATACAAGTATCTCCCTCAGTAAAAGGAACTGAGTTAGAACTGAAGGCAGAGAGACTCTGGTATTAAATTGAGACTGTTGAGCCATATATTTACTTCTGCTCTCCCATATCATCCAGTACAATGTCAATGCTAAGCAAACCACTGAGGTTTTTAAGCACAAAGGGACATGAGAAATTAAAAGCCTTTTTACTTGAAGTTACTGGCCATTACCTTCTCTGGTTGGATGAGTTACCAACAACCGTATCACTGAGCTAAACCAACAGAAGAAAAAGAAAATTCTTAGATATACTGTCTCTCATCTTAAACAGACCAGATCCTAGAAGGAAGATGTATGTAAATGTATGAAGGAAGTCTTGGGTGATCAACTTGAATGAATGTAGGTGTATGTCTTCCCATCATCTGTACAAGTTCTCCAAGAGCGTTTCTCTAGCTCAAAATATTATGGCAAGGATAAATATGTGAGGAACTGTAATGTTCTGAACTGCGGTATTTATGACAATGACACCTGTTGTAGATCCACAGGACTGGTGTAGATGGACAGTCTGCCTTAACTTTGCAAAGCTGCAATAGCTCTACGGAGCCATTGTGACAAAAAGCAAATATCCACTATGCTGGTTCTGAGTAACATGCATCCCACTTAAGCTTGGTGACTAGCATTTTGACACCACCACCAAATTATTTCACCAGAGATTAATTTTCAGGCTTTGCTGCTTCTCAGATTATTGAAAAGTACATGATCTTTATTAATATTTAAGACCATGAGTTTACAATTTGGTATATTATTTACACTGTTGCCATTCAATATCTGTAAAAACTTTCAAGGAAAAGCTGGAGATGTAGTCTTTGGAGGCATCCAAAACTATCCACAATACTGACTGAAATCTGGTTAGTTTCAGTCAAGAAGACAGGAAAGCAAGAAAACAGAAAAGTTTAAAAATATCCATTTCCATGCCTTCTGAGTGTAGAGGGCTGGGGTTTTATTTCACTGTTTCAAGGTCACATTCACATAATTTTATAAAGTAATTACATATTTTCTTTGCTTGTATGTTTTCTGTGATCCACAACAACTTTTCTGAGGGGAGGGCATTTACATCCAAAATGAATCTTTTTTTCTAGTAAATTACTCTAATAGTTCTATCAGAAGTATCTCAAAAGCAGACTCAGTGCTATAAAAAGCTTAGTATCCTTCAGCTGTTATTCTGTTCTGAATATATCCAGTAATAGGGAAACTCAATTGCTAATTATCACATCACTTTCCAGATCCTTTCTCAGAACATCACAGGACATGGGCTTAAGAGTTATACATAAATGAGACAGGATAAGGTAGAAAAAGCAGCACAGACAAGCAGCATTACACAAGCATAATGTATAATCAAATCCACATATGTATTTGCTGCCCTATCTCCTCCATCCATCTTTGGTTTGACTCTGTACTTTCCTCTTATAGGCTAGTGTTGAAGCTAAGTCCAGGTTCCACCCAGGTACCTGGTTCCAAGGACAGCATCCCAGCATACCTGGGATTTAATAACTGAGGAGTTTCACAAATGCCTTCCAGTGTAGCTAGAGGGTACAAAAAGCTGTTATAAATATCAGCTGTAAAGTGTCAGAAAGTGTGAAAAAACGACCATACTTATGAAAATTCAGCTAATGTGCAAATAATTTGTTTTTTCTTTTAACCTGAGATGCTTCTATTGGATCACTTCAGTTAACACTGAAACAAGTAAAACTTAATGGATACGAGTGACAGCAAGCATCAGAAACAACCCTAGGCTTAATAGCAAGGAACAACTTCTGTTTAATGTAGCTCTACAGCTGCATGGACCAACACAGAGCTGCAAGGAAACTCCACAGCCTCTGTTAACAGGGTACAAGGGAAACATGCTCCACTGCTTCACAGCTAAAAACACTCACTGAATTCCAGGCAGCTCTAATTAACAGAGAGATTTATTTCAAATATCATTAGGAAGCTGCTTCAGTATCTTTCCATGATGAGCTACAAAAGTGAAAAGCCACAGAGTTATCTAGAAGGACATCAGCCTAGAATATATTGGAAGCAATGTGATATTAGCACACTTGGTCCACACCTAGTAAGCCTTAGGGAGAAGTAGAAATCCACAACCAGTGCCTGGGACGGCCTTGGAAATTATAGGGAAGAATCCCATCAATAAAACCCAGGAATTTTACGGAGGCAACTTAACGCTATAATCTTAAGAAGTCAACCTTTGCAACACCATGCACCTGAATGTATGGGATGTAGAGGGATGATGTGTAGCCGACTTCTTTTAACTCTATTTTATGTAAATGCATAAGGTATACACTTGCAAAAACACATATTAAGATTAACACAGATTAAGATAGACAGTAACTGAAGTAGTTTAAACTATTAACTGGAATACTTGCCATAGAGTTCTGATGAATTGATAAGCATGGGATACTTCCATATTTTCATCTGGTTTCCGGGAAGGCCTTGTCCAGTCACCAGTTCACTGGTTTTGGGTAACCAGAGCAAGGAACAAATCTATCACAATTTAAAATCCTATTTCAGTTTTCAGAAAGAGCCAACATGCCCCATTCAGTAGATTTGAAATGTTGTCTACAGTTTTTTTAACAGGCTACTGATAAATACTCCCAGCAGAATATTTACTTATTTAGAAGGATCATTTCATTACTTACAACACTTCAAAGTGCAGTTGCTTTACTGTCCTATCAGTATAAAACCAAAGCCCTTCAAACACATCCACAGCTAAGCTGTAATAGCTCCAGGAAAATCAACAGCTATGCTGCTTAACTCCAGCTGAGAGTCTGTTCCTCTGTCTCCTAATATTCGAGCTCCAGAGACAGATGTTTGCCCTCTGACTCTTACACCTCCTTTCACCCCAGCAATCTGGGAATTTGCCCTCTCCCTCAACATTCTCTCCACATCAAGAATGTTGGCCAAAACTGTTATTGCCAATAAGGAAACAATGATGAAAAGTGTCTGGCTGCAAGACCACCTCCTCTTCAACCACTTCAGTGTCAGAAGTGGTGAATGAGAAACAACAAACTGCTTCTGAGTCCGATCACACACTGCAGTACTGAATGTAGCACAATTGCACATCCAGGGAAAATCCTGCTGTTCCTCTTACTGCAGAACCACCCTCAAAGTCAATGGGAGTCTGCCAAATGATCACAGCTATATAAAAAGAATGTGGCCTGACTATGCAGACATTTCATCATCTCACCTGAGAAGCTGTAGCTGCGCTCTGAATTATTTTCTCACGATTTATGTCCCAGACACGCAAAACCCCATCTTCCATTCCACCCCCTGTAGCAAGGATGCCAGACTGCCATGGACACCAGTTCACAGCCTAAAAAAAAAAAAACCACCACAAAACCACAGAAAATAAATAGATGCCAGAACAGACAAGGAGCATAGCTGAAAAAAACAAAGTAGATTTTGATTTAAAGTTTAGTTGGGAAAATGAACTGCAACAAGCACCTAGAATGGATCTTTGGCTTTTTTTTCACCCTCCACCATGCTCTTCCTCCATACATACACAGCAATGCAGAATCCCAAAACTCAAAATGCTGCTTCCTTCACCACTGCTTCCTTCACCACTTTCCTCCACAGCCTGCTCTGTCCCAGATAAAACTCCTGTTTCTTTGCTTACTGTCTTAATGCCCAAGCCAAGCCATCACAGACACCTCAGCAATGCGACTAACAAGGCTTACCTGGTTTCTTCTGAGACACTTCAAGGATGTGCCTAAGGCCTAGACTATGAAAAAGCTACTAAGAACTGAATTCAACCTATTTCAGTAATCTCCTCTGACCCTTTAACACCAGCACTTCAGGCCAGCTCCAGATTTTTCTGGGAGGATAAATAGCTCGTAAATGCTGGATTCTTCTGCCTTTTATTGCTGATACCTGTCATCTCTCCCACACAGTCTGGGAATTCATAAAGATGGAAGAATCTAAGTTGTCTCATTTCCAGTTTCCTCCTTTGGACTCTGCTACCAGCAATGACATGAAATTGCAGGCAGGAAGGCAAAAGAAATCTTGTATTTAATATCAGCAGAGAGAATTTTCTACAACTCAAAAAACAGAAAGATCTTCTTTGTTAGCTTGTAAGTGCTGAGCCACCAAAACAAACTCTGTCACAAAACAAAGGCAATGGCTGTGAATTTTATTTCTATTTGGCATTATATTTGCAGAGGCCTACTAATCCAGTAAAATTTTCTAATGAATGCACTAGCAATCTTATCTGTGACTTAGAATGAGAACCAGCCTTAAAATTACATTCAGGGGAGAAGAAATTAGTACAAAACAATGAAATAATTTGCCTAACTGCCCACATCAACAATGTGACTTCACAAGAGCAAATACAGAAGAAAAGCAGACATTCCTTCTTCAAATACCTTAACTGCTGAGGAATGAGGTATGGTTTTCAGTGGCTGTGACTGTGATTTCACACTGGGGTCACTAGGCCAGATATTCAATATACCATCACTAGACCCACTTGCCAGCAACTGGCCAGTTAGTGACCATTTCAGGCTGCAAATGCTCTGTTTGCTTTGGCAAAGAGTTCCAACATGGTGCTGAGCAACCCGAACATCGTGGTGATGAATTGATCCTAGTCGGGAACCACTGTAGATGAAAAAGGACAGCATGGGTTTAATGTTAAAGAAGACAAGCTATGTCATCACACTGATGTTTCTTCAGTGGTTTCAGAAGGAAACCACAGAGTGAAATGTGTCTGCAGAACAACAGTATTTCAGTAAAAGGAAATACAAACCAACTATCAAAAGCACACCCTGGTTGTAGCTGTTGCTGACAGAGAGGAGTCAAGCAGCTGCTCAATTCAAGCCAGGCAGAATACCTATTCTGCATCCTGTTCAAGTGTCAAGGCTTTTTAATGTAAACTCTTCCCTGTCCGTCATGAAAATCAGTTTTGCAAGATGGTAGCTGCCAAGGAAATAAGCCCAAAAAAGAGGGAGTGTAAGAACTGCACTGCTCTGGGAAAGGGCTTACTGGTGTGTTCTCTGGTTCTGTCCCTCCCCCAGTCCCCTTTCTCATGCTTCCAAGATTAAACACACAACTCGGCACTGTTAGGAAATGGATGCATGGTTCTACACCCAGTATTGTTACCCTACCAAAGAAGGAAGAAATACCCCGCCTGGACGCCAGCTACTGTTACAGTTTAGCTCCTGAATATGGGTTTTACATATCAATACAGCTGAACTGAAAATACTGAAAATACCTTGCAGCACATTTTCCTTTCCTGTTTTTCTAAGAATATTACCTACATTAAACCTATGACAAAACAGAAGGGCTTCCTGCTGGAAATTCACACTTCCAACCAATCTGATGATACTGAAAACATCAGCAAATTCAATATTATCTTTCTGGGTATCTGAAAAACAGATACCTGGTATTACTGCAGTAGATTAATCTAAGGCAATAATGTCTGGAGACTTTGTCTTACTGGCTCTTGAAGTTTTTTCAGATGCAAGCTGAGTGATTTGGAAGCTCTAAAAATGCACACACAAAGCTGACTGACCGCAAGAAACATCACTCTATTGTGCTGTGTCATGGATTTGACATTAAAGATCACAATTGCATAAAGGATCCCAACTAAGCAGTGCACAACCAAGCACATCTTTATGGAAAACATCTAAGAAGGTACATGGGATATGTGCATTATATTCAAAGGCATCATCGTTTGCCTCCTCAAGATTTATATAGGTTTTTCCTACTAAATTGTAAGCAGAAAATCTAGCCAAGAGAAACAAATTTGAATTGCCAGTGTTGGCCATAATAAGTTTTCCAGTGGATCTACTGGTGTGAGGGGGAAGGAACTGAGCTCCTGAGAAGCCTGGCTGAAAGGACATTTTACCATTTGGTATAACAAGAAATCCAAGTTATTTGCTTTTGACACAGCAGATGGCATGTGTTTTGCTAAAGACCAAGAGAAGCCACCAGAATTTTTGTGATGGATTAATTTATGGTGCTGAAATTTATTTACACTTTCATGATGATATGTTGTTGGACTATTTTTAACCACAGAGATTAGTAAGTAAGCACAAAGTATCAATTGTCCACAGTAAAGTTTACTATAAGAACGGTGCTCTTATTTTAGTAGCAATGAATATTAACTCCACGTCTTTTTTCTACTTATACAGATATTTTAACCCTGTTCCAATGTTAAATGAAATAGTTTCAAACTTAGCACAGACATAAACGCTCTCTTAACCATATGTCATGACTAATATGTCAACCATTACCTGTAGTTCATGGGTTCATGATGATTTTTATAATCAGTTTCTGCTCAGAAAGATCTGTAATTTAACTTCCTGTTGTTTTCACTCCTTTAGCCAAGCTGAAATGCAAATGGAAACTAGTGCTCACTGTAATAAGGTAAGGCCATTTGGTATTTGTGGGATGTTCTAGTTGTATCCTTGTAACTTGCTCACCCACAGTAAGTACTCAAGCAACAGCATTTTATTAACAGGTTGTTTCACTGGTATCCTTGTGCCTCACTCCACCCAGCAGAACAGAATCAAAAGACACAGCATCTTGTAAAATCAAAATAAAACTACCTCTAGTAGGTGCCTCTATTCAGAGATACTAGTTTCATTTTTAATTTAACAATTAAATCAGTCCATCCTTAATAGAAGACTATCACACAATTTTAAAACTGCAGAAGCATCCATCCTATACAACTCTGCCTTCGGGCCCTTCAAGCCTGAGTCAAATACCTGAAACAGAAACTGGGCGGAAAAACACCCACAGAAGAGCACACTTGATCCTCCTCATCTGAGTTCCCATATTAAAATGGTTTCTAAATATAAAATATTCATAAAACAGTCTAAAATTCATGCTTGGCAAAGCAAGTCAACCACTTCAGTCCTCCTTGGTTGTGGATAACAACTAGCTGGCATTCCCCTGTAGATACAGAAGTGTACAGCTCTAACAGCTGTGTTTCTCTGTGCATCTGAAAAGACAGATTTAGTCTTGTTACAAATGGAGGGGCAGTCTAAAACTCCATGCCCTACCCCAGCACCAGACAGGCAATGATTTTTGGAGTCCAGACCCACTGGAGACAACAGATTTCAAGCTGATGTTTTGCACAAGAACTGAGCCACAGCCTTCATATTTTAGTGAAATTCTACAAGTGGTGACAGCTTTCTGGAAGTAAAACAAGAATCAGAGACTAAAGAGGTACGTTAAATCCCCTTTCAGCTGCTTTCCTGCCATACAGTAAATTTACATGTGATTTCTGAGATGGCTGGTAAGTAGAAGAATAGGATAAGTCACCTTTAAGCAAAGCCAATGAAAACATCTAAAACAAATGGAACATTTATCAACTAAAAGCAGATGGACTCTTTCTGGGAATGTACTATACCACTCACCTGCTCAGAATATAATGATTCCAGCTCAGAGCTCCAACTACAGACAGGTGACCAAACATATTTCTCAACCTCTTTTTTGTTTCAATGTCCCACAGCTGCCAATCCAAAAGAAAAAAAATAAAATAAAATAAATTAAAAAAAAAACCAACACAAATTTAACAACAGCAGCAATAAAGAAAAGATTTTCACACTTGAAAGCACTGGCTTTCAGAACTTTCAGATTGCTGACTCAGGACTGCAACAGGTACGTCCCCATATTATCTAGCATCTCAGCCAAAGTCCCACAAAAATCTTGACAATTGGGCCATCTTGTATCGCAGTCTGAGTATGTGTATAATCAGACTGAAGTAAAATTCTCATCTGTGAATCCATAACAAGAGTTTTGGCTTGAGTTCTCAAGGTATTGATCACTACAGTGATCTTAGCAAGAGAGACAGAAGAACAAGTAACTTGTCCTGAGTTAAAAAAATAATTTAAAGAGTTCTTCTTACAGGTGGAAAAAGCGCTGATTGTTTCTGGACAACTGAACTATTAATTCAGTCATCGGCTTTTTAATGGCTTTATAGGTTCCATTACATATAGATAATACTACGGATGTCATTAAGCCATTCAGCAAGACGCAGCATGATACAGTAAAGTGTTATATATTGTCTTCAGCATAGTTCTTCCATAGTTTAGCCAATCTTTCATTCCTTTCCTTAAAAGGAAATCAGAATCAAATTGTCTCATTGCCACATTACCTAAAAATGGAGAAAGACTAAAAAAGTAAACTATCTAGTACTTGCACTTCTCCATCACTGGTGCCAACAGCAAGGCAACTTCCTTCTTTTATCCAAGCCAGAGATGAAATGTATTTGGAACTGGAATTCAAATCAATACTGCCAATAGCTTGAAGAGTTTCCCCATTCCAGACATGTGCAGCAGGTCCTACAGCAACAGCAATGAGATTTTCAAGGCTCCAGTCCAGTATGTTTAGATCTAGAAGAAAGCTACTAAAAATTACCGCAAAAAAAAAAAAAGTTTGTAGGTAATAAGATGGTTTAGGAAGGAGCATGGTTAGGGGGAGAGAGGCTTGGAGGTTTTTTCTGATAGTTATGGGAAACCTTCAAGAGAATGCTTCTACGAAACCCCTACTAGCAAGTATTCCTCCTACACAAGCAAGAATATCTCTAAAAAAACAAGGTATGGACATAGCAGAGAGTCTATATGCTATAGTCTGTTGCACCTCCTCAGGCTAATAACATTTACCCTGCATGTGATCAGAAAAAATATGCAGAAAGAAATTAGGGGAATTCTGTTCCTCACCTTTAGAGCTCTCAGCAAGCGTATAATGTAATAATATTGTTCCCACTAACTCTGATGCTGGGTGCATTGTACTTGCAGATCCTGGCAAAGCAAGTCACTACAGCAATTAGGGCCAGAACAGCCAGCTATGTCAGGTAGGCCAGAAGTTGGTATACAACAATTAACACCAATCCAGGATGTTCTCCAGTATCAAAGGAAGTTCTCAGCTGTCCATTTAGAACAGCTAAAGTCATTTTGCATTAATCCTGTAGCACAGAAGATAATTACCATAGGCCAAAGTCTGACATCATATTTTGGTAACAAAGCATTCCAAAGAAGAGCTGATAGCATCATTGAGCTGTTTCACTACAGCCTTGGTTGTTGCATCCAGAAATAAGTATTAAGAAATCACTTCCAAAGACTTATATTAGTGTTGTTCGTATCGGGAAACACCTTGTGCACAGTGTGGATCATACAAACAAACCTTTGTCCTGTTCATAAACATACAGGAACATTTGTAAGGATATGTTGAAAAAGCCTTCAGAGGGACAATTATGAACACTTGCACATATAGAGTTGTTTGTTAACACTCTATATGTTTGTTTGTTTGTGTTTGTTGTCTTACCAAGTGTTAGAACATTATTTGTTGCTGTACAGTACAGATCCATACATGCTGCTCTTGTGCATGTTTAATTTTTTGCCTGTGCATACCAAAGACACAAGTAAGAACTTAGTTCAGAAGTTATTTACCATATAAACCATAAATAACTTATTTCAAGAGATATCAGTGACCTTATTTCAAAGTCTGCTCAGTAAAGCTGCTGATGGTTGAGAGGCTTCTAGATATCCAAGGCTGAGAGCTGAAATTTATAACTTAATTAAGGAGAGGTAAGCATATTGGTTTGATTTGGAAGTTGCATTGAGATCTACAGCTGAAGGAAACTGCATGCAAGTTAGGTAGTATTGATTCTAGGGTTCGATCAGTCATGTCTCCATCCTGGGGCAGGCAGCTTTCAAAGATGTATCCTTATACATCATGCGTATGTTCTGCAGACTTTCCACTTTACGTGAAGGGGAGAGACCTTCACCATCTTTCTTGAAGCATCTCTGCAAAAACCACCACACAGGAGAAATGAACTCACAGTAATCATTGCGCAAGCCAGTAATGTGAAGCCTCACTTCTGGCTCCAATGCTATGGAAGGCTTCACGACGGTAGCAGCTCTAAACTCCTTCTGGGTACCCTCTTGGCATCCTGTATTTGAAGATTCATCACACATAAATCAATAATGCAAAACATCACTAGTTTTTCTCAGGCTTAAGCCTTTCAACATTCTCATTGTATTTGTCTCTCCACAGTCAGAGGAGGCCAGAGCATATTTAATATGCATATTTAATTTATCCTGGGTAGGCTCAAAACACCAGACACTAAACTAGCCACCTTCTAGCACCTCTTTCAAGCCTCCGTGGATTTAGTCATCTATAACAGCGTACACTATATTTTGTTTAAATTGTACTACAGCTCAATACAGAATGTGTTGGCTTTATTCTTTTCACCTTAGTTTTCTGTCAGAAGTTGTTAGTAGCAGAATATTTCATACGTGCTCTCCCACTTCAAAACCACCTCATACAGGAATTAACTTCTCAGCCTTCTTCTGTTAACTTCCCACCAAAAGGTCTCCCCCATCAATACTTAACCACAGGAAAACGTTTGTAAAGCACATGCAGCTTCTGACAACACAAGCGAGGAAAAAAAAAAGCAAATACAAGTATGAGCAAGCAGAAGAGTCATCCTTTGTGGATGTCTACATTACGCTGCAAGGATGTCTAAACATCACAGGAAAAAAGCAAGATCATTAGCACTATGAATCATTTAATGCTAGATTCTTATGCGTAAGAAATTATCTTGATGTAATATGCAGAGCAGGAAGCTGGAGATCCACATTTCTGTGCCATTCTCTGTTTTGACTTCCTTTTTGAATTATTCTCCATAAAGGAGTACTTACAGTGAGTATCAAAAGTTTCAGGGGCAGAAGATACTACTTACCACTATAACTAACCTTCTCTGTTTGCAGCAATGACAAAGTTTTTGTACTGTGTAACACACAGACATCCTGTATGGAAGTCTAATGACAAACTGTGAAGAACTTACTTCACACAGTCCTTCTTTACACTGTCCTCCATCTTACACCCTAATCCAGAATTCATTTCTGCCAGACAACAGATGTTTCCCCTCTCAGCTACGATACCCCTTCTCTCACCAAATAAAGGCTGAAGATAAGCAAGCAGCAGGCCACACTGATTTTCTTCTTTATCTAAAATTTTGTGCAGTTAAACAATCAAGTAGGCTTGCAGGTATGACCTTCTCAGACCTGCCCAATGGGATACATAACACTGCATTTTAATCCTAAAATGGCCTAATATTACTGAAATTAGATTTCTCTGCATAGAAAAAAAATCTGTATTTCCAATATCTAGAATTTTTTGTTGTTTTTTGAAAACTTTACCACACTTTTCTGAACCCAGCCAAGTAAGACAATTCAGGAAAACTAAGACACTTAGCTGTAAAAGTTGAATGAATGACAATACTTCTGAAACACTGAAAATGTTTTCCTTCTGCAACATTGGTAGCTGGTATTAAGCAGTGAGACAGTAAAATCATCTCTCTAACTCATTTCAGATTTCTCTTCTCTCAGGAGTAATTCATCTGCCCTGAATTCATACTGATGACACTTTCAGCTCTATTCACGTATTTCATAGATGTATGAATGTGCGTAACAGGCTTTTTAATTAGAGAAAATTAAGCTTCATTACACAATTTTGTGTTGTTTGCCTGGGTACTAGTAGGTATCACTGACTTATGGTAGGATTTCGGCTCTCACATGCTTGTGTGACTTTTCAAAATGAGACTCAGGAAGTGCTACAAAGTCAGTACAGTCACACCACACCATTTGATCAACAAGCAGGTGGGTGGAATAAACCCAGTATTCCTGATACCTGTATTCATTTGCCATCAATTAAAAAACCCACTGTGACTAATCCCTACACTGTTGCTATTGACTGCTCTGAATTGAGTCTTACCTGCATGGAGAAGAGCATCAAACAAATATATAAATCTGTCACATAGCCCCCAACTTCTTCTAGAGGAGTTGAACTCCTGATTCATAAAGAAGCTGTTTCTCACTCACAGCTGTTTCTCGCGTGGGCATGAATCAGGCCCTGACTGGCAAGAACCATCATACACAGACATAGCCAGATCACCAAAATAAATCATCTGTTCAAGACGGGAGACAACAAAAAATTGGTCTGATATTTAATTGGCCTCATACTCAAATAACTGGGAATATCTGCACTATTTCACAGGCTAGCTCTTCACATCCCAACTGTTTTCTGATCATCTGATGATTCACACCCCCTTATACTCATTCATTCCCAGGATATCTTCCAGAGGAAACTAAACAACTCCCCAGCAGATGACACCAGGGGCAGTACTAGCGTCAGTTTGCTCCAGCTACCTTTCCCTACAGGTAGGAGCAGAACTCCACCATCTCTGCGTGTCTTACACTCCCATGTACCCAACGGTCCATATGATATATATCCTGTGCCCATTCTGCAGCACAACTCCACGTTATTTGTAGGATTCTAAAACTAAGAAGCTGATAGGAAATTGATGTTTTTCAGGCCATTAATGCATCAGATGGAGCCCAAAGGAGACCCAGGTAAAATACCACACTGGAAGAGGTGGAATATTATCTCTTCACAGGCAGAAGGAACTCTAGAAGCAGCCCCAAGCAGCACAATATCAGCCACTTTGTAGCTTTCTGTAACACTTGCTGGAGCAGGTAGATGCACTTGTTTTGCCAGTATAGATGCAGCCTACTGTACCTTACTGTTCAGTGTGCATGAGAATATTTGCTATATTGGAACATACCTTTCCAGATGCAATTGGCATTTTCACAGACCTTAATGTCCTCACGTTTTTCAATGTTATATCTAGACTCCTGGGCCACTGGAAGCTGAGAAGGACGTTTCTGCCAATACATTGAAGTGAAAACATCACTAAATGAAGAAATCTGGCAAAAATATAAGCATCGTGGATAACAAAACTCCCAAAGGGCTCAACATTCATTACATAAAAGCTTCAAAACAGCTTATGTCTTGGATGGGAGACCAGTAACAAATACAGAATACCAGTGTCCAAATAAATCGTGTGCTCTAATTTGAGCCACCACCTTTCCTTCCAGAAAACATGAATTCACTGCTAATGATCATAAACCTTAAGAAAGCTGTTTGAACAAGGCCATCTTACCAGTGGAAGACGTCACAGACCCTTCACAACTGTGGGTACTACCACAGGTCATCTGCCAAACGCTACCACCCTCTCTTCCTCTTCTGAACTGGCATTTGGGCGAATATTACCAGCATACAGTACCATATTTCCTGTGTGCTGACTGTAGGTCTGATGCCTCAGGCTTGTTCTGTGAGGGAGGTAAGCTATGCAGTGCATATGCAGCAGGGCTACTGATTCCAGCATGAGACCTTCTGGATGTCAGAGTCCTCTCTCAAACTAGGGTCCCAGAACTTGGAACTCAATGATCCCATTCCTTAAACCAGAATTACAATATGAGACTGAAAATACGTACAAGGTGTTTCAGAGGAATAAAATGTTTTCAATTACCTTATCATATCCTTGGGTGATAAAGAATCAGATGATGTAGCAGACAAAGATAAAAAAGGCAGGTCTGAATTGTTATTGGAACTTGATTTTTTTTTTTGAAAAAAAAAAAAGTTAGCTTAGAAAGTTAGCCAAGGTTCAGGCAAAGACCCAGATCACCTCACAGGGGATATGAATCTCTTCACCAATCCCTACTAATATGCATTTCTTCACAACATTCCCTGAGTTGAATGCTCTGATGTCGGTTGTCTGTTTGGTCTGTATTTGTAATCAGGTGGAAATGCAGCTGATGCTTTTACCAGCCATTTAAAATTAGGATGTTCCTCCTCCAATGTCTGTGAAATCTATCCTTTCAAGCACACTCAGTGTACTTCTTGAAAATCCTATTCCGATCATGATAAGAAGTGTCTTACAAAAACATAGCTGGGAAAAAAAAAGTATTCCTTCTTTATAAATCCCAGCTGTTCTACAGCAGGCCTACAGGTTTGAGAGGCATTTTCTATATGATTTATATAGACAACCTGGCAGAAAGCTAATCAGATTGCTTGGACCTGTGTCTCTCTAACATAAGTGCAGATATTTCTATGGAAAAATCAACTGTTATACAAGGAAGTAATATTTTGGCTGACAAAGAGACCACAGACCACACACATTCACTGGAACGTGAGAATAATTCCTCTTTTTAATGCACCCTATCCCTTTATGCTACCAGGCAGCATAAATTTAATACTCATTACTTACTATATCTAAGATTAATAGATTTTCTGACTTCTAAATTTTTTATGTTTTAGGAAGAACTTGATTTTTGGTCATCCCACAGTGTTCTGTCAAAGACCCCCACATCATACTTTCATGAAATGGCTGTGGTCCTTGATACAGAACTTGGAATATCTTCATTCTAAATCAACTCCTGCTTGTATATTACAGTCTAATTCTAGTTAAGTTACTTCACTATAGAGATGAAAGACTGACACAGTTCATGTTGAGACCAGTAAAGTTTAACATCTTCATCAATGACATAGAAAGTGGGATCAAGTGCACCCTCAGCAAGTTTGCAGATAACACTAAACTGAGTGGTGCAGTTAACGTGACCGAGAGGCAGGATGTCACCCAGAAAGACCTGGACGAGTTCAAGAAATTGGCCCATGTGAACCTCATGAGGTTCCACAAGGTCAAGTGCAGGGTCCTGCACCTCAGCTAGGGCAACCCCCAGTATCAATACAGGCCAGGG
>VZRU01000043.1:57976-68221 GCA_013398155.1 Pedionomus torquatus | reverse complement strand
ATGGTTAGAGTTGGAAAGGATCTTAAAGATCACCTAGAACCAACCTCTCTGCCATGGGCACAAGACCTAGTAGAGCAGGTCGCTCAAAGCCCCATACAGCCTGGCCTTGAACACCTCCAGGGATGGGGGATACACAGCTTCTCTGGGCAACCTGTTCCAGTGTCGCACCACCTTCACAGNTTAAAATTAGGATGTTCCTCCTCCAATGTCTGTGAAATCTATCCTTTCAAGCACACTCAGTGTACTTCTTGAAAATCCTATTCCGATCATGATAAGAAGTGTCTTACAAAAACATAGCTGGGAAAAAAAAAGTATTCCTTCTTTATAAATCCCAGCTGTTCTACAGCAGGCCTACAGGTTTGAGAGGCATTTTCTATATGATTTATATAGACAACCTGGCAGAAAGCTAATCAGATTGCTTGGACCTGTGTCTCTCTAACATAAGTGCAGATATTTCTATGGAAAAATCAACTGTTATACAAGGAAGTAATATTTTGGCTGACAAAGAGACCACAGACCACACACATTCACTGGAACGTGAGAATAATTCCTCTTTTTAATGCACCCTATCCCTTTATGCTACCAGGCAGCATAAATTTAATACTCATTACTTACTATATCTAAGATTAATAGATTTTCTGACTTCTAAATTTTTTATGTTTTAGGAAGAACTTGATTTTTGGTCATCCCACAGTGTTCTGTCAAAGACCCCCACATCATACTTTCATGAAATGGCTGTGGTCCTTGATACAGAACTTGGAATATCTTCATTCTAAATCAACTCCTGCTTGTATATTACAGTCTAATTCTAGTTAAGTTACTTCACTATAGAGATGAAAGACTGACACAGTTCATGTTGAGACCAGTAAAGTTTAACATCTTCATCAATGACATAGAAAGTGGGATCAAGTGCACCCTCAGCAAGTTTGCAGATAACACTAAACGGAGTGGTGCAGTTAACGTGACCGAGAGGCAGGATGTCACCCAGAAAGACCTGGACGAGTTCAAGAAATTGGCCCATGTGAACCTCATGAGGTTCCACAAGGTCAAGTGCAGGGTCCTGCACCTCAGCTAGGGCAACCCCCAGTATCAATACAGGCCAGGGGATGAAGGGATTGACAGCAGCTCTGCAATGTGGAGTTGAGGGTACTGGCAGAGGAAAAGCTCAACATGAGTTGGCAATGTGCACTCATGGCCCAGAAAGCTAACTGTATCCTCAGGTGCATCAGAAGAAGCATGACCAGCAAGTCAAGGTAAGTGATTCTGCCCCTGTACTCTGCTCTTGTGAGGCCCCACATGGACTCAGCTCTGGAGCACCCAATGTTAAGACGTGGTATAGACCTGCTGTAATAGGCCCAGAGGAGGGCTACCTCTCCTCTAAGGACAGGCTGGGATAGCTGAGGTTATTTAGCTGAGAGAAGAGAAGGCTCCAGCAAGACCTTACCGCAGCCTTTCAGTACTTAAAGTGGACTTATAAAAAAGTTGGGAACAGACTTTTTCATGGAATCACAGAATGNAATGGCTAGAGTGTGAAGGGACCTCAAAGATCATTGAGTTCCAACCCCCCTGCCATGGACAGGGACACCTCCCACTGGAGCAGGTTGCTCCAAGCCCCCTCCAGGCTGGCCTTGAACCCCTCCAGGGATGGGGGATACACAGCTTCTCTGGGCAACCTGTTCCAGTGTCGCACCACCTTCACAGTCAAGAATATCTTCCTAGTATCTAATCCAAATCTCCCCTCTTTCAGTTTAAAACCATTACCCCTCAACCCTGTCACTACAGTCTGACAAAGAGCCTGACCTCCCCATCTTTCCTATAGGCCCCCTTAAGGTACTGGAAGGCCACTTTAAGGCTCTCCCCAGAGCCTTTTAAACCCATCGAGTTGCATCGTTTAACAGTTCTAAAATTCATAGACTTTCCAATCAGATCACAAACTATTGTTGAAAGGAAGTTTTCCAGGGTATTTTGCTTATTTAGAAAGGAAATTGCTTGCCCCAAGGACCAGTTATTTCAGAATGATGCAAAAGCATGCATCTAATGACCTTCAAGAGTACAACTATTAGAAGATCAATAAGCCTGTTAGCCCACCTGTCCTGACACTACTTCCTTTTCTTAGGAGCTGAGCTTGATACCCTCACAGAAATTTCTCAATTATATTAATAAGGATTATAAACCACTATAAGCAATGTTATTGAATATGCATCTTTGAAGCACCCTTACCCAAGAGTTATGACCAAAAACAATCACAGAAAAACAGTGCTGACCTTGCAATTTGTGTAATCAAGGAAAGGAAAGCACAAAAAAAAGCACAGTCACTGACTAAAAGTTGACAACTTATTATAGGAACAGTCACAGTTAGACAGCACTAAAATAGAAAGGTATTTTTGAGTGTAATGTTATGAACGTAACACAGCTAACATGGGAAGTCAATTTGCAAGAAGTCAGCAAAAATAAACAGGTGGATGGCAGGAGCATTTTTTATTTTATTTTATTTTATTTAAGATGACAAAAAAAAAAAAAATAGCAATGGAGAGTGCCCAAAAAGAAAAACATAAAGTAATGTGCCAGAGTCCACTAGAAAAAATTAAGGGATAAAGTGTACAGCAATAGAAAGTAACACCTAAATGGGAAGCAATCTGAAGTCTTTGTGTCCCGTTACGTAGATCCCATGTGTTCTTTCATCATTGGCCAAGAATCTGACCTTCTATTGTCATAACAGAATATTTTAATCTCAGAAAGCTATTTTTGGGCAAATTTTTCATAGCATCTCATTCTGCCTACGTGACAAAATGACCAGCTACAGTCTGTACAACTGATGAAGTGATCTTCTTCACACATAGTGGTTATTAAAATAAGTGGAAACCTGAGTCATTCAGGTTTTTCATGCGTATTTTTTACAGTATACATTTTCCCTCAGAGGTAACCAACGTATCTTGAGGGTTTCATTAGCTTGGTTTCAATTTTAGTTTGCAGAACCATAGTCTGCAGGAAGGGGAGACAAGCTGATTCAAATAAATGATGAAGCAATTGCTCCTGACACTTCTCTAGCACACCCTTCCTCCATGGGCCTCTTCTTTTTACTCTTTTCCACGTCATTATCAGCATAACCACAAACATCAGAAAGCAAATACCCTACCTCTGTATTTGAATGCTGCATTACTCACCTGTTTCTTTTCCATTTCAGTTCTCCCTCTACTTCTCCCTTCCAAGCCTGCTGCACCGTGACTGCTAGGCAGCGTCAGTACAGTCCTAACAATGGAGAGTTTCTTGGGCACCTGAGGCATCACTGGAAAATGTCAATGGAAACAATAGCTTTAAAAATCATACAAAGGGATATTTGCCAAATATGTTTCAGAGTAACACTGATTTCATAGTAGCAGTAGTCTACAAGCAGATCTGACACACTAAGTGGAACAATGCAAACAACATCTAAACCAGTCACCCTGCTTTTCTTTTGTCACTGAAGAGAAAGAGGCTTTTCTATAGCACTATTCATCTTATTCTAAAAGAGATGTCTGAAAAAGGTCAAGTTGACCATTCCCTTTATAAAGTGTACCTGTTTACTACTGTAGCTCATATCCAGCCTTAGATTTATTGACAGGTTACATAAGATTCTGCCCCACAGGAAATCAGTATCTGATTCCCCAGAACCATCCAGGCTTTCACTGCTGCCAGTGGAAACAACATGCAGGACTTTCTGTTCTAGAAACTGAAGCAGGAAAGACTTCACCTTGTCTTAAAAGCTGAGCTTCCTAGGGCATGTACTATGCCCTAGCAGCTCTGTCATTCTGCTTGGCAGAAGACAGAATCACACTTTCTGAACAACGGGCACGGATGGCATTGTGGGAACACATCCTAAAACACTAAAGAACATCTTTTATCTCCAAATATTTCCAGTATTAATCAATAAGTGAGCCTTGTTTAGTTCTCTAGATCTTCCAGGAAGCTCTTGAACACACACCGAGTAAATCCTTCCTAGCACTGATGGAAGAAGGAGATAAGTGGCTTATTTCACCTTTCTGTTGTTTTCAGAGAGAAACAGCCTCCCCTAGAGTCAGTTCTTCTCCAGACCCAGCCAGAGTTCTGCAAGTTTGATCTGTGCTCTGAATGGCCCTCAGGTAAGCCTCTCCCTAAGGTAAGCTGAATGTGAGTGTTCCTTGCCTGTTGTCCCTTTGTCAACATCCGAAGCCTTAAACATCACAGGAGAGACAACACAGTGGAAGCTTCTCCTTCAGTGAGCGTACACTACACCACACCAAGACATGCAGCCTGGTTCAAACGCTGCAGTTATGGCTGAGTCTGCAGTAAGGCAAAGAGGCAGAAGGAAGAAAGGCCTATTACGAATTCTGCTCTCCTCTCAGTTACTGTTAACTATTCCTGATGTGAAGCTGCAGTCGCAAACCCTGTGCAGTTACAGCCCAGCACGTATGAAACCCATCGCAGTAGAGCCCCCATCATATGGGCAAAGAAGACTGGTCTGTAACAGGCCTGCCTTGGCTGGGGATGAATCTTTCATGTCTCTACTTTCTTTCAGCCCCCCCTCTCCATGTGAGCTGCTGCCCTAGCCTGCCTGTGCACTGGGAGCAGGAGCCTCGGGTCCAGCTTTCCTCTCATGACTGCCACGTAGGTCCTCCTCCTGCCATGAGGCGCCGGCCCTGAGCTCGCTCCGGCTGTGGAGCTGGGCACAGGCGGCCGCCCACACCCACAGCCCCCGACAACGGGGCACCGCGGAACACCAACCCAGTTCTCCACCCCGAGTCACTTCAGAAGGCCCTCCCTGCACGAGGCCACAACCTGTACGAGGATGTTCTTTTGCACCCAGTCTGACCTGGAGCCTTCCCAGGCAGGTTGAACTGGGCGCTCCCGGAGGCACAAGGCCCAGTCGGGCCCTGGGCGCCGCCTCGAGCGAGCGGCTGCTGCCATCTTGTGACGAGGGGGCTGCTGGCCACCGCGGCCCTGGCCGCCAGCCTCCGCTTAATCGACCTCTTAAACCTGCTATACGTGGGCCTTTCCAAGTCTGGCACCTGCACAGGCAAAAGGAGACAAAACACCACAATTAGTCGCGACTGAGTATCATCCCTGCCCCTCCGCACCGTTTCAGATTCTCCTCTGGCACCTCTGAGGCCGTGGGAACGGGTGTTGGGCTGAGGGTGGCCCCAGCAGCCACTCACCTGGATGGAGAAAGAGTGAGGGGTGGGAGAAACAAACAGATGTTTCTGGTCAGATAAGTACCCCTGAATCAACCTTCAGGCAGAAAGCTTGTGGCAGAGAAGAAACCTAAATTTGTGTCAGTCATGGACTAGGCTACAGCGGTGGCCTTTGAAAGGCCCAAGGCATCTTCAGGCGTTTAGCATCAGATCCTGGGTCTGGTCCTTCCCGAGAGCCAGGCAGGACACAACCTGTGTGTTGGCTGTCTGGAACCAGGCTGGTTTTCTGATCTTCACCCAAAGGAGGTCTCAGGTCTCTTCTGATCTCAGTTTACCAAATGATAACATGAGCAAGCTGCAGTGGTGGCGAGAAGATTCAATCTCATACTTTTAACACATTAAGGCATACCAAGATTAAATGACAGATGTACATTTCATACTTTCAAATGCACACAAATTGCTCTATGAATGAATAAGAATGTAAGAATGTATCTTAAAAGCACGAGAATGTATAAAAATTTGAATGTAAGAGCCTAGATAACACTGAACGTAAGATTTTGTTTTCCAGAGTTTTGAAGCAATGTTTTAGGTCAAAATAACAACAGTAAGGAAGCACAGAAATTATAACAGGCCTCTGGCTCATTATTAGATACTCCCATCAACATTTCTAATACATTAAGTCTTGTAATTTATTTTTCGTTTATTTCTGAAATAATATTAGATACTAATTACAAGCTCTTGAGACATAATCTGGACATAACCTAGTCTTGCATGGATTTTCTGAAACCAATCACATCGAAATTTGCTTTTAAAGTCAGCATTAATCACCTGTGCTTGCTTGATGTATACAGCTTTGTTCATGTTAGCACAGACGTCTACACCTTTCCTGTCCCCAGAGCCAAAATATCATACAGGCCTCACTGCCGGGCAGACATCAAGGCTCACACATCTGCAGATCACAGGAAACACCCACACAAATACTGAAGTTTCACAATACTTCCTAAGCATCTCTTTGTCTTGTACAGCTATGTGAAACTCTCTATACAGCCTTGTTAACCAAAATTAACATGACCTTACTATCAGAGAACATTACAGAAACGGTTGAACATGCCTCTATGATATTGTGTGAATCAAATATAGTTGAGGTGATCCTAGAGTCACTGAAAAGCAACAGACCCATGGATTCTATATTTCACCTTCAGAAAGTCCCATCTCATTTTCACCCTTTAAAACGTAGCCTGAGTGCAGCAAAAAGTAAGAGTGATAAGAAAAAACAAACTGAGACAGGAATCACTCTCCAATAGTGGTTTGGACTGGGAGGAAAAAAAAGAGTTGGCAGTGCCTGACAAGCAACACAGGCTGAAACACAAGCAATAGCTTTAAAAAGCCCTATATGAGGAGGACAAAACAAAATCCTGGAAGCTGAGAGGAAGAGAGGGAATACCACATGGACAGAAAGAGGGAAGAACTGAGCAAGGGAAAACATGAATAAAGACAGAGAAAATTTTGTTTATTTTGCACTTGAGTTATAACCATTCTATGTGGAGGTACCCTCGGAAACAGAGCAGCACACAAACATTTTTAAAATATAAATCAACAAACCAAAGACAGATGAGACACCAGACTTCTATGGTTCTAAAATTCAGAGTGCCTTTCACAAACTGCCTCAGTCAAACACCACTATCTTATGCCTGAAATTCTCAGCTAATTCTTTCTTCTCTTATGCAAACTTTCCATCTTCTCACGTCAGCACATATAGTTTCCAGCTAGCCAGTAGCAACAGAAATAGCAACCTATTATACATTATCAGACACCCCTTTCATTACAAAAAAAAAAAAAAAACCAAACCCAAAACACCAAACACCCAATATTTTATTATCTTACTTTATGTCAGCCTATAAAGAAGGTGCTTTTCTCTGCCCTTGTGCGCCCCTGTGCAATTGCACAGCAGCTGATGAGAGGCAGGACAGAAGCTGCAGAGTATGTAGTTTCTGCCACATTGCCCTCCTTCTACCTAAACAGCTTGCCCCAAACTGCTTCTCCAGGTCTGTCTGATAGCATAGGTGTCTGCTGCTGAATACCTCTGCCAGGGACACCCAGGGGATATGCCAGAGATGCCCTACAGACCCACAAAAAATGCCCCTCTCAAGACAATGTGCAAATACTGGACTATCCCACATAGGTCAGTTAAACAGCTCAGTCAGCACCCTTAGGTGATGGAAACACTTTTTTTTTTCCTATTTTTTCTCCCAGGCAGAGAGATTTCTATACTTTACTCAAGAGCTCTGAAACACAGCAGAAGCAACACAGCCACTTCTGCAAACAAAGACAAAATGAGCAGCTTTTTCTTTCCAGCCCAAGCTGGGAGTTTCGTATTTCAGCTCCTCCTTCACATTCCAGGCCTGCGCAGCCTCCTCTCCTAAAAATTTCGAAAATGGAGCCTCTCACAACTACTTATCCACTGAAATACTCAGTGCCCAAAGCAAGGGTCTTTGTTGTCTTTCTGTCGATGATTTTGTGTACCGCCATTCTCTGCCTGCTGCAACTCAGGTTTTTTAAACCTAAAATCAAAGATTTTTATTCTTTCGAAGTCAAGGATTCAAGAGGAAGGATCGTTTCTTTGGAGAAGTACAGAGGAAAAGTAAGTTATAACTTCATTATGTCTCTGTCTCGAATCTTTACTGAAAAAGAAGCTCCTGTTTGTACATTAACAAAAAGTTTGATTATAATAATTTTCATCAGAGATCTATGCTGAATTCCTTTTCTTCAAGCAGTCAACTAGAGAGAAATTTATTTTTTCTAGGCCTGCTCCAGAATTAAGTATTAGATTTGATAAATCAAGAAAAATGTGGCTTTATATTCTTTACTATAAATCAATAGAGCCTATCAATATAATTTGTGCATTTTGACCTTAACAATAGTTAAGAATGTTGTGTTGAGTTCTGGAAGTTGATCTAGTAAATATGATTTTAGTGTCTGTCCTAAATATCTGATCTTTGTGTCCTTATATTTAAGCAAAGCTATAAGTTTTAACTTTATACATTTACTGGATTTTTAAAACAGGCTATCTGAAAACAGGTATGTTAAGCTGTTACCATCCTTATCTGTGTAGTGAAATTATGATCAGACATTAAATTCAGCCTTCAGGCATGAACGATTATAGTAGTCGGAGATGCCATTTTATGACTTAATTATAATCTCTATGACATCTCTATTACTATTTATTTTCTTACTATCGTATCTTGATTTCTCTGAAGGCAACTTTGGTTGTAAACGTGGCCAGTTACTGCCAACACACAGACAAAAATTACATCGCACTGCAAGAACTACACAGAGAGTTTGGTCCCTCCCACTTCACTGTGCTGGCTTTTCCCTGCAACCAGTTTGGAGAATCAGAGCCTAGTTCAAGCCAGGAAGTAGAATCTTTTGCCAGAGGAAACTATGGAGTAACCTTCCCTGTTTTCCACAAAATCAAGATCCTAGGATCAGAAGCAGAGCCTGCCTTTAAATTTCTAATAGGTAACTGGTTTTTTTATATATATTAAACTGCCTCTAACCATGGTATTCTTCCCTAAACTCTGGTGTGTTTGTCAGGAAACATTACAGTCTTCATAGTCTATGGAGATGAAAGAACAGAATTCAATTCATCTCATTTCAATGTGGATATCAGAAATATGGTTAGAAGAGTTTTAACCTAGAAAGCATCAATTTCTTCCCACTGATTATAAAAATGGACCACTGTGACCAGCTCAGTTAGAAATACCCATTTTGTAGATGTATAAACATGAGTGTAAAGACTCCCCTCTATAAAATCCCATTTAAAATGATGTGACCCTTGTTGAAGATCAACTTTTCTCATAGACAAAAATGTAACTGGGGGGGGTGTCTTTAAATTACTGGAAGATTTTACATAAATACGTGCAGATAAGAAGATTCCTGTTTTAGCAGAGTCATGTGTCCCCATTTATATAAACTATATTGTAAAGCAGGATTATATATACTGTAGTTATATATAATCACTGATTTGCCTTAATATGTCTTGGGAACTTCAGGGCCCAGGTTGCAAAACCCCCATACACCCCATACTCCTGTTAGAGTAAGCATTTGCTGACTTAGAGCCTCATACACTCAAAAGCTAAATGAAACTGTCTTCAGTTCACCAAAGAACGCACAGACCCAAACCAACTTTAAATGCCTCTCTGAATTTTCTTGAGCTTCAGCCAGGTTTGACCCGTACTAAACACTGATATATGAAAGAAAGGATAATTAGAACTATCATGTGATAGCACTTATCTATCACATCATTTTAACTAGAAAATAAGGTAGGAAGAAGCTCAAACCTGTATTCCATCTCCCTGCTCCAAGATAGGATTACATTTACCCCACTCAGTACTATATGTGCTTCTCCAGAATTCCCGTATGGAAGAATCCAATACCTCCCAGTCTACTCCAGCGCTTCACAACTATTCTTGTCAGAAAGCTATTTCAACATCTAAATGCCATCTGTCTTACACCACTTGTCTGCTGCTGCTTGCCACATCCTCTGTGAATGCTTCTTATGTACTTCAAATTTATCATTTAACTGTTCACCACTGTAACTGGGTTTTTTTCTACCTCCCCTTAGGCATGTCACCAAAGACCTCAGGTAGTGCTTCGTTGCTCTGAGTTGCCTGACATCCAGTGCAATTACTGAATGCACGCCAGAGGTACCTCTCACTTTATTATAGAGGAGACTAGAGCATATAGGCACCAGCTGGGTGGGATGAATCCACATTCTACCTGTGCAATCAGTAATCAAGTGTTAATACCTATACAAAAACAGAACAGCCATATTTACCTAGACAATTCTTATTTGACTTGCCATTCACCCAAAAGAAGGAGAAAGATCCACTGGTGCTCTAAATAGTTTGGAATAAGGTCTTTCTTTTGTTGCATTCCTTTGCTTCACATGAAATTACTGAGCATCTTCAATTAAAGAAGCACCTGTTTTCTTCATGTAGCCATCTTGACAATCAGAAGGTTGAAATACCTTCATGCTACACCCTCTTGTGGCTGTGGCTGCTAGCTGCAGTTTGTCCAGCACTGTAGGTCTAGAGTA
>VZRU01000043.1:33632-48107 GCA_013398155.1 Pedionomus torquatus | reverse complement strand
GTCTGTTTACAAATGCCTGTAGTGACAGGACAAGGAGCAATGGCTTTAAGTTGGAGAAGAGCAGATACTAGGAACAAGTTCTTTGCTATGAGGGTGGTGAACACTGGAACATGTTGCCCAGGGAGGTGGTTGAGGCCCCTTCCCTGGAGATATTCAGGGTGAGGCTCAATGAGGCCCTGGGCAACCTGGTCTAGTTGGGGGTGTCCCTGCTGACTGCAGGGAGGTCGGACTAGATGACCTTCGGAGGTCCCTTCTGGCCTGGAAAATTCTGTGATTCTTGCCTGCTGTGCGGAGACAGGCACCACCATGCAGCCAGGCCTGAGGAACAAAAACCTGGCCAAGGTTTTTGGGCCTGGTTGTCTGAAACAAAGGGCTGGAGCAGATGCCCAACCTAGGCCAAGGTCAGCAGAGGCCCAACCTAGCCAAGGTCAGCAAAACCTAACCAACCTCTATGAACAACCGCAGCTGTAAAAATTGCCGCAGGTATTTGCTTTAATGTGAGAGGCAGAGGCAAACATTGTAGCAGAAAGCATGAAGAGCCGTCTTAACCCAGCAGACAAGGTGCTTGTGCAGGTGGCTTATGGAGTGCAGGGGACAGGGGGATTGTGCATGCGCTTAGGCATTCACTTCACCCAAGGAAACTTGAGCACAGATTTGGTAGGCAGAAGACAAACATGCTTTTGTCAGAAGATAGATTTTACTTAAATCCAAAGAAATAGGAAGGGAAAGGAAGAGCTACCACTAAAAAAACCTTAGGGTTTTTTTTTCAAAGTAAGTTTAGAACCATTCTTTTTCAGCCCTTGTTAACAGTTTCAAACTTTGGATTAACGCTATCTGGATTTCAAGCAACAAAATCTGAGACACACAGCATTTTCCTCTGAGAATTAACATTGAAAGTGTCATTTTCTAAGAGTAAGAAACTCTTAGAAATGCACTTCAGTTTTCTTCACTTTCTTACAGTTTCGCTTTTTTCCCTCAGGAAAACAGGAGAGATTTTTTCTAAATTATTAGTTGGAAAACATTTGAACCAAAATTAAATTCTCTTGCAACAACTTTCTTATATAAAGTCCCATTGCCCACTCAATTCTATTTCTATAGCTATATCACATCTGCATCTCTCACATTCTATTTCTATATCACATCTGCAAAAGCACATCTGTAAGAAAGACGATGGAAGAAAATACTTTTATTAATGCCTGTGTTATAAGCAATCCTTACATATCGAATAATACAGCAGCTTTACCAAATCAAAGGAAAACCCTTTCAACAGTGCAGGTTTGTTATCTCACTTTGGATTGGTCAGAACACAGCTAAGCACAGCCAGGATACATGGTGACTGAGTCACCCAACGCCATTTTCATGCTTTCTGTAAAGCAAACACAGGATTCATTCCTGGAGTACTGTAACAAAGGATTGTTTGCAACGTTCCAGTCATTTGTTTAACTGAATATGAGTTCTTTCTACGGGACTAAAGTTCCTCAAGCATGGCCAGCCCATGTTACCCTGCCTGACAGTGGCTGCTGGGGTGCACCCCAAAGCCAGCTCACTGTAACACTCGATGAACCAGCAACATTCAGCTGAAGTGTGTTGAGCCGTTACCTATCAGACCAGTCCTTGGGCTTCTAATGAAGCTTTTGCCGGCACCAAGAAGTTTCTTTTAGATGAGCAAACCTGTAGCCATGCAGTGTGCTTGATAGTGGGAAGCAGGAGGTTGCAGTCTGAGAGTTATATGATTGCAACCTGGAACAAAAGACCAAAGTCTTTCAAAGTCAATAAGGTTTCGTTTGAGTGAACTGGAATTAGGATTAATTAATGCAGATCAAAGCACTAAAGAGTAAATGATATAACCCACTGCAACGGGTGTTACAAGCAGTGATTCCTGCCCATGAACCTTTAACCTGTTTTCTTCTAACAGATTAAGAGAAAAGATTTGGAGGTTTTTCTCTAAAACTTCCAAACACAGATTAGAAAGTGGGAAACATTCCAAGATATTGTGTTTGCTAGTAGCCTTAAAATAAGTAGATCCTGAAATTAAGTCAGTGGCAAATAAAATGCAGAAATAAGCGGAATTGTCATGGGGAAATCTTAACTGCTTTGTGTTTGTTAAGAAGGATGAGTTGGATTGTTAGAGAGGTCCTAGAACATCAAACATATCCTTAAAACTCTCTTCTTTGCTTGAGTCGACTGGTATTTGTGTGGTAAGTAAATGTAGTAAGTAAAATCTCTGTTGTACTGAATTTTAAACAAAAGAGTTTTGTTTCAGAAAAGTTGTCCATGGCTAAGTATATCACATCTGAAATGCTTCCAGCATCTCACTAATGGGTCTTCAAAGTGAATGAAAAGGTCATCTTCATTGCTTTCTTACCGTGGACTTGTTTTTGCTCCTCATTATGGAACCGATTTATCCAATTGCTCAATTATTTCACTTACACACTAGAAATGAGGGTGAATTTTTGCAACCTACCAAAAATATTCTCAAAACACTGTGTAGAGACTGTGTAGTTTGTCCCTGCTGGCAGCAGATGGTGCTGATATGTTGTATGTGGTACATGCTTGAAAGCTGGTATGCAGGTTCTCAGTCCCATGAGACACGGTAACATTATTTATTTTTTTTTTCCACTTTCCTGAAGGTCTTTTGATACTAATTTGTCATCACCATCAAACTTAAGAATTTATTGAGATAAAATAGAAGTTTGTGGTTTGAGGGTGAGGTTTGGACATCAATAGCAAGCCTCACAACATTATCAGAGAATTGAGCACTGACACATCTCAGGAAAAGTTGGATTCATCTGCTGAACGAGAATCACTAACACTCATGGGGCCAGGGTATCTCAGGACATAATAACGAGGATGCTCCTTGCATCCTTACTGATGAGAGGTGATGCTACCTTGCTGGTAGCTAGAAAGGTGTTGGTGACACACCCATGTTTTGGCTACTGCTGAACAGAGCTTGCACAGCACCAAGGCTGTCTCTCCCCACTCGCCTTTGGGCTGGGGGTGGGCAAGACCTTGGGAGGGGATACATCTAGGACAGCTAACCCAAACTTACCAAAGAGATAGTCCATACCGTGTGGCATTCTGCTCAGTAATAAAAGCTAAGAGAAAGAAGGAGGAATAGGGGACATTTGTAATTTACAATGTTTGTCTTCTGGAGCAACCTCTACTCATACTGAAGACCTGCTTCTCAGGAAGTGGCTGGACTTTGCCTGCTGGTGGGAAGTAGAGAATAAATCTTTTGTTTTCTATTGGTTTCATGTGCAGCCTTCACTTTTGCTTTATTGAACGGTTTTTATTTTGTCCCACAAGTTTTTGGGTTTTTTTTTCCCATCTTATTGTCTCCCCATCCTGTTCTATTGGGAAGGGGAGTGATATTGCAGCTGGATGGGCACCTGGCATCCAAGCTAAGGTCAACACCAGATTTCCTTTTTGGAAGTGTTGTGGTAGGTAAAAGCTACCATCCTTGCCCATCAAGTTCTAGCAAGTAGGAAGATCACAAGAGCTGGTCCTAGAAAACTCTTAAAAGCAATAGGTCACAGGTTGTCTCAGTTTCAGTGAAGGGCAGCAGTAAACAAAAATGGTCTTTAAATTCATAGATCTAAGCATCTCTATCTCAGGCAAGAATTTCTGTCCGCTGTTAGTTTCTAGCTTGTAAAAGATTTTTATTGTTTTAAAAGCCGGGGAGGGTGGGGGACCACAAGAAAACAAATGTAGCGGCAAATAAATGCATTTTAATGAATTGTATGACTTTCATGTAACATATTGTTGACTCACAGGACTGTTGGTTTTAATGTGACCTTTAGCTTTCAGAAAACAATGCAATTCACAATTGATTCCTTCAGCAGCACACAATAGCAATTGCATGATGTTGCTGTACAGTGGGCAGATCAAGAGCTGTCCTGCTAGATCATCTGTCCCAGTCCTTTCGGCTAAGTTTATCTCTTCAGCGTACTCCCTCTTTCTGGACACATTAAGAAACCATTTTGGCACACCACTGCTACAAAGAGTGTCTCAGTTAAGGCTTCAGTGTGCTAGAATCCCATGCTGGCTTTGGGGGCTGCACACAACATACAACTACATTTTGTTTGCCTTGGCTAAACTCCAACCCAACAACAGAACCTCTGGGTTCATTGCCAGCTGCCAACTGTGTGGTTAAATTACAATCTGGATTAACAAACTGCCAAAATGCCACTCAGATGCAGTTCTTTCCAAAGCTTCTCTAGCAACTTCTAGTATTAGCATGGTACTTACTACTACATCACTATAAGTTATAACTGCTATAAGTTATTGTAGAATTAAGTTGTGCAAAAAGTAGTTACAGCTTTGAATAATTATAAAACATAACTATATCCACAACTTCAGACACCTGCTGTAGATTATTCCTCTAAGGTGGTCTCAGAGACAGGGCAAGGTCTCTGACATTCCTTCCTGGATAAGGACAATTAAATATACACCTTAAAAAGCAACTGTCATCTCTCTTTGTGAATGTCTTTCAGTCAAGTAATTGGTGACACGTTCAGCTTCATCAGCTCTGAGTTCCTGAAATTCTGTTCTATCTCCAAACTATTTCCCATGGAAACAGGTCTCTTGAAGGTGTTCCTTGCCAAAGAGAGAAAGACTTGCCATGTCCTGTTTTACCTAAGCCAAAGTGGGTGCTGCTTTCTTCTACCTACCTTTAGAGAGAGGCCCGTGTAGTTAAAGCATTTACCCACAAAGTGGGAGGTGCAGGTGTTGTGTCCCAAACTCAGGAATTGCAATGCCTCAACTCCCACGGGGTTGTTACCTCCCCATGTAACATTGACACTTGGGCACTTGTCAGGTGCGTGATGGTGTTTTGGAGCATGAATTGCTATGATCACCTCTCATTCCCAGTGGGTTTATGAAACCACTTGTGAGCAGTTGCTCCCTCTATTTATTATAATGGAAGTACAACCTTGGGTGTTACTGATTTCCTTCTCATATGCCTCTAACTTCTGCCTTTACCTTTTTTGCCATGACTGTAAATACTACTATTATATTTTTTTGCTTGATTAGCTACTTTTGGTACTTGCTTTTTGTTCCACAATTTTAATGTTTTCTTATTGAAAAATCTTGAATTAAAAACCAGTGCAAATCCCTCAGTACTCTTCTCCACATCCTAGTTTGCTTCCCTCTTGATTCTCACTGAAGAACTTTTCCTTGCTGTCAAAATCACTTCTAACTCTATCCCTTGTGTATTTACTGAAATGTAAGCACAAGTTGACAAACATTCATTCTCTTGAAATTATTACCTACTTGATAATTTGCACTGTAGTGAATAGTAGTAAAATGCTCCCTTGATTACACAAGTATATTTGCTTTATGATAAAGCATACTTGGAAGTGTTTTGTTTAAACAAAGTGATTTGATTAGATTATGGGGCAGTTTTCAAAAACACCTGATGCCCCTAATACTCATTTGATTCACTAACTCTTCCTGTGAATTGCTTAAGGCTTAGAAGAAGAGGCATCCCATAAAACAGAAAACCCGACTCGTTGATCTGGAAGAAGAACAGAGACAATTCCACAAATATCAGCAGAGATTCACATGTTTAAAGGCTCCTTCAGTAATAATAGGTGGGTGAGGACTTAGACGAACAAGCAAAGTTTGAGACTAAAATCCATTTCTAGTTTCTCTCTGGATGGATCCCCTAGTTAGAGGCAAAAAATCAGGTCTGGTATCTGATTGCTAGACTTTACTTATTTTATTAAAGTAAGTCAGACCACTGTGTTTGCTTGCTTGTTGGGTCATGTGTGTGTATATATGCAGGAGAGAAGGAAGGTCTGCACAAGTGTTCAAACTGGCTCGGGTGCATCTCCATTTTCCAGTTCTTTGCAGCTTCATGCTTGACAGTAAGTTCATGCATTTCATTCTTTTCATTCCTGAAAACATCATGTCAGCACTTCTGGTATTATTTGACACCTTCCTAGGAGATACAGCCCCAGTGCAATAGCTATGGTCTTGTTTTGCTGTCACAACTGTTCTACCATGACCAGCAGAAGTTACACACAATATATGAGATTTCCTCATCTTCTGCAAGACATACTCCAGGTTGCATACAGTGGCCTTACCTATGCCTGCAGTAGTAAGGAGCTAGGAGTGGCTTGAGTGGACCTAGCAAGCAAAACAGCTGATGCTGAGATCCAGGTTCCACTCTGTACATGCTTGAGGGGAGAATAACCGAGAACGAGCTCCGGCCCTGGTGTCTGGACCAAATGCACACTAGCGGTTGAGGTAAATTAGATGAACTCCTGAAGGACATCTTTGGTCTCATTTCATCTGAAAGGAATCCAGTTGACAGGTTTCAAGACTACTGTGCAATACAGAACAAGGCTGGGGAAGATGAGATGAAGCATGAGATTTGCTTCAAACGCACATTCTTCATCTGGACTGAAGTGCTAATGCTGCTGTAGCCCTTATAAGGCTGAATGTGGTCAATGAAGAGCTTTTGAAGAGCTATCTACTGCACAGCCACCTATCTCCCACAGTTAGATACCCTGCAGTTTGAAACACAGGAGACAGCAGAGGATGCAAAACAAAGTCCAGCTTTATTTCTGATATTCTACTGGTGCAAATTTCATGCAGAAAAGTTGGTGAATACCAGTAAATAAGAACACATCACTTCCTCCATATGTTTCAATAAACTGAAGCCAAAGTCAACACAGAATCTCTCCCATCAAGTTTTATTTTATTCCCTTAAGTGATTTTGGTACAGTCACCCCCTGAAAAAAAGTCAGAAAAAATAAGCTCAAAATGAGGAAAAACAAACATCCACCGTAGTTGTCTCCAGCAACTCATGGAAAGTTGTTTGATAAGTATAACCAAGGAAAGCAGCCTAGTGTGCTTTAGAAGTTCATACCTTCCAGTCTTGCATAGCCTGGTTCAAAGCCCACAGAAGGGAGTGACAGCCCCTTTATTGTTTTGAAGGGGCTGTGGCAAATATGAACAATCCAGGAAGAATTAGTATTCCAAAAAGGCTCAACTGGACCATGGGGATTTCTGAGGTAATACCTCAGTAACTAATGAGGAAATAAACAATTGAGACATTAATCATTTCATGATATTCAGGCTTAACCTCAGATGCCAAGTCTNGTAGGAGATCAGAACTTGCTCATTTGCACAATAATTGGGAAATCCTTTCCAAATATCCAAATCTCTATTTCTTCTGCCCCAGCTGGCTGTTAAACTCTTCTGGGAGAAGTTGGTTTGTATCAGTGCTCCTTGCACTGATGTCTTAACCATGTTAGAAGTTCTAAACATGGTCAGAGGAGTTCACCAAGCACTAGGAAAAAAAATTGAGAAAAAATGCTTGAAAACTGTTACAAAGTGAAAGAGTGCACTAAGAAGAAAAATCATATTTAATAGAGTTAGGTTTGCATTAAAATATCTTTTCCTCTTTTAATATTTGACCGTGAAATTCTGTGAGTTTTCTGCCACCAGAAGAACCACACAAGATAAGCTAAAAGGATGCAAACACTTTCAGAAAGTGTCCTCTGTGCAAAAGGACTCCGCTTTCATGTCTCTGGGCTCTTCTGAATTACGAACATCGTACAAGGCCACTAAACAAGTAGACTTAAAAAGGGAGGAAGAAGGGAAAAAACTAAATACATTATTAAACATTTTTTGTGTAGTTTAATTTGAATTTCATGTATGCACTGACTGGCAGCGCATATATGAAATTCATATGCATATATGTTTTGGGTATTTTGCAACTGGAAGCTTAAAAAATCCAATTAGAGCTTAGTTCCTAGGACTGTGTTCACCTCTAACTCAATATCAGTACATAAAAATGTGTGTCTCTGCTCAATGTACTGTGTAGGTACCCATCACCAACATAATCTAGGAGCTTTCAAAAAATGACATTTGCCCTTCTGTTGTTGAAAAGTGACAAGTTTATAGGCATTATTCTTGTCAGATCACAACTGGGAGCAAGTCTGAATAAACAGATGGATTTCACGTTTAGTTCTGAAAGTCACACAGACAATAATTGTGCTTTTTCTTTTCAGACCTGAATCTGTGGACCACTTTGCCTCTGTTAATAGTTTCATCCTCATGGATCCTCCATCAGCAAGTCAACAATTTTCTTCTTCCTCTGGAAAGCCACTTTCATGAGAAACCATGCTTTCAGATAGTGAAACAGCATCTTGGGTAATGAAGATTATTTCTAATCAGGCTTTCTAAATCAGGACAAAGACAGTGGGTGACATACATGTTCAATGGAAATCCCATGCAGACAGATACTATTCGGTGGGATTTGGTGGTTGTTTCCTGGTCAAGCTGTATCCTTTTCAAAATTGTCATAAATAAGACTAAAGTTACAGAGAAGGTCAGCTACCAGATGTGTTGCAAGTGGTGGTTGTTTGTGGTTTTGCCAGCATGCCCATGGACCTTTAAGGGCAGTTTGTAATCTGGCTGATCCAGGGCTGCAGCCCAGCCCAAGGTACAGAAGGGAGCACCTGAGCATGGATGAGGCTGTGATTCACCCATTTTTCTAACATTTTTGTCCCGTGCCAAAGTCCATGTGTTTGAAGTTTTCATGGTTTTAATTTCACAAAATTTTGGTGGTACAGATCAAAATGGAACAGAGGGGTTCTACATTTGAGTCCAGCATTTGTTTGTATTTTCAAATGCTTACATTTCATCGAGGAAGAAAGCCGTACACAAGTGAGGTGAACTTTACCTGCCTTATAATTCTACACATGCCAGAAGCTGCAATTTAAACCTTCATAACTTTGATTGAGTGTCCATCCTTTATTGGACACTTGTTCAAATGCATTCATAAGCTCTCAGGTTCTGTTGTAACCGTTGACTGGAAAGAGAGTAACAATAGGCTGAGGTGTGTCGTTGGTACAATAAACAGGTTTGTCTGGCTAAATCTTTCATTAACATGGAATGATTTTAGGGCTTAAACATAATTTTTTATCACTATTTAAACAGCTGTATACTGTTCAAAGGGATGTTTTTGTGCTGAGGTTTAGTTTTAACATGTTAAGTATGTTTTCTTACAGTAAAAAAAAAATCACTTTACGTAACTTTAATGATTATTGATATGCTTTAACAGATCTTAGACCACAAGAAACTACAGCTCAGTCATCTTGTCGTGGTTTCAGCCAAATTTACCAAAACCTGATTGACAGATGTCCCCCCTTCCCCCTTTGGGTAAANGATCAAAGACAGATGAACAGGCAGGATCCTCCCTGGACATCGGCCATCGAAGAAGGAGAGTTGACCTTTTGATCCCTCAGCTTTCATACGGGGCATGATGCGGATAGGATGGAATACCCCTGTTGGTCAGTTTTGGGTCACCTGTCCTGTCCGCTTCTCCTTGCAGGTGGGACCCCTTTACACTTTTCCCCTTCTGACCCTCCAAATGGGGCAAATGACAAAAGTTATCTGACCTTGGTTGTTCTAGCAATAAATATAAACAAGGGCCTCTCTGCATACCATCCCTTGGTATAATCAGGTCTTATCACTGTGAGACAAAACAGTTCTGAGCAATGTACTGTTAATTTCAGAGTTTAGATACTTAGAAGAGGCCCAGCTAAGAAAGTAAAACTGTAAAACAGAAAATTGGTTTGTTTTACCTCAAACCAGGACACATCTATCGCAACCACTCAAAGTATTGTGACAGCAGTGAAAATTGACTTCAGCTTCCTATGTGTACTCCACCCAAGCTAAAATAAGGTGAATCACAAGGAGTAAATTTGTCACTTAATGTAGTATTTGTTACCAGAATAGTAGACAGCTAAGCATCAGCAAAGGGAGAATAACAAAACCCAAAGGAGCTACAATTCAAAGTAGAATTCTTTGGATAACAACCAGTGGAAAGTAATCAGACATACAGAGGCTACCATACATCAAAGAACCTGCTAAACAAGTGAATATAAATTATGTTAATCCTTCTAGTTCTGGGCATTTACAAAAATAGACAAATGTTTTCAGCCAGCTTTTTTTCTGATGACATATTTGTATGCTCAAACTTTTTCTTCCTAAATCAAGGTTGTGTAAGAGTTCATACAAAAGTAACAGCAGAGTATTTATAAATCCTTTCTTCATTTCTTATTGTAGATGTTGATTTTGGCCTTAACCCAAAATCCCGATATTAAGAATAAAAATATTTAATTTTGTGGATGTTGAACCAGTTGCTGACAGGGAATTCTACTCATGGCAAGTATTTAGTGTAAAACAAATACTTAGTTACATTATCTTGATTCCACCTGAGTTTTATTCAAATTTAAAAGGGATTTTTCTATGTTATGTGAAGAATTGGACACGTCCTTTGACTTAATAATTTTAAAAGGCAGCACTGAACTTGAGGGACTAAAACTAACATTAAATTATACACTGCCTCAATTCTAACACCCTACAGTCCATACTGAAAATACTAGAAAGCTTTATTGTTCAGAAATATTTCACTCATTTTTTCATGAGCAGGAGCTGAACATAGGATTTCAATGTCTGACTTTGTTCTGGGTCTGTTCTGGGCCCTGGTTAAGGGCACAACACAATGAGATGACTGCAGAGCGATCAGCACAGGCTGCCTGAGGCTAACTGCTAGCACAGAGGGGCTGAAAGCCTAGAAATAAAGGGGAAAGCTTTCTTACAAAATTCCCTCAATGGCTGGCAAACAAAATACATTGTGATTTTTTTTTTAGTGGTAGAGTATGTCACCTTTCTGGTATCTTTTGTTCAGAAAATTACTCTTTTTGTAATGTGATTTATTATTCATGTGCTATAAACCCAAAGGTTTATAAACCAAAGGTTACTAACCAATTTGGAGTACGGCATGACAGAAATTTAAGAAAAAAAAAAAAAAAAACTGTTAGAGATTCCTTATATATTCTTTATATTTTTATTCCTTTATTTTTTGATAGAGAACTGAACGTAACCACAAACAAAAATGCCTTTTTCTGGAAGAGTTCAGTGATTTTAATTACATTTTTAACATGCAGATACAGAACAAATTCTAAAGCCTTTTCTCAAAAAAAAAAATAAATCTGCTTTACAGGTTTGCTTGCAACATGCTTCCTTTCCTACTTCTCTTCCACACATGCCTCTCCTTACACATATGAGCTTGTCACAGTCTTCTGAGAGGCAAGATGAGTTCAGAGCACAGAGAAGAGACAATACATGAAAAAGAACCTGAGCAGGTTGCAGACGAGGATTTTTACTTTGTCGGAGACACGTCCGGTGACCTATGTCCTATGTCGCTGTGATCTATGTCAAATTATGTTACACCTCCCTGCCTCACCTTGTCAACTGTAAGCAGGGTATAGGATGCTCACTTTTGTACCACACCTATCTTTTTGGAATCAAGGAGTCTCCAGGCTATCTTTTACCATGTACACAAACAGGGCACCATGGCCTCTGTGTGTTCCTGCAGAACAACTTAAAAGAATGTCAATCCCATTAGGTTAGAGGAGAAAAATGTCTCTAGCAGGTCTTCATCTCTACTCCATCAGCACTGTCATAATGCAAGGCCACATGATGTCTGGGACAATTCAGCTTTCACCACAAATCCCTAAGCACTATTAATCATTCACATTGCAAAATGAAGGGAAAAGGGCTTCATTTTTAGGTACCGAGCCAGCTGCACACATCACTACAAAAAGGCTTAAAAGAGATGATGTTTCTACTGTTCAAGGATATTGAAAGGAGACTTCTAAAGGTTAATACCATTTATTTACATTAAATGACTGCAAATGTGGTCAACCAGAGCTGGGATTTCCCTGCATTTCCTCCAGGGTGTGGGGGCTGAGTCAATGCTCTGTTGGTGACCTCATACCCTGAAAGCCCAAGCAGTCTATCCAGAGGGATTTGAGGGGATCCCTGGTGCACGGACAAAAGCTGTTTGAAACTGTAAAACATCCGCTAAGGCAAACTTACACAAATAGAAATACGAGATTCAACGCAGGAGTCACAGCCTGGAATCCCAAGACCTGTGGGACCCACAAAACCACCTACTCCCCCAAAAAAGGGTATTTTTCTGTTTCACCTCAAAGCATCACAGTTGTCTGCAGTTATGCAGTACCATGGACGTGGCCATGGCCACCCATCCTGTGACCTGGCACCAGAAGGGGAGAGAAGGGTACGGGAAGTTTACTTATGAGCAGGAACAAGGCTCATGAAATACCATTGCATCTACTTTGTTTTATTTCTGCCAAGGGCTTGTGGCCAGTTCCCTGGACCCGTTGCATGCACCATGGACCACCAGGGAGATAAAAATCCCAGGGAATCCATACCACAGACCGTGTGTTCATCAGTCCATCACTTCTGCATGTCCAACGGCTATGCCCTGTGCCCTGTCACACAGATCCTGCCTCAGACTAAACAAAAAGCCAGATCTGTTTGGGTATGAGATTTGCTGCTGGTTGACTTGCAACTTTTCCAAGGATACAGGTTTTTCTGATGGAAAAACCATTAGAAATGAGCATGCATTTAGAGGCCAGGCTTTGTCCTCTGTGATACCACCAACTCCTGCCTGGCAGATAAAGAGCACTAGGAGCCCTTTTAACTCAGCTGACAAAAGCAGTCATTGGGTCACTTTAACCCGTACAAGAGATTTGTCCACTTTTTATTAAGTTCCTGTATGGAAAGGAGAGATAAGTGTGAATTTAAAGTACACCGTTATGGTTTAAAGAAGTTTACAGTGCACCACTATAACTATATAACTATGCCTATAGCGTAACACTATAAACATAACATGTTGCATACCAAGCGTCTTTTCCTTTTACCAGTTGTGTGCCTGATGATGCTTCTGTGAGCCTCAGTAAGAAACTCCTTGGTCCGATTAGTCAATTTTCAGCCTTTCCAAATAATAGGGATTAAAATTAAACAATTTTTAAAAATACATTTGTGGTCATTTTCTATCACTTATAGATCACAACTCAAAGTTAGTCAAGAATACTTTTAACATAGAAATACTATGAGTAAAAGTAGTAAGTGGAATCACTATGGAAGATTCACTGCAAAAGTAAGTGGGTAAACATGACTTTGTGGTTCTGAAAAGACTAGCAGTAGCAGCAAGACCAACACTGGTGACAATCCAACAGGGTGATTGCTTTATTGTTGCATCCTACAAGAAATCTGCAGTTTTCACGTGTCACTTTATTTCTGAGGAATTTATATGCTTATGAGCATTACAAAATTGTACATACTATACATTTTGCATTTAACCTCATAAAACACATAGAAAAGAAGTGTAGATGCCTATACAAGCTGCCTAACATTCTCAGTTTATTCCCTTCTGAATTCAGTGCAGCTGGGCAGGTTTTGTGTCTTCTGAACCCTGCAGAACCAGAGCTTTCACACAGCATTTTGGTCAAGGTGGCAATGGTCTTCTACTGAAATAGTAACCATGCTGGAATCATCCCAGGGCTGAGCCCTTGGAGTCCCAGACACAGTGTCAGCCCTGCTAGAAAACGACCGTGGTATAGACACGAAGGACCACAGATATGAAGGATCCCCCTTTGCAGTCTCCTAGGAACCATATAACTACACATCATATGGGTGACAAGAACCACTCACCTTCCTAATACAGTTTCTGCTTGCCAAAAGCACACCACTACATGCAGGGTTGCAGCTTCCCTGAAATCTGCCACTGAGAAGGCGATATGGTGCTGTCACCTTAGCTGTCACCCATGTGTATTGTTACTGTTGGACTGCTCTTAATGTGCATGGAGACATGCAGGAATCCTTGAAAATCTGAGTATTGAAAAGAAAAACTGGTAACTTCTGAGGGAGAAAACCTCTATCTTGGGTGGAGCACGGGGCCTTCATTCATTTACGTGCCACAGGAAGGAAAACTTTGGGTATCATTTCATGTGTGCTGCCATTGTTCACCATTCAAACCAGTGAAATGTATCCATTCAGAATAATTTAACATTATTCCCACTTCTCTCTACTTGAGATAACATCAGTGAATGTTATCAGTCTGTTGTGTTACTCTAAAATTTTCTGCTTGAGCACATCCAGCAAAGTAAACCACGTGTAAATGCTCAGTATTCTGTTATCTTTGCTC
The DNA here is from genome assembly GCA_013398155.1 of Pedionomus torquatus. Classification (NCBI taxonomy): domain Eukaryota; kingdom Metazoa; phylum Chordata; class Aves; order Charadriiformes; family Pedionomidae; genus Pedionomus; species Pedionomus torquatus. The sequence continues at coordinate 34,072 of VZRU01000043.1, read as the reverse complement.
TAGTGAAAGCAAAGACATGTACCTGATGCAAAATACTGTGTTTACGTTAAATCAGTACAAATAAGTGGCAATTGTAAGCACTATTCAATCATCCCACCAAGTGCAAATATACACGTACAGCTGCACACATGAATGACACGAGTGCAATGTGTAAACATTGTGGGCGTAAAATTCCGTGATGGGGAAGATGTGTTGTGTCCAAACCCCTCGGGAGTGTAGGCCCGCTTTCCTACCAGCCAGCTGCAGTCATGATTCTGTCAGTCACATTTTTCTGCTCAACTGAGTAAAATCTCCGGTTAGAACCATCCGGCCAGATCTTCACTCAATCTCTACATTCATTAGCAAACTACTGGGGGCGAGCTGCCCAGTCGGAAGCCACGGCTCTGTGTGAAGCCCACCGATGGCGGCGGCGACGGTGCCGGGGCTCGCCGGGCCCGCTC
>VZRU01000043.1:12144-27531 GCA_013398155.1 Pedionomus torquatus | reverse complement strand
TCAAGCAATGAGGAAGAAGTCAACGGGAAAATGAAAAGAGACTTTCAAGCAGCGAACAACTGATCCCAGGAACAAAAGCGACGAGGTGGTGGGTGACTAGGTGGTGGGAGTTCTGCAGCTTGAACGGCAGCAGCAGGAAATCCTCTACAAGGAAACACAGACCATGACTCTCCAATTGTTTACATGAATTATTTAAACAGTTATTTAGTTAAAAAAAATGTTTTGTTACACAGATTAAAGTTCATGGAGTATTTGTATTTATTTAATTATTGTATTCTTTAAAGAACATGTTGCCTTTAAGTAAAAGGTACACCCTGAAGAGCTCCCTTGTAAGTACAGTGAGAAAGAGCCATAGATGCCAGTCTTGTGTCTGATAAAAGCTTTATGAAAAGCAACACAAAGGCATTAGAAGAGGTTATTTATTAAACAAATTCATCAAAAGAAAAAGTTCACCCACCCAAAAAGAGCACAGGCACAAGAGCTGCTCAAGCACACTGCAGAAGCAGAAAGCCAGTGTAGTCTTTGTTAATGATTTTAAGGTAACTGTGCTTATCTGTATACCACAGTGTGACCTGTTTTGCAGAAAACTTCATCACTCAGGAAAATGTGCAATTTTCAAGTTATTACAACATATCCCCTTAATAACAATTGAAATAAGCTATTACTTGAAAAGATTACAGAGCAGGGCATGCTAGAGTAACACAAGGAATGCCTCTGAATTTCAACATTACCATACATAAATGGAACAGAACATCTCTATTCATCATAGTTAACTAAGTGATAAGAACTGGGGGACAATTCACACTTTTACGAGCATTTACCATCCAAACCCAGTAACTGATACACAAAATTCCTATCCAAAAGAAAGAGGCGCTTGTTAGTTGTAGAAATACATTTCAGTAATTCAAACTCAGGTTTCCCAAAGATATAAATAGAAGACCTCAATTAGAATAAAATCTAGGAAATTGTTCAGGATGGAGACTTAATTTTTATCTTCCAGGGACATAGTTTGCAGGTTTTTACTTCTATGGCCCTGACATGGAAGCAGAATGTGTCTAGGAACACAAAGCGCAAACCTGAGGTCTTAAGATCAAAATTTACATGTTTAAATGCTTCCTTATGTAAATGTTGTCTACTTTGGAATTAAAAAACAAACACACACACTTCCTGGCTCTTCTGGGAAACCAGGACTACCTCTAGTTTATCACAATTCATAAAACGGTAGTAGATGTGACTGCTTTTCCCCTCATAGTTCTTAAACTACCATTAGGAGTATTAGGAGAACTTGTCTCTTCCAGAACTGTGTGCAAGGTAATATGCGCAAGCTGGTTTACTTCCTATTTATGTTTCTCTCTCACTGCAGCAACACTAGTTTTCTGCTGTGATAATCTAACTAGACAGCTCCATGTATTTTGCATTTTCCTCAGTTCCCTTTCTGTACACTACTAACATCTCCTATATTTTAAACCTCTATCTGTATTTTTGAAGTTTTAAAAAAAAAAATATCTTCCACACTATCCTCTGACTGAACACACTGAGTTCCTACCTGGCTGCAATTGTTTAATGCTTCTCCCCCACACATTCCTCATTCTTGAAAGCAGAGTTGGTGATCCAAAAATTTCACTTCATAATTGGACATGGTGTGAATAGGTGGAATGTAAAAGCATCTTCATTTAGTACAAAAGAAATAAGAAACAAAGGAACATTGTGAGCAATGAAGAGACAGAATCATTCAGACCAGAATGATTCAGCCACTGATTGATAAGCCAGTGCAGGAATTGCTCTGGTACAGCTATGAAAGTCAACCTGAACTTTGATCAATGAAGTGGGGAAAAACAATCATCATTTGAGGGGGCTTAAAGAAAAGGGCCAGAAACACTTATTACAGTGGCCAGGAGAGAGAAGAATCAGGATGAACAGTGAACATGAAATTAGGAAGAGGATGGGGGGGGGGGCTGTGCTGCTGATCAGTGTACTTGTCGAGCCGAGCACCTGTTCACAGCAGTCCATCTGTCTCCTTATAAAGCATCTTCTTAATGTAAACCATACAGAAAAAATGAAGACATCTGTAAGATGTATTGCTTCAATACTGTAAATTCATCGATCAAAAAATTAGGACTTGAAATATCCCCATAGGAACATTTTTGTTCCATTTGCACGCACCTAATGGAATTCCTACTCAAATGAGATTCAGGACTCAATCTCTAATAATTCCTACAGTCTGCATCACCAGTGATTAGTACATTTGAAAAAAAAAAAAATTGGCCACAGCCATCTTTGTATCAAAAAGAAACTGTTTCTATCCACCATTCATAGTCAGCCAAATGGCACCAAATGTATTGTAAAGGCTAAAAACATATTCAATGTTCATCTTTAGAAGTTATATAGAGAAAGGTAAATTCTACACAATATCATGCAATCTTTCCATATCATGGCTGGTACCAACCACACTGAGTATTTAATACTTTCAGTTAACATTGGAGTGCATATTTCCCCTGCCATTACTGAAGTGCTGGTTTCCTATTGGTTTCTGGTTTCAGTTACCATTTTCTGTTTTTATCAGTTCTTTGATGATGTGTAAGACCTTGTCATCTAGGAAAGAAAAAACAATCACAGTGAGTGAAAGAGAACAAGCTTAAAAATTGGTTCCCAAAACCCAAGAAAAGCAGAAGTCTAGCTCTCAGCAACTTAATGCTTTAGGGCTATGCCAGACTCTAAAACAAGACAACTGACTTCCATTTGCAAAGTAAGAGGGAAAGCACCATGTCCACAGCACATCATGAGAAAGTTTATACAATCAATTAACAGTTTGTGGCTATTTCAGTATTTCATAAGAGAAACAGAGAAAATGATGGATTGAATACATTAGCATGTGGGAACTCCCTTTCTTCCTCCCTGTCTACTTCTGAACATCCAGTGTTCAAATCGTGCTCCTTTATCCCTTATTTTGGGGGGCAACACGCAGTTCCACACCATTAACATTAACTGCAAGACAACTTGCATAATGCTTAAATTTAATCTCATGTCTGAGGTTCATCACAGATGATCTTACTTCTGTTTGGAGAGGCATACCTCACTACTACCACTACCTTCAGTGTTGTTATCAGGGATATCTTCCAAACATCATCTGTGCTGTTTCAACAGCAGTTGTCTTCATATGTCTGGTTTGAGCCATATAGTACAGGTAGAATTAGTAATGACTTTTTGGATGTCTCTCAAGGTAATGGACCAATACCCAACACACTAACCCTACTAGGTAAGGATGCAGTGTACTAATGCTTCCTCACATTTGCCACAAGGTCTGTTGAACATTTACTCTGCTCTGGTGAGACCCCACCTGGAGTACTGTGTGCAGGTCTGGAGCCCTCAATATAGGAAGGATATGGACCTGATGGATCGGGTCCAGAGGAGGGCCATGAAGGTCACTGGGGGGCTGAAGCACTTCTGCTACAAGAACAGGTTGAGGGAGCTGGGGTTGTTCAGCCTGGAGAAGAGGAAGCTCCGGGGAGACCTAATCGCAGCCTCCAGTACCTGAAGGGGGCCTGCAGGAAGGCTGGGGGAGTCTGTTTACAAATGCCTGTAGTGACAGGACAAGGAGCAATGGCTCTGAAGTTGAAGAAGAGCAGATTTAGATTGGATATTAGGAACACATTCTACACTATGAGGGTTGTAAAACACAGGAACAGGTTGCCCAGGGAAGTGGTTGATGCTCCTTCCCTGGAGATATTCAGGGTGAGGCTAAATGAGGCCCTGGGCAACCAGGTCTAGTCTGGGGTGTCCCTGCGACTGCAGGGAGATCGGACTAGATGACCTTTGGGGGATGGATGATTCTATGACTCTATGATGTGGATAAAGTCAGCATTGCAGTAATTAAGTTACCTTCAAGTGACATTTTAGGATTTTCAAGCTTCTTCTTTAAGACAGACTCAATGAGAACTCTCAGCTGTTTGAAAATTACTGCTATCTTTACAGGAGCCTAAAAGAACAAAGAGGATAAACATTTACAATACTCAAGACATTTTATACCAAAATATAGATTAACTAGATCCCTGGGAGGACAAACATTTACAGTACTCAAGACATTTTATACCAAAATATAGATTAAAAATTACCTTACATACCAATACAAGTTTATAACAAGATTCCTGGGAGGACAAACATTTACAATACTCAAGACATTTTATACCAAAATACAGATTAAAAATTACATTACATAACAATACAAGTTTATAACAAGATTCCTGGAAACATGATGCATCATATACATAATTCTAAGCATATGGATAGAGTACTCATGAAGTGACTGGGCTTACATTATGCTCTTACTATCTTCAAGCACCTGTTGCTTATAGCATCATGACCTAACAAACAGCAGCTCAGAAGGGTATCTCAGAATGTGCTCCCACACATACCATCAACAACCAGCATATGGTGGAGTTATTAATTTACAAATATTCTACTTAGTCTAATTGCTTTTTTTTAAGGTAGGAAAGTACAAATTATTTTACACCTTTAATAAAATACCTACACATTTCCTTCTCAGGAGGCCCACCTGGCTTCCTGAGAAGGCAATCACAAATCTCTATAGGAATTCAGATATCTAAAGTGAAAGACTTCTCCAGAAGTCTGTCATTTTATCCCTCCCTAGTTCTGATTTTATTTCATTTATATACATAGTGCCTGTGATATAATAAGTAGCAATTAGGGAAAAAGCACAGAACACAACATTGTGCTTAGCACAGTAGCAGAAGCACAGAAATTCTGACGTATGCCACAAGACGCAATTGGTCCAGCAACTGCGCAACCTGTAGTCATCCAGAACCATAATAAATTCTCCAGCAAACCAGGAAGGGAGCTGATTTTTAAAATTCCATATTCATGATAACCAGTGGATTCAGTCAGGGTTGCTTGCTTGCATCAGCAAAGTAGAAAAAATTAAAATGTTTTGTAGTTTACAGTCTTCATTGAGAGTAACACAGGGCCCAGAGCAGCACAGAAAAACTAACAGGCTAGCAAAACCCAGAAGTTTGCTATTTAACAGTTTACAGAGGATTTTGGCATGTCACCCATTTTGGTCTAAAATCTGCTAAGAAAATGCACTCTGTTTTCCTATTCCCAAACGAAGTATTTTCACCCAGAAAGAAAATAGATTCCAAACAAACAAAAAAAAACTCAAAACCCTGAACCCAAGCAAACAGGTATTTTCCGCTCGGATTTTTTTCTTGCTTTAAATAACTCCATTTGGGCTATAAAGCAACATAAATAGTATTAATTGTAGGATTGTAGAAAAGGGTATTATACAATACCACACTCACCTGCTTTCAGTATCAGCGCTATAGAAAAAAGTTTAGTCTATATCCATTTCAAATATCTTTTTTTGAACAAACAGACTTTCTTCATGAAGAGAGAAGGAACTGATTTGTTTCAAGGTGTGTACTACAAGCCTACTCTTTCAAGTGTGTCATTTGTTAAGACTTCAATAAACTCATACAAAAGTACATACTGGCTCCTTTAATTCTCCCCTTTCTTCCCTCTTTCCCCCACATATACAGTGTCCTGAACCAAGCTTGCACATCAGCTGCAGAATACAAAAGGCCACAGAGCCACAGGAGGTAGTTATTATTCCAACACACCTGAAAATGGATCCAGCCATCAACTGTCAGAAGACGCTCCCGATGCTGGACTTCTATATCCCCACCAAAAAGTAAAATAGGGAAGGGGGATATTAAAGTTGTCTCTCTCAAATACACCTTGCTGTACCTCACCTGCAATAAGCAAACATAAGCATTAGTGACAATAAAAAAACCTCCAAGGAAAAGAAAAAGAGTGCACCTTCCCACAGAAGTGCAGGCTTACTTTTTTGCACTGTTCATGGAATAATCTCCCACCTTAGCTGCTGTTTTGCCTTTGCACTACAAGGTTCTTGCAGGCAGGAAGTATTTTCAGGTCTCAAAAAAAATACTATCACTTTATTTGCATTAAGAAGTCTAATTAATATCCTGCTTCTCTTCAGTAAATTTAGCCATTAGGCAACAGTTGTCAAGGTTTTGTTGTACCAGAAGTCTTAAATACAGAGACTTAAATTTAGCAAGTAGCTGACAAAATTTTCTGTTGTGAGAGGGAAGTGACAGAAAAAAAGAAATGCAATTCACTTAGGAAGTCAAATTACAGAATTAGCTATTTTAAGTTATTACTGCAGATATGTAAGACCTATATTAAGTTTCAAGACCTTAGATCTGCTTAAAATAGTAAAAAAGAAAAAGCACAATTTGAAGTGTTACATACTACTGCTTAAAGTGATCACACTAAAACCAACAGCACTGTATTAAAAAAGTCAGTGATTAAGTTAAGTGACACACAAAATACTTTAATTTATAGATACAAGGTTCACTATGAACAGATTTGTTGACAGTGTTCAGCCTTAACTTTTTCTTTAGTACCCGACTCATTTTTATGGACTCTGGGATCATTAGATAACAAAGACTCTTAAGATGAACATGATATTCAGATCTACTTTAGTCTAGTGTATTTTGTTTAATACTAGACATATAACTCTGCCTTTACAGAGACTATCAGATACATTCACTGTTTTCACTTACCTTTTCCTGGTAGAGGAGCCATCCATACGTCTGTAAGTCTCTATTTACAGAGGAGGGATGCACTTGTGCTTTACCCTGAGCAGTTTCTACCATACAAGCCAGCTTCTCTGTAATATCCACAGACTTTGTATATAATATTTTTCCTATGTTGTCATACAGCCCTGCAGTCAACACAGCTTTAAGAAGAGCTATTTCATGGACAGAAAGGGATTGTGGGGCTCCATTTCCATTCCATCCACTTTGCGTTGTAGGTGCTGTGAACCCTGCTGCTCTGACTACCCTTATGAGTTCGTGCTTCACATCCTGAAATTAGTAACACATTAGTAAAACTGTGAATTTAAAAACGTACATACTCAATACCATCAGTGGGCAACAACACTTCATCCTAAATATTCACGCTCTCCAGGAAGAAATCTCACTAGAAAAACACTTATTTTCTGCAACCACTTTAGAATACCAATATTTTTCTCAGAAACAGATACCTGGAACATGCAGTATACGTAATACTGTATATACTGTATATATACAGTACTGTAATACTGTAAATACTAAATCTCACCCATAGTTAAAATAAAAAGATGCTTAGGAGAGCTCAGTCACCCAAACTTAAATAGGAAAGACCAATTAAAAATTTTCGCTCACCAAAACACCATTATGTAAGTTTGTGGCTCATCTTTCAAGCTAACCATTAACAGAACTGTTCTTTGATACTGAGAATTAACACAGTATTTTAATTCTTAATTTTTGATTCTCTGGTGGAAGGAAGGACTAGCTTCTCCAATGGCAGTGACTACAAAGATGTATTCCAACAAAGCATACATATCAAATGTAGACACTGCTACCTCAGTTGAGGGTGTGCATTTTGTCAGTCCCCAGCATTCCACTTGCTTTTTTCTTATTTAAATAGTAACTGTCATGTAATACTTCTTTCAAAGGTTATGGCATTTTCAGAGGGATACTTTAACAAATAACTTTTGAGTGCAGAGCATAACTATTTGGTTTACCTCTAGAGTTAACAGCGAAGTCCTGTTAAGGAAATTTCTTCTACAGTAAGTCATTTCAGCACGATAACCCCCTTCCTGTCGAGCCCTTTTCCACCTAAGGAAAAAATTCCAAAGAAATCACATCAAGAGTCTAACAACATGAAAGTGGTAGTAGGTTAAAAGGCAATACTGTGTTTTGGTCAGTGTTCTCCACTCAAAACTAGAAATAAGTTGCATTAATGAAGATAAATGCTGCTGGTCTAGGAGCAGTCTCAAGAACATGGCTGCAACAAGTTCTGTAGACACTAAGAATATACAAGGTATTTTTCTCTCAAGAAGTACATGCTTCCGTCTTGACATCTGAAACAAAATTCAGGTGTAGATTTTGAAACTTAGTGATAATAACCTAAAAGGAAAAAATATATGTCTACAATATATACATTTGTACTTTCTCAAACACAAAATACTCAGGTCAGCATATCACAAACAGCAAAAAAAAAATTAAACACTAGGATATATAGATACAGTACATCTCTGTACGTCTGCAAGCATAGTTAAAAGGAGTTGAAGGATAAGGTACTAAGCAAGTTATCCTTTCACATTACAGCATTTGGCAGCCTATTGCTATTCAGAAGAGAAAAGCTTCACTTGCAAGCAATTCAAGAGAAAATACTTACCAAGGATTCTTCACAGAACTACATTGCTTAACTATTATCTGCATCTAGCTATAAGCATAGAATTATTATTTACCCCAGATAAGCATTGTAGATTGTTATATGGTCTGAAACTGCCATTGCTAGAGACGACTTTGCAAGATCTGCTTCATCTTTTCGACCAATTGGTGTAGTAAATGGAGATTTTTCTGTCATAACAGCGGCCAGAGTTGCCTGCAACCAGTGAAGCACACATCACTTAAGAGTATTTTGCTACAAGCTTACAGGTTTATCATACAAATAGCTTTAGACTTTTTTTTTTTACAGTAATAGCTATTGACATTGTTTTATCTTCTACTAAGCCTCAAGGAAAACTTATTACCCTAAAAATTTCCTACATAAAAAAAGATCAGAACTCACATATTAAACATTGCTTACATATTGCCTTACATACACTGATTGGAAAAAATACTAAAATCTCAAAACTCACATTAAATGTTTAGTTAAACGACAGAGCAATACCTCATACAATAAAGGTCAGATTAAACAATTGCTTTAGACTATACCACATTAACAGGAGACACAGAAAGAACACAGAATTTTTAACTTCCAGTTTTCAAGAAACAACATACCCAGGCTGTCTCCTAATTTGCAGTAAATTAAAGTGATTACGTGAATGTAAACCGTAACACAGTTTTCATATAGTAAGTTACCACATCAATTAATTTTCACTAGTTTTACATCAGCATGCTCTTGGCAAACGAACTGTGGGGTAATCCAGACTAGCCTAACCCACGTGTAAGAGGTTTCTTTCATTAAGTGTCACACTCCCTGGGATCATAACAGACAGAACTGTAGGCCAAGTCTGACTATGCACTTGTGAATATTACCTACGAGTTTAGAATTATAGAATCATCTAGGTTGGACAAGATCTTTAAGATCACCAAGTCCAACCATAAGTGACACATATTATTCCCCTCCATGATGTCCAGGTGCCCTCACCTTAAAATAAACATTTTTACCTTCTTGCATTATCCTTTCAGTATATCATGTTACAAGAAATCAGCTGAATTGTTAAGGGGTTAACCATTTATGTAAATTTTAAAAAAATACAGAAGTTTGCTTGGGGTTTTGGGGGTTTGTTTGGTGGTGTGTTTTTTTGTTTCTTAACTCACCACAGGATCCAAGCAGCCAAATATAGCACCAAATATAAGCATTTTGCCAATCTTTACATTGACAGGAAGAGCAGCGAGGTGCTGGCCTAATGGAGTCAGTTTGGGCTCGTTTAACAGACAAGCTCCAATCTTCCTCAACAGGTTCATTGCATTACCAATTACTTGCTGCTGTGGTGGGTCTAATGCTCTGGAAAGGAAATCTTCAGGAGAGCCAAGACTGCATTTCTGTGGAGAAAATCAGCATATATTTCAATATAAAAATTTATTATAATGTAGTTTTATAGCAGATACAGAGCAAACTAGAAAGCTGTTCTTGCAATCAAAAGCCCGTATTTTCTCTCCTCTAAACCAGCCTGTTGGCTCCCAGAACGCCTGTATGTCCTCCATTAGGTTATTGGGACTTCGTTGTTTGGAAGGACTTCATGTGGTATGACCACTGATCATAGAAGATTGTTACCAAAGGTTACAGATGAGCAGGAGAGTCTCAAACCCAATGACATGCAGTTCAACCTGGTACTAATTTGCCGTGTTGCTGGTTTTCCTGTGTACATTCTACTCAGAATGATACAGGGTTGGAAGGGACCTCTAGAGATCATCTAGTCCAAGTTGCTAAAGCAGCTCCACCTAGAACAGGTTGCACAGGTCCACATGGGTTTTGAATGCCTCCAGAGTCCACCACCTCTCTAGGCAGCTTATTCCAGTGCTCTGCCACCCTCAAAGTAAAGAAGTTCCTCCTCATGTTTAGATGAGGATCCTCGCTCAGGATGGGGACAGAGGGAATGGAATTGCCTTAAGCAGAAATCAATTTGAAGGCTGTTTAAGTTTGAATTGTCATTCTGAGGTAAAGTGGAATAGTATAGTATGCTATTCTTAGTCAGCGGAATGCTCTGGGTTTTCCAACACACAGATATTGAGTTCCCCCCTGCTCTGGTGGGAGAGGTCCCACTAATTGCACTGGATCAGGACTGTCCCGGCAAGCCTTTTTACCTAACATGATCAGTAATTCAAAACCACACAACAGTTTGAAGGTGAAATCCCTCCACACGTAATATTTTTAGCTAAAGAAGGTCAACAATTCTAAAACCAAAACCATACCATAATATGAAGGCATAATTCCTCCAAAGGAACACGTAGTATTTCTGGAACAGAATATTCCATGAAACTTTCAAACCTGCAACATCATAAGAACACAGAATCACAGATACTCAATTTAATCTTTAAATTAAATTCATAAACTCGTGTTCCACACGCTCATGCTTTGCAGGTATTCTTTTGAAGGACTGTTTTTTTTTTTTTTGTTTTTCTACAGCTTAATCTTTCCAGTTTGCAATCAACGAAGTAGATTTCAACAACACTTCTTGGTTTTGCACATTAAAAAAGACAAATATATTTATGTGATTAACAAATACTGCTAACTTAGTCTACAGCACCTGTCTCTTGTGTACATTCGGAAGCAGAATCCATCCCGAACACGCCCAGCTCTTCCTTGTCTCTGCAGAGCACTGGCTTTACTAACAAAGGTCTCCTCCAGGGAACTCATCTGACTACTTTCATGATACCTTAAAAATTGTAAAGCGAGTGTCAATTCAGATTTCAGAAATAAAATTTTTATGTATAAAGACCTACATACTGATAATATATCTAAAATAGTACTTATTTGAAAACATCATAGTACTGAAAACTAAGCATACCTCAGGGAAACATACATCATAGTACTTTGGATATAAATGACTAATGAACGAAAGGGCAAAAGTTGGAAAATGAAAGAGCTATTGTATTATTTCACCTCCCTGTCAATTCAGAATTGTTAACACATTTTGAGGACTTTCCACACCCAAAACAAACAAAAAATAATTTCTAAGAACTGATATAGTATAAAGAGGTTTAACTAATTTTTAATCTAGTACTGAATCATGATTGCCTATATCTATGAACTCCCCTTATTATTCTTCCTATCATTTGCAAATCTGAAGATGCATACCAAACTTTTACTTAAGCTGCAAGCTGTTCAATGAGCTCAGCACAATTTTTGTCCAGAAATGCAGTTAAATAAGAATGCTACAAAATTTTTGCACTACTGACCTCCAAGTATTTACAGTAATTACAGTATGATTAATGAAAAATCAAACTCACCTATTTTCTTTTGTTCTCCCAGTATCAATTACAAAGACAACATCTGGTATTGTAATACCTGTCTCTGCTATATTGGTTGCCAAAACAATCTGAAACAAAGTAACATAACATAAAAGAATTATGGGATGTATGCCTAACAGTCTTCATCCTTTCAATCAATATTATGGAATAAATTTGGTTAGTTTTTTTTACATGGATGTGTTTCCTTAAGTAATCTGACAAAGAATTAAAAGCTACATGATTTGGAAGTTGGTTTAGTCCTCCCTAATTAACTAGGAATCAAAAGTTAAGAGAACTGCACATTCATTTTTCGTTTTATAAGCCATCAAAAATACTATCTGCCAATATTGGTCAATTTTTAATTAAATAGTTTCAGTAAGTAAGGCAGTAAGTAAAATACTATTTTCCTAGATAAATGTATAGTTGGTGGTTAACAATAGAAAACTATCAGAGAATCACAGTATGGTTTGGGCTGGAAGGTTGGTCAAAGCACCATTCAGCCTGGCCTTGAACATCTCCAGGGATGGAGCATCCGCAGCTTCTTTCTCTGTGCTACCCACGCCAGTATGCCAACACCCCCACAGTGAAAAATTTCTTCCTGATTTCTAATCTAAATCTCCCCTCTTACGGTTTAAAACTGATACCCCTCATCGTATCACTACACTCCCTGATCAAGAGGATCAACAATTGCTTGTTGTGTAATTCCATATGATCTGATTTTAAAATAATTCAGTAGTTGCAACCACAGAAAGTTTCTCCTTTCAGTGGTGAGCCTGGCAGTTTGAAATATATCATACCTTTCTAATACCAAGGGGAGGTATTGTAAATGCAGCTGCTTGATCTTGAGTTGAAAGAACAGAATGCAAAGCTATCAGCCTGTGCCTAGAACAAGAAATTACACTAATCAATATACACTCAAGAAATTAATCATTAAACACAAATTAAGATACAGTAAAACAAAAAGAGATCAGAATGACGACAACAGTTGGGAGGAAGTGGCTTGAGTGGACACTCAAAGGACTAAAACTTATTATTAGGCATGAAAGCCTGCTTCAATATTTTATTACAGCATCAAGAAAGGATATCACCATTAGTTCATTGGGCTCTTCTCCTGTGTGGTAATAATGCAGGAAAAATACTACTGTTGCAGATCTCTCAGTCAATTTACATCAATATCTTAGCAAAAAAAAGAAGCAGGTGTCCCTGAAGCCAAGGTCTTCACAAAGTCCAAGACATGGACCATGTCCAAACTTTGCACAGAACTGTAAGCATATGCAGCTTTCAGCCTGAGTAAATACAGGCCTTCAGAGACGAGACAGCCACAGAAATTTTTACTTTTATTCTATTCTAGAACTTAATCTCAGTCCATCTACAAAACTTCAGAATTTGAATGCAACTGCTGTTTTTATGCCATCATGTTGCTAACTTCTAGTTACTCACTAAATAGATTTCTGTCATTACAACCCTTTGCCATTTTTCTTGCTAGATTACTGTCCCTGGTTCTCTTCTCAGGAAACAATCACTTCCATGTAAACAGCAAACCACAGAACTTTATTCTCCAGATATGATAGCTTCCATGCCCTGAGCAGTGAAAAACAATCACAAAGCACTTGACTACTTCAGTAGTTTGTTGAAAAATAAAATTAAAAAAAAAAAAATTATTACCATACCATTCCTAAGCACTTGTCATGTTTGCTTGTATAATTCAGATAATTAAAGTATATTTGTAGCACAAACAGCTCAGAGATCTAACTCTTTCCTTTTCTGGAACAGCAGACCTTAAAACCCAAACATTGAGTTGAACTATTAACTTTATAGAAAATACCTGCATTACCTGTCACGCAAGTTAAATCTTCTGTCAGTTGAAATGAGATCATACAGCTGTTGGATATGGGCAAGGCCTGGTAAAAAGATCAGCACAGCACCCTCAATGTTCTTGAACTGGGGACTTCTATCTGCAAAGTTACAGTACATCATTAAAAAAACACATAGGCACATAATTAAAACACACATTTAGAAACTGTTTAACTTGAGAACAGGAACTAGGAAGTTTCACTTAGTGAAATGCAAGTGAGCTAGCTGGTGATGTCAAGGCTAGAGGCTGCAGTGATCATGCACTGCTGGAGTGCATAGCCCTGAAGGATATGGGTCAAAAAGTAACATCAGGACCCTAAATTTTAGTAGAGCAAAAATCTAGCTCTTCAAGGCTTTAATCAACAGGAATCCCTGGGAAACTGCTCTCAAGGACAAGGGAGCAGAACAGAGATTGCAGACCTTTAGGGGTCTGAGCTCACAACAAGAGCTCAATCTCCATGTGTCAGGAAAGGAGGCTAAGAGACCAGCACAACTGAGTCAAGACCTGCTGAAAAGGTCAAACTGAAAAGCAAGGAAAAACACAGGCAGTGGAAGCAGGGACAGGTATCCTGGGAAGCGTATAGAGACACTGCCCAGTTGTGTAGGGATAGGGTCAATAAGGCCAAGGTGCAGCTGGAGTGGAGCTTAGCAAGGGATGCAAAACATAGGAAGGGTTTCTACAGGTATGTCAAACTTTTAACAAGGGATGAAGTTCTTAACATTTTTTTGCCCTTACTCCTCACTAGTGACTTCTCTTCCCACACCTCACAAGTAGATGGACAACAAGCAGGAACCGGGGAAGTAAAGTCCCTCTTACTGTAACAGAAGATGGGACCTGATGAGATACATCCCAGAGTCTTAAGAGAATTGGTTGATGTAGTCACCAAGTCATTCCCCATGGCAGTCAAAAAGTCGTGGCATCAGGTAAAGCCCTCAGTGACAGGAAAAAGGGAAATATTGCACTCATTTTTAAAAAGGGTAGAAAGGAGGAGCCTAGGAACTACTATACTACCTTGTCAGCCTCACCTCTGGGCGTGGAAGATCATGGCATAGCTTCTAGGAGGATCTGTTCCATAGCACATGGAGGACAGTGAGGGGATTCAAGACAGCCAGCATGGCTTCACCACAGACAGTCCTGCCTGACCAACCTTGTGGCCTTCTATGGTGGAATGACTACATCAGTGGACAAGGGCAGAGCTACAGATGTTGTCTATCTGGACTTCTTTTGACATGGTAGCCCACAACATCCTTCTCTCTACATTGGAGACATACAGATCTGATAAGTGGATAAGAAATTAGCTGGATGGCCACATCCAAAGGGTAGTACTGGTCACGAAGTCAATGTCTAGATGGAGATCAGTGACAAGTGGTGTCCATCAAGAGTACATATTGGTACCAGCACCGTTTCAATGTGAAGCATCCTGCACCTGGGTTGGGGCAAGGCCTGGTACCAGTACAGGCTGGGGAATGAAGGGAATGAGAGCAGCCATGCTGAGAAGTTGGAGCGACTGGTGGAAAAACCAGACATGAGCCAACAAAGCACATTCATAGTTCAGAAAGCCAACAGTATTCTGGGCTTCATCAAAAGAATCATGGCCAACAGGTCAAGGGAGGTTACTTTGCACCCCTACTCCGCTCTGGTAGAGCCCCACCTGGGGTATTGCGCCCAGCTCTGGAGCCCTCACCACAGGAAAAACATGGCCCTCCTGGACTGGGTCCAGAGGAAGGCAACGAAAGCGATCAGAGGACTGGAGCACCTCTCCTAATAAGACAGGCTGCAAGAGTTGGGGTTATTCAGCCTGGAGAGCAGAATGCTATGGAGAGACTTCAGAGCAACCTTTCAGTACTTTAAGGGGGCTTTAAGAAACATGACAAAAAAACATTTTAGCAGGACCTGTTGTAACAAGAGAAGGGGTTAATAGTTTTAAACTAAAAGAAGGTAAATTTAAAATAGACATATGGAAGATTTTTTTTTCATTTTTTTTTTTTT
>VZRU01000043.1:319-12112 GCA_013398155.1 Pedionomus torquatus | reverse complement strand
GGCTTCCCAGAGAGGTGGTATATGACCCATCCCTGGAAAGATTCAAGGTTAGGTTAGATGGAGCTCTAAGCAACTTGATCTAGTTGAAGATGTCCCCCAGCAGTGAGCAGGGACATCTAGCAACTAGATCACTGTTACGTGGCCTTTAAAAGGTTACCTTCCAACCCAAACTACTCTATGATTCTCTGTAAGAATGAAGTCAAGAACTTCATTATCAGTAGAAAGCAATGGAAAGTTAAGTCCAAAGCACAACTCTAAGCATACAAACTTCTTAACTAGACTGTACCTAAGTATGCAAGCAACTCCAAAATAAGTTCAAGGTTGATCTTGTAAGGGTTCATATAGAAGATAGCCTGCTGTGTACGACTGCTATACTTGGCATAGTAAGGAGCCAAATCGATACCAGATCCAGACTGGATTGGAACATATTCCTGAAAGAGAAGAGAAAAAAAAAATCATATTTTCAGTAGCTTAGAAGTTAAGAAAGGTGGTGGTCATCAGCTTGTCATTCACCTAATTTACATTCCTTAAAGCAGGGATTGAGATAAGAAACACTTAATTGACTAACTTTCCACCAAAATCAATGAGTTAGATAAAAACATGTAAAAATATGTATAGGTACACATGACTTATGTCATTTAAGAGTAGTAGATACCTATACATCTGACACAAAAGTAAAAACAAAGTCTAAGTCTGTGGAAGCAATACTACACAGCATGTTTTATGAAAGAAAACAGTTCCCAAGTCTGCATCTGGTATCCAGTACCAATTAAAAATGAGATCAGGCGAGTACTGTCCTTTCAAAACTCCTGTTTTGGGATATAAGAAGTCAGGCTGCCCTTTGTCCTCTCCCTCACTTCACCTTTTTCAGCTTTCACCCTTTTCAGCTTTCATTACAACCATTAGATAAAAGTAAACAAGATATAATAAGCAGAAGGAAAAGAGGAAGAAGGGAGAATGTAGTAGACATTTATCAGAATATACGGGTCATCTTACAGACACATACATAGCATCAGGCTTGTACATTAGGTGGCATTATTGCAAATTATTTCATTGTTAATCAACACATATCCTAGAGTAACCATGTATCCTTCTGTACTGAAGACTTAAGAGAAATAAACCACTGACGAGTACTTCAGAGAGCCCTTGGGCTTAAACTAAAACACGTCGTGATGCACACGATAACTACCACTTCTAGTGAAACAAACCAAAAAATAAATCACCAGAAAAATATGCTCGTATACGCTCAGCGTATGCAGTGTTTGATTACATCAAGCTAAAAGGTCCTGCAGAGATTTTGAACAAGTCAGAGCAGACAGGTACCTACCCAAAATACAGTCTAAGATGAGCAGCCTAAGTTGCCTAAAGCCAGACAACATTCACATACTCTTCCCTTCATGAATTTTGATCCAAAAAGCACATACAGTTGCTGCTTCGAAGTACCTAGAGGATTAACCTCAGCCTGTTAAACCAAAAAAGCTCTGCACAATAATTTCAGGTAAATTATCTCACTTGGCATGCCAAGTACTTGAAGAACTCCCAATTCCTAAAAACAGGAGGCAAGGCCATATCCTTC
Organism: Pedionomus torquatus; assembly: GCA_013398155.1. Taxonomy (NCBI): domain Eukaryota; kingdom Metazoa; phylum Chordata; class Aves; order Charadriiformes; family Pedionomidae; genus Pedionomus; species Pedionomus torquatus. The sequence continues at coordinate 10,536 of VZRU01000043.1, read as the reverse complement.
CTAGGTTCACTATTTAAGAGAATTGAGAAGGAAAAAACAAACAAGCAAACAAACCAATCAAGCAACCAACTACAAACAGATGTAAACACTTTCTCCTCCTGGTCCTTATAGATCTAGAGCTGGGAATTTGTACAACAGAAATCACTGCCGAATACAGCAAAATCAAGACAGCTAAAAAGGAACTGGAGAAACAAACATATAGGTGCAGCATTTAACAAGTATTTGGTTTCCACTGTATAAGTGCCACTGTGTCTTTTACCAACTAAGAATATTTAAAATTATGCAGTCTAATCACACTTAACAGGAACAAAAGTGATAATCAAAAATAATAAAAAAAAAACATTTCCAAGTGAAAACTAGAAATTTCTGTTTTACCTGGTACTTCACAGTGCTTCCTCCTTTGCTAGTGACATTTACTGTTACTTCCTCCTCCTCCTCCAAGAACTTCTGACAATATTCTGAGTCTTTTTCCAGAACATAACCAGTTGCTTCAATTACATCTTCAACATGGAAGATCTTCAGTGAAAATTCACAGAAGAAATACAAGACATTTTGAAACTAACCAGCATCTTTTTTTGCTTTTCAAAGCTTACGTACAAAGGTGAACAGGACACACCCTTCTCTTAATGTTGTAATAGGTTGTGCAAATTTCAACTTAAGATTTCTTATACTTTTTGAAAACCTAAACTCAGAGCTGCTATGAGTTTGTTAGTGTACCTCTCCCCATGCCCACAAATATTACATTACCTTTACAGTAGCACATATGTTTCTCATGCATGTTATAAGAGTGTAATGACAAAACTGCATGGGAAGTGGGGGGAACTCCCTTTAACAGTCAAAAAACAAAGCGTCACTGATGGATTAATTATTAATTAAAATTAGTCTATCAGAAAAAAATAGCACAGCCTATACTTCAAAGCATTTAAGCTATTTTACACTTTCAAAGAGGAAAAGGGTTGCATGTCCTGGTTTAGGATAACTATCCTTGGTACAAGAGAAGTCATGTAGGTGTATTCCCTATAAGACACTAACCAGGCAAATACTGCATACATGCACTGAGTGTCTTACATAATCAAAGAAACATTCACCTACCTCCACAGGATAGCTCCTCCCGGAGATTCTTAAAATGGGACAATGTGAGAAATAGCTGGAAAACTTCTCACTGTCTACAGTAGCGCTCATTAAAATCAGATGCAGGTCTGAACGTTTATGCAAGATCTCTTTCAGAATAACTAGCAAGAAATCAGATTGGACACTTCTTTCATGTACCTAGAATTAGAAAAATATATCTATAGTGAGTCTTTAGTACAAGTCAGGGCCCAGAATAACTATGGTTTCTGCAGAACAGTAAGAGCTGATTACCTCATCTACAATAACATGAGATATACTTGAAAGAAGACCATCTTCTTGAAGTTTGCGAAGCAAGACACCTGTTGTACAGTACAGTAGTCTTGTGGCGTCTCCTGTTTTTGACTCCATACGAATTTGATATCCACAAAGGGAATTCTTAAAAAAAAAGTTATTCTGTATTTTTAATATTTTAACAGAACACACAAGCTAGAGATATTCAAAATAAAGTGAAATCTAAGCACAGCCAGATTCAGACACTACACAAGTTGCTAATTAAACAGGATGGCTAATGACTAACATGCTGGTGGGGTTTTTGTTGGTTTTGTTTTCTTTTTTTTTTCCACATACACTTTCCTCTGTTAATAAAGGGAAAATACACTGAAATTTATAACTAAATTTCTCTAAAATCATAAAGAGCTGATAAATTCAGTGTTCTTTTCAGGCTTTGATGTTCCTAAACAAAAATATTTTTGCACAAATAGTCTACCATACAGGACTTTTGTTTTATTCAAGTAACAAAGCAACTTATGCTGGAAGGTGCCCCTCTCAAAGCAGAGCCTCACTTAAGGCCAGACTGGATTGCTCAGAGCCTTATTCAGTTTTCTCCACACCTAAGGAACGGTATACAACAGATTCTGGGCAATCTGCTCCAATGTTGGCCCAGCCCCATTACGAAACATCCTTGCTCTTAATCATCCTCTAAAAATTTCAGAAGTCGTATGTGGATACTCAAAGGAAACAATTTGGAAAGAAACAGCTGACACAGCAAAAAGACCTTTTGGAGGGAATTGTTTGGTTGTGTAACAATGTTTTCACTTTGTATCAACAATCCAGCCTCTTGTATTTGATCAGACTAGAAAAATTAATTCAGACACATCTTACTTTTCCTCCTGGTCCTGATTCGCAGCCTAGCTCTTCACAAACCCTGGTTGCCAGACTCACTGCTGAGATTCTTCGGGGTTGTGTGCAAACAATGTTGCATTTAGTTGATCCTTCATCTAGCAATAAGTCTTCCAACAAAAAATGGGGCACCTGGGTACTCTTCCCACTGCCAGTTTCACCAGCCACAACAACTACTCGATGTTTTTTAAGAGTTTCTACAATCAAGTATCTGTGCTTAAATACAGGTAACTCCTGTCTCTCTTTCAGAAGCCTCTGGTATCTGGAAGAACTCTGCAGCTTTTTGAACAAAATCCTTGAAGGCTCCAAATTATCTGTGTCTGAGGTCTCAAGGGAGAGACTGCTGAAATCCTCATCAGAAACTAAGTTTTCCCAGGAATCTTCAGGACCCTCGGATACTTTCGGTTGGTTTTCAGATTGCAGCTGTTGTTGTTGTTTCAGTTTGTTTAATAATCTAGCGATGAAGTTATCACGGGGTTTGTTGGTTTCCATCTTGTTCTCTTCTTCCTTTTTCTTCTCAATATCCCTCCATTCTAGCCAGACATCTCGGTAGGTAGGAGGCAGTAACTGATGAACTGACTTCAAGTGGAAAAAGTGGAAAACAAAAATTCCTTTATGTACTACTTAACAGTATCACTGACGTTTTAGGTGAGAAGGAACTTGAGTGGGAAAAGATACAACAAAAGATTAAATAGGGAGCTACTCCTAAATACAGAAGCTATGAGAACAATAATATAAACATCAATGATACGCTTTATTTTCAACTGGCTTGCATTCTTTACAGCACTGAAAAAATAATTTTACTATCAAAGTTTCCTCCCTCTATGCGCTGACACATATACACGCTTATAGATAAAAGCAAATGAACATACAACACAAAGAATTTAAATGTGAAACACTTCAATAAACTGTTTTTAGAATTTAACTATAGAAATTATAATAAGCAAGTGCAGAGGCAGATTCCAGGATAAGAACAGTAATATTGGTGAAAGTCTTACTTGTCCTTTGGTTAAGTGATAGAGTGCCAAAGTAGCAGCAAGATGTTGTGCTTGCATACTGTCTTCTGTTACAATTGTAGGACACATTGCCATTACATCATCTGATGATTTTATAATCCTGACCCTTAAAGGCAAATTTATAGTGATTAAGAGAAATGCTTTTATTAGCTATATCAATAGCACACCTGTTAACATTTTTGTTCAAAGCATAGGGGTCAAGTAGAAAAAAAAAGCTGAAGAAACTTAATGTTACTCAGTAATATTTTGTAAACAGAACCAGCTAATAAAATTCAATATAACTCGCAGGAAGTTTTCAGCAGCAGATTTCAACTGTGAACTTGTGATTTTTTGCCTCTTAACAAATGTCTTCATTTTCCTCAAAGCAGAAGTATTTGTACACATATGTCATTATTAAGGTTAGTTGCTTTGGAAGAAGGACTAAGTATTTCTTTGTGTGCTTGCAACTACTAAGCATAGGTTGAGACAGCAGTTAATGATCTACTGAAATGCAAACATCTGTTTAACAGTTAAGCTAGTCAGACCAGCAGACAAATTTCCTGTATTCTTAGGGGAACAATATGCTAGTAGCTTTTAACTTGAGCAAGACAACAGGTTCTTTTACTTGTTTCCTCCAAGAAGCATTACTCATTTATACATGATAATATACTATTCTATACTACTACATTATAAACATATTTTTTAGAAGAAATTTAAAAATCAGTGATACTGCACTCTTTTGCTTACAAACTTCCAGTAGCTTTCATAAAAATCTTTACTTTCCACTTTATCATAAACAATTTCCAAAGGGGTTTTGGTATTCCTATGCTAAACCCCATGATTTAACATATTACCTGAAGTTGATTGTCCAAATTTTTCTTATTCAAGGTGATCTCATGCATTTGCTTCAGAACCTTTCATTCAGAAGTACGGAATTAACAATGAATCCTTCCTTTATAGCATCATTCACTAGAATCTCATTTTTTGTGGTAGCTTTGCAAAAGTAATGTTTAGACTGGATGCTATTCAGAGTGAAATACCTCTATGCTGGGCTAAAAGAGTTTCAGGAAATACACTATATTCCTATAAGTCTGGATTAATGTGACAGGACAAAAGTAGCCAGCATTTTAATTTTATATGAACCAAAATGAAAATATTAAGTTTGTACACAATACATACCTACATTTCCAATACTTTCCAACCGGAATCTTTTCAAAAGCAGGATTTGGGCTCTTGGGAAAATTCTTCCTGCACCAGTCAATCAAAAATTGCTTTGGAGATTTACCAGTCCAGCTTCGAGCACTGTAATCAAAATTTCTTACATCTAGCGGTTCTTTCTTTCTCACTACAAGAACAGAAAGACATATTTTACATCTCAAAATTTGCTTTACATTCCTTCAATGGTCAATAATGTTTTTAGTTTCTAGTAANTGTGAAAGAAGTTCACTGACATTATTAAAAAATAATTTAAGTTGAAAGGCTTAAAATGCAACAGTTTTTAAAGATGAGAGGGTGACAATGGAAATAACTAGGCCCCACAAATTAAAAAAAAAAAAGTCAAGGTTTTAGATGTTGAAAGCTATTTTTGACATACTGTCACATCATCTGCAAAAACAAATACAGATCCTTTAAAGTCAGCTTGGCCAGTGAGGCAGTCCACCTGCCTTTCCCACAGTCAGAGCTTGATGACTCAGCACTAGAAGCCTAGAAAAACAAGAGCTAATATTGGAAATTTGTGGTACTTTTCAAGCTTGTATTGAACCATTTCCAACACACCTTTGTCTTCCTTTGCAGCACCATTGGGTTTTTCTAGCAAGCTCAAATTCAAAGTGGTTTCTTGAGGCTGAGGTGAGGGAGTTTTCTTCTTTTCATTTTGCTGTTGGTTTGAAATCTTTACAGCTGGATTAAACACTGGATGTTCTTCAAGTATTGCCATTTCTGTCAGACAGAGAATACAACTTACACCCATCAATTGCTGAGCATTGATTCTTTAAAAAGAAAAGATTAATTGTATTAATTCATACTAAGCACTCAAAAACAGAAGTAGTGAAACATTACTGAGTTTTTAGAGTCTGACCCACATGGAAGGAGAGATTCAGGAAAGCCTGCAATTCACATGGTGGCCTAAAAGTTGATAAAAATGAATTTAATCTGAATCAGAGACTTACTTGCCTAACAAAATAAAACATACATAATTTGCATAGCTCTACCTTGCTGAATTCTTCTGATTTTCTCCTGTGCTACTTTCTGGCCCTGTTTATCTTTGTCTTGCTTGGAGGTGCTTGCTTGTTCTTTTGCTTCTGAAAGCTTGGCAGCCAGCTGTACATATCTCTCATTCTATTTCAAACAGAATTATTAATTAGAAGTTTGTATGTTTGTATATTGTATGTTTGTCATCTTTAATGACCTTCATAACAAAAAAAGGGAGAGGTTTTGTCCTTTATACTGAGCTTACACAAAGGAGAAGCAATTATTTTTACATAGTTAACAGTTAAAACCTCTCAGAATTTGATAGTCACTTTCCCAATCTCACCAAGACATGTCTCAAAAACTATTCCTTCCCAGCATAATGCACTCAGTATTTTGAGCCCAGTCCAAAACACGTAGGAATGGAAAAATAACTTAGATGTTTCAACACATTTCCTTTTCAGTAGCCTGCAAATGTATAAATAGATAACAAAAAACCCCCACCCTATTCAATCTCCAATTTTTAACAAATACCACTTGCAGGTGTACCAGACATATCAATTTTTGAAAGACTTCTATGAAGTGTTATTCCATCTTACTGGGTCAAACTTCTCTTCATCTGTCTCTTTCACAGACTCATTCTTCTCTTCATCACTCTGCTGCTCAGCATATCGTAAAATCCATTCCTTCATACTCACTTCTTTCTCTTTCCCCATATTCGTCTCCTAGAAAAGCAATCAAAATCAAAAGTAATAATAGTAAGTGGAAATACCAATGCTTTTGTCAGTATGTATTTAGAAACTACTGCTGAAGTATATACTGATAAACTAAGTTATATGATCTAAATAACAAAAAAGCACAGAACAAACTTTTCCAAGGAGGGTAAACATTTCACAATATACTTACATAGATCTTAACACTTGAACAATTATAACTGCTAAAAAAACCCACTTTAAAAGAACAACAAAAAAAGTAAGAAAACCACTTTTGTGCAGAGCCTTTTTCATTTCTAGGTTTAAGATTCAACAGACACAAAAATCAAAACTGCAAGTACATAGGCAAACTTAAACCCACAAAAGTACATAAAGGGTGCCACCTGTACACAAATCATAGATGACCCCATTCCAGGAGGAAAAAAAAAATTAAGCTAGGCTTTACCAGAAAAAAAAATGAGCTACAAAGAACCCCTCTAGACTTCACACATGAAAAATCTTACTTTCAATTAATTACTCCACTGAAGTTAAAATAATGTGGGTGACTATTAAGCATACTGTATTTTCAGAACTTTTTCACATCAGCGTTGAAAGTCTATACAATTTTTGTATATTAGAGAACTTCTTCCTCTATTCTCCCTCCCCCAAGGCAATACAAATCAATTTCTCAGATTACCTTAGCTTCTGGGACACTTTCTTTTTTTTTGCCATCTACTACACGAGGTGGAGGTTCACGTTTTGATGCAGGAGAACAAAATTTTGCTCTAGGTTTCTGTTGTTGTTCTTCAAACTGCTGGCTAAAACCTTCAGGCAAGACATCTTCAAAAGGAAAAAAGAACATGTCCCAGAATACATTGATATAATTACTGAAAGTCTTTTAAAGTGCATTGAGAGCTAACTAGAAGAATATAAAAAAAACCAGCATGCCTGAAATAAAATTAAACTTTACCAGTTACGTAAGTCTAAGACAAGTATGATTTGCTTGTTGGACTTCCATAAAACTGAGAGTAGAAATGAGAAGTCTAAAAGACTTTATACACTAAAAAAATATCCCAGAACCAGTCAGTAGCGCATCTAGGATAGGAACACTGTCATGACTACTGGTCTTAGTGAAAAAAATATATTAAATTACTATTATGAAGCATTCCCATTCCAGAGCAGGTACTATTATTCTTCTGTTACAAACGTTAGTCAATCCTCCATCACCATACTCACCATCAGGAAGGTTTAAACAAAGCCAATCAAGTGCAGAGTGTAGATCACCACCATACAAAAGAGTATTTTTCATTGCTTCTTCAATGTGCTCAGTCTTAAAAGAGAATCTTTGTAAAGCCATATATACATCCTATAAATAAAAGGGTGAGAAAATAAGATTTAATCTAGCAATCTTAATATTGATTGGCTTGTAAACTCTTATTTCCCACATACAGCATATCTGGTGTTAAATGGAGGTAATCTGGTGTTAAAACAAATTAATATATCAGATGACCGAGTAAAAAAAAACCCAAAACAAAAACATGTTTTGCATACAGTTTATAATATTTGTTATTTATACACACATACACATTTATAATACCTTCCAGCCTGTGTACAAGATGTACAGGTTTTCCGGTTTAGCAGATAAACCTAGAATTTTCAAAGTACTTAGAAAAAAAAAAGCGTAGGAAATGAAAACCATTCAGATTAAGTTCTATTCATCTATCCCGTCTGAGGACTCATAAAGATGTATCTTTCCTAATAGGCATGCTAGTTGATTCCACTGATTAGTGATTAATGGAACTACTGGAAAGCATGCTGGACTGGCTTGTATTGCATGCAGAAGTGCAGTATGACACAAATGACAAAAAATAAACTGTTTATTCTAAATAAACAATGGTCAGAGATCAAAACTTTAAAATCCACCTGTAGTTTCTTAGCAGTAAGTCTTCTGGAAATGATTCCTTTGTCACCGTTCTGGTTTTTATGGTCATTGATTACATCAATAATTCTTTTTTCCAATTTACCATTTATCATCACCTACAGAGAGAAAGTTAGTTGATACAAAGCAAAACATTACAAATTTTTATGACATATCAATACTTCTCATGGCTAAGGAAGTAAGAATACAGAAAGCTTCCTGCCATTCAAATCCCAACTTTTCCAGCTTTCTGTAAGTGTGATAAGCATTTCTTACTAAAGGGACTCTTTTTTCTTTCTCCTTTTGCAAGCTATATGCTTTTACTTGAAATAGAAGAGCTCATTCCTTATCACAGAGAAAGCCCATTTACTTCTTCAAGGGAATTTAGCATGTCAAAGGAAATAAAATAAAAAGTCTATCATATAGAACAAGGCCCTTCTCCACTGCTTACAAGAACTGGTATAAAATAATTCGATCATCAAGATACAATCTGCGACACTCTCCTCCTCTCTGGCTTAAAAAAACCCAAACAACAGTCTTCACAAATTCATAATTTTAGCATTTTGAACACTTCTAAAATGTGACCCAAGCTTTGTTTACGGTATTTGGTTATGGTATAAAATCTGTATTTTTCCTCTGTCAGGAAGAATATACATGCACAGCAGAAACCCAAACATAACTCTTAGTAGTCCTGCCTGCAATATATCATTTGTTAGTAAAAAAAAAAAGAAAAAAAAGACTCTGCTGCCCTTTTAGTTTACCCCCAGGTTTTAAAGCACACTCAAAACCCCAAACATACTAAGCTAAAGATAGTCAGTGTGTAATACATTAATATAGTTTACCTGCATAAGATAATACTGAAGAAAATCTGAAGAAATACTTATTCACCTAAAAGAGTACTACAAAAGTTGTTTTACCTAAAGACACTTACCTTAAGAACAGATTTATCTAAATTTGCAGCAGCACTGGAATCTGTTGCTGAACTAAAACTGTAAGTTTTTGGACCTGTAAATTGCAAACAACCATGAATTACTTAATCAGACACAGGACATCGCTCACACTAGCTAAAGCAGGTTAGCACAAAGAAACATTACACTAATTCACCAGAAATATGCAAGTACACAACAACAGTAATAATCATCAACAGTACAGAAAGGCTCTCGAACAAGCAATAGTGAAGTGTCTGATTCCTGGTAGACAAAATGTAAAATCTCAGCCAGTTCAGTAACAGGAAACGGGATTGGCTGCTCACTCACTCTCAGCACTGGTACAAAGAGTGCCAAATAGGGAAGCTAGTGGCAAATTTGAAAAATGTAAGCCTTGGGTTTTTCTTACTACAAAGTGCATAGCTATACAACAAAACTTTGCCATTGAAGTAGGGATATTACACGTTTACCAAAGTCCAAGAGCAGACAAGATAGCTTTGTAGTAAAGATAAATTAATTTGGGATGGCATTGAAAAAAACATTGCATCTGGCTTAGGAAGACATGTCACAACTGGTGGAGGATGTAGGAGCACCCTATGCAGGTGTACCTCCTATACCCTATGTATCACTCCATTTTCAACCTATTCTTACTTAAGTACCTACTTTTGGTTCCTAATTAGGAGAAGGCACTGGGTTACCGAGGCTTTTGGTCTGATCTGCTATGGTCATTCTTAACTACTTTTCATTTAGCAGCTGTTAGAAAATATTAAAATACAAAAGCTATTTACTGTCATTAGACAATACACAGCTTGCTTGGATTCTGCTTCTTTCAGAACACATATACGCTTCTGGGACTACAAAGATATAAAGAAACTGACCAGCCTGGCAGCTTTCCCCACCCAGCAGGGCTGCACAACCCCCCAGACAGAGCAGGACTGTGCTCCAGGAGCCACTGCCACTTCCCAGCTCCTCAGCCTGCCAGCTCATCTGTGCTGGACTGCCTGCAGAGAGGCTCTAGGAAGGCCCATTTTAAGATCAGGACTGGGTCTACATAAGTGCATTTCAATAACAAAAGCATGTCACCTCTAGTCAGGAACTCCAAACAGTAGCTAGCCCTCATGAGCTTATTACCAGCACTTACTGGTAGGCTGAGTAACCACACAATATTTAGACTACACTAGCTTCCTTTTCACTTACACTGAGTTATTTTTCACTGCAGCAGACAACCTAGGAGAGAATAGCTTCTAAA